>VZRL01004160.1:417816-447854 GCA_013397895.1 Origma solitaria
CTTTCATTCATCTTTCAGATGTTCTCTGGGTATCAGCCACTTTTCAGGGAAATTAGTTAATTGTATTCAGAACATTTAAGCTACCTTGTCCACCACCTCCCTGTCACCTCCATCCCAGCTCCCTAAAATGCAGCAGTGTCTCACGTTCCATGTGTGTAGCACTGGGGTTTATTAGCAGGGAAGATGCTCAGCCCTTAGAAGCTTTTCCATTTCTCTATTTTCAGAGATTTGAAACCTTTTCATTTCTTTTTTCACTTGCCTTTTATAAAAATCTCTGTTTGCAAGACCTGTTCAGGGTCAACAGATTTAGCAGTCTCTCTATAAAAATAACAGGGAATTTCTGAGCCTCTGTATTCATGGCCTACACAGCACACCAGGGAAAGGAAAATAACTTGAAAAGTATTAGAACATACTTTAATAAGCTCAGGTCGCCTGCCTGTGACCCTGAAAGTGTCCCTGGGCTTGTCTTCAGCAATCGTTATTCCACCACCACCTTAGGATAAGCACGAATGCATGAATTTACAGCTGCAAATCCCATTTGACTGCATGTAATCTAGTGGTTTTCCATGGAAAAAAGGTCTGAAATGCTGCACCTGTCCTGCTTTTGCAGAGAGGGGATTATGTTCTTATATAATTATTGTATGATTGTGTCTAATTGGATTTCCAATGCCATTTACTTTGTCATGAGGCTAACCTGGAAGTAACCTCCAACCGAATTCATTAATCCTCATGAGTTATTAAATTCGTGATTAATAAACACCAAAGGGAACAGAGGCAAACATAACTACCAGTCCCACTGAAAGGAGTGCTTGGCACATCAATGATGGACCTTCTCCCCAAATCATCCTTCCAGATCTCCCATATCGCTCCATAACCATAAGGAGTAAGTCTGTCATCAAAGGATCTCTAATTTATCGAATTGTTGCTTTCCTGCAGCCTTCCTGATCTCCCGGAATAACCTCTGCTCTCCTCCCAGGTTCCTCTTCAGTCCCAACGCATCGCGGAGCTTTTCTCCTCCTGCGACAATGAAGTGATGTAGGAAAAATTCCCCGAGCTCTGGCACGTGTGTAATTCCACAGCAGCAGATGGATGTTCATGCAGGGAGGCAGCAGCAGCTGGGGCTGGAGCAAACACCCTGCTGCCTCTGGAACGTGTCCTGTCCTTCCCAAATTGGGAAATTGCTCATCCCACGCACTGCTCAGCCTGGCGCTGCTGTGACACAGGTGACACCCACGGGCTGTGAAATAGGAACGGGAAAACCTAAAAAAATGGCTCCTTCCAGTGCCTAAAAGGGCTCCAGTGGAGGAAATGTGCCCTGAGAGCAGCAGGTTGGGCTGTGCCACATCAGAGGGAGGAAGGATGGATTTCCTAATGTTACCACTCAGGTTAGGAATGTTGGACTGGATGACCAGGGAGTCTTCTCCACCCTAAATGATGCAGTGATTCCAGCACACTGTCACAGTGGCATTTTTTGGGGTGAAACTTGGATACTGTACAATTACAGCTCAGGCAGTAGTTCTACCTGCTCTGGAAAAGGCAGCTCTAGATACCACAGTCATTTGTAATTAAAATGTGTGATCTTCCCAAATGCATGACTTAGTTTTTAGGCAAATCCACGCTACTCAATTTGTAGGCCGTTCCCATTTCTGGACTCCACTGGCAGATCAAACATACGGCAGTGAAGCCCTGTGATCAGTGCTAGTGAAATTTCAGATGCTTTAGATCTCTCGTCTCCACTCAGGTTTATTTATTTATGCACGGTGATGTCTTTTCCCGGCAAGCTCTTGACCCTCCTGTTCCATGGCTTGCAGCAAAACTTCCCCAACAATGAGTGCTTTTAGTTAAACATCTCAGCATCAAGTGGTGCCGAGATCAAGCTCTTGATTTTACATCTCTCCACGGACTGTCATTTTCTCTCTGCTGCATAATGTGATTTTTCATATTTCTTCCCAGAAATGGGGAAGTTACACGGTCAGACTCTTAGCTCCACTGCATGTCTGAGAGAGGATTCTTGTCCCTGCTTCCGCTGCAGCTTCTGCCTTGGATTTTTAACCAACTTCATCAGATACCCTTGGGTTAGCACAGACCACGGGGCTATAAATGGAAACCTGCTGCTCCCACAATGGGAGCTGGGTGCAAAATGTGGATGACAAAAGCAACCAGAGAAGGAGATGCAGGAGATGGGAAACTGGGGGCTTTTCACAGCACCCAAAATTGCTGAGCTGTGGGGAGGTGGAAGAGCTCTGGGAAGGAGCAGCAGGGCTGCCTCAGCGACCACTCCTGTAGCTCCCTTCCAGGTGAAATATTCTATTCTATCTATTCTATTCTATTCTATCCTATTCCATTCCATTCCATTCCATTCCATTCCATTCCATTCCATTCCATTCCATTCCATTCCATTCCATTCCATTCCATTCCATTCCATTCTATTCTTCTCTTCATTCCTGGTGCATGGACAGGAGCGAGGCAGGGAAAGCAGCCCACAGCCGCAGCTCCAGGAGCCTGGGGGATGTTCTCCCTTTTCTGCAGGAATCTGGTTGCTACTTTGGATTCTCACGGAAAGTACAGAAGGAAATTGAGAGAGATACTACAGATACAGGATCCAGCAGGGCCAGGCTGGCACTGCACATGCTGCTGGTTCACAGCAGCTCTTCTGCTCCAGCCCCAATCATTTCTCACCCTGGATCTGATCCCCACGTAGCAGTGAGCTAGATATGCAATGAGCATTTCCCAGGTATTATCTGTAGCAATTCACAGCAATAGAAGCCAAGAAGTGAGGAAGGCAGAGGCCAGCACAGCACCCACCCAGCTTCCTGCCCGGACAGTAGATTTGTTTGATATGCTGGGATTTCTGACAACCACAAATAATTGGAGTTTCAGTTTAATCTAAAACGTAGAAATGGCTCCTAGCATCACACAGGGCTCTGGTTCATTATCAGAGCATGCTGGTGGATAAACACCGCTCCTGATTGCTTTTTCCCTGCAGGCTCCCCACACAAACACTGACCTGCTCAAGGCTGTTGAGGTTTAACAGTCACGTTCTGGAGAGGCACAACAGCCTCTCATTTACCTGCCTGAAGGAGACCTGGACTGCAAGGATTCACCTGGGTACCAGGAGCCCAACAGCCCCACAGCAGACAAGGCGAGAGAGCCAAGAGCTGCTGCTCAGGAGCGTGGGCACATTTTTCCACGCAGTTTCCATCCAGGCCTATTTGGGGAAGATTAGCATTGGCACCATGTCAAAGATGAGTTTAATCGCATTATGAATATTCACTTGTTCCATGACAGCTTTCCTTGGAGTCTCAGAGCGGCGGTGGCCGGCGCTGGGCAATTTCCCTGCAGCCCTTCTGGCTCCAAACGCATGGAAACAACTCGGGGGGAAACTCCAGCATTCAGCAAGTTTATGGGCAATGTAATTTATTTTATGATCAAATTACACCAGGGTAATGCTGCCTTTTGCATCAGACAATTCAGTTCTAGTAATTGCTACCCTGGGGGTCTCTTCTCTTCTCTGTACACCCAGCCCATTTATAACACTGATGCTAGCAATGTGTGAGCAGAGGGAGGATAATAGACCTTAAATAGCAGCAACATCTTGCTGGAGGAAAGAGAGAGCTTTGTCTTTATATTTCCAAGACTTGTTGAGCCTTATGAGGTGTGTGCCTGTCCCACTGAGCTGTGACACAACCCCAAGAGCTGATGCCAAGGGAATGAATGGAATCTCAAGATCTCAGCTCTCCCAGGTGTGTTCAGTCTTGCACACTGCACACATCCACTGGCCAAACAGTCAAGTTTGATTGCAGATAGGTAGTAAAAAATGGAGGAAATTGCAGAGAAACAATGAACTGGTAAAAACAAATCTGGGGCCCAAGGACCAGCCCTACATTTCTTTTAGCATTCTCAGGCTGCAACCCTGGCGTAGGGCAGCCCTGGGGCTGAGGTTTGGGTTTGGGAGATGTAGATCCAAGCAGGTCTGAGCTGCCCACGGGCAGGAATTCCTGCTGCAGAGGTTCTATGGTTCAGCCATAGCCTAACCTTCTGTTCTCCCTTTCCTTTCTGTGAAAGGAAGATCACAGCATTCCAGGCTGGTTTGGGTTGGAAGGGACCCAAAAGCTCATCTTGTTGTGGGCAGGGGAACCTTCTACTGTCCCAGGCTGCTCCAGCCTGGCCTTGGACACTCACAGGGATGGGGCAGCCACAGCTTCCCTGGGCACCTGTGCCATCCATCCATCCATCCCTCCCTCCATCCATCCATCCATCCGTCTGTCCATCCCTCCATCCATCCTCCATCCATCATCCATCCGTCCATCCATCCATCCATCCGTCTGTCCATCCCTCCATCCATCCTCCATCCATCATCCATCCGTCCATCCATCCATCCATCCGTCTGTCCATCCCTCCATCCATCCTCCATCCATCATCCATCCGTCCATCCATCCATCCATCCGTCTGTCCATCCCTCCATCCATCCTCCATCCATCATCCATCCGTCCATCCATCCATCCATCCGTCTGTCCATCCCTCCATCCATCCTCCATCCATCATCCATCCGTCCATCCATCCATCCATCCGTCTGTCCATCCCTCCATCCATCCTCCATCCATCATCCATCCGTCCATCCATCCATCCATCCGTCTGTCCATCCCTCCATCCATCCTCCATCCATCATCCATCCGTCCATCCATCCATCCATCCGTCTGTCCATCCCTCCATCCATCCTCCATCCATCATCCATCCGTCCATCCATCCATCCATCCGTCTGTCCATCCCTCCATCCATCCTCCATCCATCATCCATCCGTCCATCCATCCATCCATCCGTCTGTCCATCCCTCCATCCATCCTCCATCCATCATCCATCCGTCCATCCATCCATCCATCCGTCTGTCCATCCCTCCATCCATCCTCCATCCATCATCCATCCGTCCATCCATCCATCCATCCGTCTGTCCATCCCTCCATCCATCCTCCATCCATCATCCATCCGTCCATCCATCCATCCATCCGTCTGTCCATCCCTCCATCCATCCTCCATCCATCATCCATCCGTCCATCCATCCATCCATCCGTCTGTCCATCCCTCCATCCATCCTCCATCCATCATCCATCCGTCCATCCATCCATCCATCCGTCTGTCCATCCCTCCATCCATCCTCCATCCATCATCCATCCGTCCATCCATCCATCCATCCGTCTGTCCATCCCTCCATCCATCCTCCATCCATCATCCATCCGTCCATCCATCCATCCATCCGTCTGTCCATCCCTCCATCCATCCTCCATCCATCATCCATCCGTCCATCCATCCATCCATCCGTCTGTCCATCCCTCCATCCATCCTCCATCCATCATCCATCCGTCCATCCATCCATCCATCCGTCTGTCCATCCCTCCATCCATCCTCCATCCATCATCCATCCGTCCATCCATCCATCCATCCGTCTGTCCATCCCTCCATCCATCCTCCATCCATCATCCATCCGTCCATCCATCCATCCATCCGTCTGTCCATCCCTCCATCCATCCTCCATCCATCATCCATCCGTCCATCCATCCATCCATCCCTCCATCCATCCATGCATCCAGAGATGGCTCTTGTCTTGCTCGCAGTGCCCGGGGCCCTGCAGGCGATGCCCAGGGAGCTGCGCCAGGGGAAGGTCAAAGCCACGGAGCTCAGCACAGATGGATGGCAGCGAGCAGGAGGCTGATCTGTCTCCGCTCACGCCTGTCAATGGGGAGCAATCGGAGCAAATGACACTGGGTAATGCATTTTGAAAGAATGTCCTCTAGTTTGGGGAAAGTCACACCGCAAGCTCTGTTGGAAGCAAGTGTTGATCTATTTAAACTGTTTTGCTCTGGGTTTCAAAAGGACAAGAATTTCTTGGGGGGGTGGAAAGTAACAGCAAACTTTCAACCAGCTGTATAATTTCCTATAAATATTCCACAGCCCCTGGGATCCCAACACCCTTGCTGAACACACGGCATAGAGCACTGTGGATCATCTTCCCAGTGCGATGAGGACAGAAAATGGCTAAAGAAGTCCTGGAGGACACTGGGACGATTCCAAAGATGAAAGGCAGCCCTTCCATGCTGTCACTGAGCTCCTGGCACTGCCGAGAGCGGGGCTAGAGCTGCCTTTCAACGTGAGTTGGATGGAGCTTGAGAGCAAGAAATTATTAACTAATTTTTACCAAGTGCCTCTGTCCCCAGCCTTGCAAAACGGCAGGAGAATGACAGCAGCAGACACCCCAGAGGCTCCTGGAGAAGGTGTTCCTCCTATCCTCACCCCTCATCTCTCATCCCATCCCACCCTCCCATTTCCCTCCCCTCAGCTCCTCTGTGCTCCACGGGGAGCTCCCTGCCTGCCATGATTCCCTTTACCTTTTACCCATTCTTCCCCCGGGCAGTTTCCAGCCCTCTTTGCTGCGATCTGGCACTGATGGCAATAAACAATAATCTGTTTTTGGAAGCGCCGCTGCCGATGCCTCCAGATCCTTCCATGGAGCACACAGGGCCGTGGCCAGAGGGGCTGGGGGTGAAGGAGGGAGCAGGGAGTGTCCCACACAGCTCTGGGGTCACGCAGGGCTCTGCAGAACGCAGGTTAACGTGGGGCTCTGTGTGCCCTCACCTGCAAGGTGACAGAATCCACTGCCGGCCACAGCAGTGCCACCGCACACTGATTTCCTTTGAACACTTCGCTCCCCAGCAATAACATAAATCAGCCAGACAAAAAGAGGAATGGGAAATAGCTTCCAGCAATGCTGAATGGACTCTCAGCACTTCCGTGCTGCAACCTTGGATTTCCCCAGCAAGGTTACAGCTCGGAGGAGCTGCACCGGGAGCTCAGGGCCCTTAGTTTGTCTCCATATCCTTAAAATAACCTAAAGTGGTTAAGATATTTCCTTCAAACCCCTGGGTGAAGAGCAGCTACTCTCCAGCAGCCAGCTGAAGGGACTGGGAGGACTGGGGGCATCCTGGAGCCATCAGAGGGGCTGGGGACACCGGGGCTGGGTCCCCTCCTGCCACCGCTGTCCCCTCCGGCAAACACACCCCTGGGCTGTCCTCGGGCATTCTGCACCCAGGGACAGCAGAGGAGGCACCTCCGAGCTGCCCCAGCCTCAGCCTGCAGCAGAGGGGAGCAGGAAGGGAGCAGCATTTCATACCCAAAGAGTGACAAGGGTTATTACAGAGTTACAGAGTTCCTGTTAGGAAAAGTGAAAATATTCCCCTGATCATCTCCCAGGTGTTTGACACCTCAAATACCATAAAGTAACATTAAAAGGGGCAGGAAAAGCGGACCTTCTGAAACAAAAAATAGATTTTTTCAGCTGAAAATTTCCATTTCTTGTCACATATTTAGACCCATATGCTTTTTCTATGGAATTATTGATCTGCATCCAGTCTTAAACATATTTCTCATTTCTTTTCTCCTCCCTGCTAACCAGCTGCTCTTGATAAATCTCTGCTCTGTGTGTATCTGCACCTACACCTGATGTTCACACGGCGTGTGCACACAGGTCACAGAACCACAGAATATTCCGAGCTCAAAGGAACCCACAAGAATCACCAAGTCCAGCTCCTGGCCCAGCACAGAAAACCCTAAACGCCAGCCTGGGCCTGAGATCCTCGTGTGCCTTTAATCACAACTGCTTTGTGCCCCCATGCGCTCACATACATGAATTGGGTCTCATCCACTCAATCCGAAAGAGATTTCCTGAAGAAAATGTCAGTCTGCTTATGGAAATGAAGCTAAATATAAATCTAATACCTGCCTGAGCTCCTGAGCACTTGAAAATGTGCAGTTTTGGTGTCCAGCCCTTTCTAAACCCAGGGAAAGCACAGCCCCTGCTCCATGTGCTGTGTTCCTGGCGGATCCCTGCCTTTGGACACAGCACAGTCACCTTTCTCAGGCAAGCCAAAATAATCCTAATTTACAAAGAATTTTTGAAGTCTGCACCTCCCCTATACCTGTCAGGGTGGATGGGAGCAGTGGAACATTAATCTCAGCCTTCTGTACCTTTTATCAAGTGAAATGAAAGTGGAAACAACATTTTCATTGGTGTTTGCTTGTCCTCAGAGCCTGTATGTTTCAGCTGAGGGGGCTCTGACTTCAGGAGCTCAAGCAGCCTGAAACCTGCCAGTTTTTAAAGTTATTATTGATTCCTTTCCTGTCTCCAGGGATTGCTGCAAAGGAGCCAAGCTAAAGCCCTTCTTTATGATGCATGGCATTTTCAGCACAGGATGCTGAGGGAGGAGGATTTTGCGTACAGCAATTATTCAGCCACAAACACAGCAGTGTTTAACTGATCATCAGTTTTAACACAAAGTCCTCTAATCCCTGAGGATTAGGACATGTCATATATCATCTCGCAGCGCTGGGGCTCCTTGGCCTCATAACTAAATAAACAGAATGAAGTCAGGCATGAGCTGGGTGGGAAATGCACTCCCTGAGTGTCCTGGGCAGCACCTCAGCAGGACAGGGACATGGGGACAGGACCTGGGCACCCATGGGGACAGCACTGGGACACGGGGAGAGGACCTGGGCACCCATGGGGACAGGACAGGGACACGGGGAGAGACCTGGGCACCCATGAGGACAGCATGGGACAGCATTGGACAGGAGAGGACAGGACAGGACAGGACAGGAGGGGACAGGAGGGGACAACACAGGACAGCACAGGACAGGAGGGGACAAGACAGGACAGGACAGGACAGCACAGGACAGCACAGGATAGCACAGGCTGCCTGGCCAGAGCCTCACTGTGCTCCATGGACCTGCGAGAACGAGTGGGTAGGCAGAGAAATAGAAAGACTGAGGAAAGTACTAAAGGACTAAACCCAACAAAAATCCTTTTTCATTTCGTGGCAGGTTCCCTTGGGATAATGTCCTTAAGCAGCATCTGCCCTCGAGGGTCACAGCACTGGGGAATGTCCTGGGAGGTCTCGCTGGGGAGGAGTGTGAGAAGCCAAGGCAGGACCATCTCCAGCCCTGGAGGAGCCAGTGCCAGCAGCACTGCCCCATGTGTGCCTGCAGATTGTTCCAGGATTTTAATGAGCTTCTGGATTTTGCAATTAACATTTTCTGTTCTGCTACAAGGCCTTTTAATGGCTGTGCTGACAGTGAGACACTTCTGCAGAGGAAGCCACTTTCCCCAGAAACAGGGCCTCATATGAGCAGCTTCCACTTGCAAGGAATGAATCTGATCAGAGAACTTCTTCCCTTTCATCCTGGGAGGAGAAGGATGGGGAAGGATTAAGTTGGAAAGCGATTGCAGTGTTAGGAAGGTGCAGCAATCCTTTCAAGCCCAGACCATGCTGGGAGGGAGAGAGAATCTACACATCATTCTCTTTTTTTACTTTTTTTCTGCCCTAGAATTGTAGTTCTTCATCCCAGTATGTAAACATGTGATCTGAAATATAGTAATGTTTTTTCTTCCTATACCTGGGATATGCCTGAAGTCAAATAGAGATAAAAAATTTACTTTGCTGCTGCCACCACAGATTTTGTTCTGGTAAATTATTCAGCTTTATTAAGCACATAAAGACCTACAAAGTTGGTCTTTTAATGTACTTATATAGCCATAAACTAATATCACTGCTATAATTGCATTTTAATGATTTTTTTTTATCTTTGCCTAATTTGTATATTTAACAATCACGCCAACAGAAAGAGGAACGCTCACTGTGGAAGCTTTCTGCTTAGAGATTAGGCACACATTTGCTCCTCATGCCCACACTCTGATCAAAGCCTCCTAATTCCTGTTCCCTGCCCTAAATGGCTCCTGTGGAGATAACCCGGGGTGCCCTGCCTGAGGCTGCCCTGGCAGCTTGGAAAGGCTCGGGCTGCTCTGGAAACGCAGCTTCAATCCCATCAGGGCAGATCTGCTCTTCCCTCATGGCCTGGGCTGAGGATTCCTGTGGGACGCAAGGAGCACACGCCCCTGGACAGAAGTTTCATGTGGAAAAAGAAAGAATTATGTCCTAAAGCACCCAGAGATGCAAACCTGGTTTGGATGGTACCAACTGCACCTCACGCTGTGCCTGGTGGACTTTTGGGTGATTGTTGGGAGCGTCCCACGGGCAGGAATTGCTCTGAAGCTTTGCCAGGTGCTGTGGGGCTGCAGCTTCTCCAGCACAGCCCTGGGAACTGCCCTGTTATTTTGGCCTCACAGGCTGTGATAAAGTTTTCCCATCCCTGGAAATGCTGGATGGGCTTGGTGCAATTGGGATAGTGAAAGGTGTCCTTGCCCATGGCAGGGGTGGCACCGGATGAGCTCTGAGGTCCCTTCCCACCCAAACCCATCTGTGATCCTATGAAATACACAGCAGTATTTTAAACTGCCTAATCAAACCTTTAATTTGGAATTAGTTCAGTAATATTTATATCTGCAGATAGCTATGCACGAGCAAAGTGCTGTTTGCTGAGAGCATTTCGGATCCTGTTGGCTGCCACACCATTCCCAAACAAGACCTGTGCCACCAATGGTTAACTAAGTTCTCAGATGAGCATTCCTTGTAATAATTTCTTGTTATTTAGTGAGATCAGAACTACAAATTATTAAACCCTGCTAATAATTACTCTAAGTGGACATTAATTAGCATTGACTAATCATGAGATTCTCCCTACACCCACTTGCTTATCCAGAAAACTTCTGCTGTTGATTGATAGAGAAATGCAAGCCAGATGAATCAGTAATATTTAGAGCTTATGGAAAAGGATTGCCTGAGTCAGAAGGAATAAATTAGCTGGTAATTCCAGAAAAGTCAGATGTATAATTATCCTGCCAGGAGGTGTCCTGTCCTGTGTCAGGCTCGGGCAGAGCACGAGAGCTCCGGAGCCGCACGGGCTTCGAACGGGGGGAGATCAGCATTTTCGGGGGGCTCGGGGGCTCTGCCAGCCCTCGGCAGCACGGGAGGCTCTTCTGCAGCTGAAGGATCAGCTGAGAAAAACCCACACAAGAACCTTTCAGGGCAAAGGAGCTGGGAGAGCACCTTCAGGTTCCACTGATGTTTTTTCTTTAAGTAATTGATGTGGAGAGGACTCGAGGCCCCCTGAGCATGTGCTCGAGTGGAGATGGGAATGGAGCCTGTGTCTCCTGCTGCTGTCGGGAGGAGTGCTGCTCCTCCAGCAGCAGAGCCTGATGCCATTGGAAAGCTCTCTGCAGCACGCTGCTGTCCCTGCTGCTCCCAGCAGCAATAAATAATCCCCCGTGTAGCTAAACTGCAACAAATGGAACGGTTAAACACCTTCCACTGTGAGCTGCAGAACCTGGATTCCAAATCTATCATTTCTATCTTTGTCATGATTTCAAAGTCCTCACATGATGGAATTTGGGTTGGGATTTTATCCTCTCTTTAGCAAGCTGCAAAACGTTTCAGCACACTTTGAGCATATCCTCCTGTTAACTTTTTATGCACATGTTTAATTTCTGTGGGTTTTTTCATTCAGTCTCTGTGACTGATGCACAGGTCCCTGCAATCCTTTTCATCTTGGCTCATTGCACACGCGGAAATGGGGCTGCAACACAACATGTTATGGCAAAGTTTCCCCTTTCTGCTTCAGGAATGAATTACATTGCAGGGATCTATATTTGGAGCTCTCCGGCACCGCTCTCCATCCTGTGCCTTTTGATGTTTTATACATTTGTCTGAGCTGCCTGTCTGCCGGTTGAGCTGGCTTGAAGTTATCAAAGTTTTATCATTTTTCAAGTAGAAAAACACTTTCTCCAGCCCCCCCTTCTCCCCCTCCACTTCCATCATTTTTCTCCCAGCCTGCAGAGCCCTGGCCCCGGCTCCCGGCCGTGCTGGGCGTTGTTTCCTCGGGATCAGCTCTTGCCCCTCTGTTCAGGGGCAGATAAAGAGCAGCTGTGGCAATATTTAGGGGTGGCAATGGTGATGCCGTGAGCTCCTCACACAGCCCTCGTGCAGACAGCTCCATCCCTTCCATGACCCACCAGTCTGGACCCCTCCAGGACCAGGGTGTGGTGTGGCTGTCGGTGGATGGCAGAGGATGCTGAAAATTGCTGAATTCCTTGTGTTCTCTTCCATTTGTATATTCATTACATCGACCCAAATAATTTCCAGATGGTTAGAGCAGCTGAGCCACAGGGAATGCACATGGCAGTGCTCACCTGAAGGACACAGGACACCTGAGCTTTGCTCAGCCCTGCCGAGCTGGGCTACAACAGCTAATCCCAAACATTTATCCCTCCACAGTCAGTGTTGCAGTTATTTCCAACTTTTCTGGTGCCTTGAGACGTAGCCCACGCGACCTGCTTTTCTTGGCCTTCGTCTTTGGAGTTGGCAAGGCTCTCCTGGAGCCTGCAGCTCCTGCTGCTCCTGCCAGCCTTTGGCTCGGAGCTGGGGAGAAGGTGGGAAATGTCTTCTGCTCTAAGTAAGGTCTAGCAAACTGCAGGCAAAAATGAATTTTCATTGCTTCTTAATGATGATTAGTGATTTTGATACCACTGATCACATGCATTCCCAGAACATTTGATTAATGAGACCATTTCTAAGCAGAAATAATAAGCCTGTGGCAAAAATGTGACAGGAACAGTGAGATCTGTCTGTACATCTCCCTCACAAAAGGCCCTGTCTGTAAAGAAATTCCAAAAGATTGTAAACAAAATGGTTTTCTTCCTCCCATTTCCCTTTCCCTCTCCCCTCAGCTATTTCCATCATTAGAAATCAATGCATTGACAGGAGATCTCTTGCTCTGGGGTTGCAAGCAGAGAATACCAAAGCCTTTCTACTCATAACAAATGTGAATTTCAAAAGTAAAGAGGAGTCAGAGACAAACTCCTGCACATCAGTGGGAGCATCTTCTCCCGCTGGGAAATCAACACACCAAGAGTCTGTGAGATGGAGCCAAGGGCTGGGGACTGCAGGCTTCCATCGGATACTGGGCAGGAATCTTTCCCTGGGAGGGTGTGAGCCCTGGCACAGGTGCCCAGAGATCTATGGCTGCCCCTGGATCCCTGGAGTGTCCCAGGCCAGGCTGGACAGGGCTTGGAGCAGCCTGGGACAGTGAAAGTGTCCCTGCCATGGCAGGGGTGGCACTGGATGGGATTTGAGGTCCCTTCCAGCCCAAACCATTCTGGGATTCTGTGATTCCATGAGAATATCTGGCAGGCGATGGCTCCATCCTGGCTGCAGGAGGTTCCCATGCCCTGCCCTGAGCACAGGACACAGGAGCTCTCAGGCACAGGCTCAGCTCGCGCCGGGCACTCGCTGTGCCCCAGCCCTTCAGCTCGTGGCTCTGCGAGCCAGAGTGGGCAATAAAGGTGCAATTAAGTGGAGACACAAGAAAGAAGAAGATAAATTATGGCCTTGCATTTATATAGCACATTTCATCCCAAACCCTCGAGTTAAGTGATTGATATACAAATTACATTTTGAGAGATCACTCTACTCTCTCCATGCCTGACATGCAGATATATATAATGTAATCATTATTTTTTAAAGCAAACTTACTTATTAATGCAAACCCTACAATTGGGGTGAGCTCTTCTGGGCAAAGATGACTCAGAAGTGACAAAACTCCACCATCTCATGACGAGCACACTTAAGAATGAATGGAATAATTTAGATACTTAGATCCCTCCAACACAGCAAGTTCAAAGCCAAACAGAAAATGCCTCTCTTCTCTAAGGATTCAAAACACAGTTTGCTAAAATGTAATTAAGCACAAAGTCCCTTGAAATCAATCACTTCCAGAAACTAATACCCACCTTGCTGATTAGACAGTGGGTAAGCCAGGGGCAATTAATGCATTAGTATGAAAATTGTTAACTGTGAGAGCAACCAGTTTGGATGGGATAATTGCTCTGAGAAAGACTACTTGATGGTTAATATCAGAAAAAGCGAAGTCTTTGGGAGAGCGGAAGCTACTATGTTAACAGCAGCTAATTAAAAGTGACCTACTTCTCATTAATAATCTTTTTGATTGGATATAAATTTGAATCTGGGAGGCTAATTGGGACCATCAGCACATGTCACCCCAGCTGATGGCAGCTGGGAAGTTTTCTGCTTTGTCTCAGGGAAAAGAGGTGCTCTTTTCCCTTCCCCATGGCAGTGGGAAGGTGTTTTGGATCGGAAAGGTGAAGCTCTGACTCCTCATTAAGTCATTTTTCAGCCTGTCCCAGGGCAGAGGTCCATCCCTGCCCACCAGCCCCAGCAGCTCCTTGCCTCATTCTGTGGAAAAGTGATTAACTGTGGTGTGACCCTGCAAATGTGGCACCAAACTCTGCTCAGCAACCAGAAACCAGCCCAGGGAAACGCAATCCATCGGGCTTAACCACTTTGTTATGTTTCTAAATTTTCAGGCATGTGTTTGCTCAATGTGGCTGAGTGGAAGTGTCAGGGAAAAATGTTTGGTTTTCATACTCCTGCAGTTAATGACCAATTTCCCACGAATCATAATGGTTTTACACCATTAGGCTTTATAATTAAGTCTTTATTAAGTGGTCCTATTTACTCAGCACACACTGCAGTTTGACAGGGCCCCGTGGCTGTCAGGCCAGAAATGATTTGTGTCGCAGAGCAACTTCCCAGTGACGGCTGAGCTCCTCCGACAGCAGCAGAGATCAGGACTCCAGGCAAGGAGGAGGCGATTTCAGCAGGAAACACAGAGCAGCCGTGACACGGACCCGACACTGGAGCTGCTGCGCGGCACTATCCATCCCTCTGCCGAGAAACTGCACCGGAGCATCGCCGCCCTGAACTCCCAGGGGATTCCTCTGCTCCAGGGGAACAACCAGCTCTGACGGCACCACAGACAACTGCCCAAGGACGGGAGGACACCCCACACCTCTCAGCACCCCCAGCAGGCAGCGCTTACATGGCTTGGGCTGCTGTGATCACAGAATCCCAGAATGGTTTGGGGTTGGCGGGACCTCAAATCCCATCCTGTGCCACCCCTGCCATGGCAGGGACACTTCCACTGTCCCAGGGTGCCCCAAGCCCTGTCCAGCCTGGCCTGGGACACTCCAGGGATCCAGGGGCAGCCACAGCTGCTCTGGGCACCTGTGCCAGGGCTGCCCACCCTCCAGGGAAGGATTCCTGCCCAATATTCCACCTAACCCTGCCCTCTGCCAGCGTGGAGCCACCAGAGATAAAGAGGAATCTAGACCTGCTGGACCTGCCTCACTGCCTTCACACCACTGCAAGGAGGATTTAGAGCAGCATGAAGTTGTTGTGGCAGTGGAGGAGCTGAGCAGGTCTTTGTATTTACATTGCGTTATTCTGCTCGAGATAAAGCCCAACTTTAAGTCCCTTAACTCTTTTTGACAACAAATTAGTTTCAGATCAAGGGCTCCTGCTATGTCTCAAAATATGATTTTCGCTTCCAAATTATTCATCCTGCCAGAAGCTGTTGCTAACAAAAAAAAAAAAAAAAAAAAAAAAAAAAAAAAAAAAAAAAAAGACAAATTTTTAATGGTTTGTATAATGTCTTGTTCACTTTCAGTTTTCTTCATAGAAAATTCTGTTTGTCACTTCATGCCAGAGAGTAAACTCCTCTATCACATTAATCTAGCAAGGCAGCCCAGGCTTTTTTTGGGCAGAAACCTCTCCGTGGGCGTTTGGTGTGACCTCAAAACGCTGCATCCCTTCCACCTGAGCCCCAGGCTGGGCACGGTGATCCACGGCAATCCACAGCCTCAGTAACCAGGGCCAATTTAGGGCAAAAACCTCAGAAATCAGACATTTCACTCCGGATAGTGGGACTGGCTTGGCAAAGAGCGTTTTCAGTTGTTTTAATTGCTCAGAAAGAGAAAAGCAACTGCAAACCCCAGGAGCTCCTTGTGTCCTGCAGCCCAGGGTGGGCAGGATGCTCTGTGGGGATGGAACCCTGCCCTCCTCCTCAGCCTGGGAACAGCACATTCCGAGAGGCTGGAGAAGGAATGTTGCACAATTCAGGGAGAATAAGGACATTTCCCCCCTTTTAATTGTTTGCTGCTTGGCTAGTTATTGATTAAATTTTTGCAGTCGCTATTTGTTTCTCTTTGCAATGTATTGGCTTCTCGAGGCTTTTAATCAGCTGTAATAGATTGTGATTACCCCTAGCTCTCCCCAGCCTGCCTGGCTCATTCCACATGCTCCGAGCAGGAGTTGTTCTGCTCCACGTGGGTTGAAATTCCTGCATGCCCTGCCTGCCACAGCAGCCAAACACACCAGCAGAAATGAAGGGATTTCCTCCAGAAATTCCCAGTTGTCCTCCACTCCTCACGGAGCTCACATTGTCATCCCAGCCTCCCTGTCCATTTTGAAGGGAACCCTGGAATATGGGATTGAACTTCAGGATGGAGTCTGGGTTTTTAAATGGAAGCTCCTGCTTGCTGAACGTGGACATTCCAGCAGGTGCTCTGGTCTGCTCTTGGCTTCGTGATTAATTGTATCCCATGGAAAATTATTCCACAGGCACAACAACCGGCACTCAGTGTTTCCAAATGTTAGTTTCTTCTATAAATGGGTGTTAGCAAAAAGCAGATGGCAAAGATAATTCACTGTCTGCTGCGCTACCCTCGCCATTGTCTCTGCCTTCGCTGCTCCCTCCAGTCAGGCTCTATTTACAGTTCTCTCCTCAGCTGCTGGGCCACGCTGTGACAGGCTGTGATTTATGGGGATTTCGTCTCCTGCTTTATTTACAAACTCTTGCTCTGAGATTCGATTTGAGACAGAAAGGTCCCTGTGGGGCTGAGAGGAAGGGGTTGATTTTGATGCTCTCAGGTTCAACTCTTTCTACCCAGCAGATGCTGGAAGGAGCAAACACTGGAGGAGGACACTGACTTCCCTCAGGGCTGGTGGCATTTGGGCTTTATGGCTTCTGAATCACTTTCTTTGGCCACCTGAGCACAGAAAGGTTCTGTGAACCAGGAGCACTTGAGTGACAGAGATCACCTGTGCTTCACTGAGGTTTCTCCTTCCCATGCCTTGCAATGACCAAGAGGAAGTTTGGAATGACAACGGTCCTTTTACAACATCAAAGGGTCCTGTTTGAATTTTTTAGATTGCTCCTGAGTGAAGAGACTTCTCCATCGGCATCTGACTGCCCAGATAACCTGGAGTCAGCACCAACCTCCTCCCACCTGTCCCTGAGGCCATTCCCATTCGGATCTCACATCCCATCTCTGCCTGCAGCTGCTGCCACTCCTCCCGGGGTCCCTTGAGTCATCTGTTCTCCTTATTTACTGCAATAGGAAGGGTTTCTTGATTAAATTACTCCTTGGTTGCTTTTTCCTGCATGTTCTCCCCTGCAGACTTTTCTCCACCAGAGCACCTGCCACACAAATGTTTCTGTAATCTGAGGACAAAGAGGTCCCTGCGAGTTGTTCCTCAGCCCCTTTGAGACGCCAATCACTGCCAAAGCCCGAGAACCTCAACACTCCCAGCTGTCAAGATGTCACAGAGATTTTGAAACATGCCAACTCCTTATCAGCTGCCGAGACAAGAAATCAGCTCGATGGAGGCTTCTAGAGAAGCAGAAGAAATCATCCTCCAAACTGAACAATGCCAATTTTCCTCCCTGCATCAGCACTGAGAGAAGGCTCTGCTCTCAGCCGCTCCAGTGCAGCTGCTTCATCGCTGTGATTCTGTGACAGCCCCTCACAGATCATCGCTGCCATCTGTTCCCTCTGCTGCAGGAAGGGCTGATTTTCCTGGAGCAAGGACTCTGCCCATGAACCTCCCACGAACCTCGGGCACGGCACCATCGGCCCGTGCTGGGAGCTGCTGGTCCCCGTGGGAGCCCAGCTGGGGTCAGGCAGGAGGATAACCCTTCAGGGCTGCAGAACCCCCACAGAACTGTCCCCCTGTGCCTTCTCCAGGATGGTGGCCATTCTCTATTTAACACTCTGCAGTATTTCTTCTGAATGCTGTTTGTTCTGCTGATTTAATCCCCGTCAGAGGAAAATCCTCTGTGGTACCTGTGCCCACCACCTGCTCCTGGGTTTTAATGGGCATTTAACAGAGCTTCAGACTCGCGTGGGCATCTTTCCATTCCAACCTGCCCAGGGCAAGGCTTGACCTATTCCTTGTGAACGTGCAGCTCCTGCTGCCTCGGGAGGCTCCCATCCCTCCTCCTGTTTTCTGCTCAAGGCATCGCTCACTTGAGAGCAAACCCAAAAAGTCACGGGGGGTCAAATCAGCAACACTGAAATGCATTTTCTTCTTCAAGGAAAAAACCTTGCCATTAGAAAGAAAGGCAGAGCTCATCAGGGATGTGTCAAGCAGATGTGATGAGAGACATTTGGTCACTTCATTTCTTACCCCAAACTCCAGGAAACACAAGCACTGAATGCTGCTCTCTCATGGACATGGAAATGTGGAAAAAAATCTCAACAAACATCAATGTTTCTGTTCAAAGCTGTTCATTTTGGTACTCCAGCTGCAACTTTTCATGGTACAAAAGCAGATCCTTGATGAAATTCAGATCTGAGTACTCCTGAACATTGAACTCAAAAGCAAAACTCAAAGCCTTGAAGTCCATGTATATCACAAGGACAGAGAAATGTCTCTCATCCTCAATGAGTGTATAACTCTCTCTGAGGCCAAATCGCCTGTGTAGGACGTCCCTCACTACTGTACCACCAATAGAAGCCTATTTTTGTTCAGCTTTAGGTCTTGGAGACAATCCAGAGGCAGCTCTTACAATCCACGCTGACTCCAGGCTGACTCACACCCTTAACTCACACATGCCATTGTCTTTATTCAGATTTCCCACTTACACTGCAGGCATCTGACATTGCTTAATTATAGCTTTATTTTTTTTTCAGCCAATATTCCTTTTGTATCTCCCCTTTATATTTAGTACGTTTATAAAGGGGTAGAGCAAGCATTAATGAAGATGTTCGGATTTCAAAAGTGTTTGGTAGCGCTGGAGAGGGATGGAAAAATTCTACCCACAGAGTGAGCAGAGGTTTTACCAACCCCTGCCTGGTCCTGCCACGTCAGAGCCACCAGGGCCAGGAGCCAGCACGGGCTCAGGGACACGCCGGAGGAAAGGGCCATTACTGGTCCTTAAAGATGAAATGGCACAAAATTAATTTTTACATCAGGATTTGCCTCCAGCCAGGTTCTCCTTGAGGGGCTCTCCCAATGTCCCTGCCCAGGGAACTGAGGCAGGCTGACACCAGCGTGAGCCCGGCCGTGGGGACAGGCGGTGTGGGAATGTGGAATCACGGAATGGCCTGGGCTGGGAGGGAATCGCTCTCTTTCCCTGCCAGCCACACAGGGTTTGAAGCACCAAACCATAACCTCCGTGGCTTGCCTTGCCGTGCAGCTCAGGAGTGAGGCTGGGAGCTGTGTCCTCTCTCAGGCAGAACTGCCCAAGGCTCCCTGTGCTCTGCCAGCCCCAGGCAGATGCAGATGGAAAGCCTCATCCTGCCAGATTCTGTGCAAGATGTTTTATTTATACGCTCTTCCTCCCTGATTATACCCTGCTTGAAATAGAGCAACACTCTTTATTTCCACCAGTGCTCACCAGTCCTGTGTAATGGCAAATCTGCCCACAGATGGTGAAAAAACCTTAAAGGGACGAAGATGTCCCTGGTTCAGCTGAGCAGCTGGGCTGGTGTCAGCACCCAGGTAAGGTCCCCTGGCAGCAGCACAAGTGTCCCCAGGGCAAGAACAGAATGAACAATCCCTGCTGCAAGAGAGAAGGATCAGATGGCACCGAAACACCTCCGGGACAGCCCAGCTGAGCAGGGAGCCCCAGGGCTGACCTGGGGCGCGGACCGCAGAATTTCCCTCTCCTGAGTAAGAAAATAAAGTCACTGTGAACACCTCATTCCAGGCTGAGCCCCTGCCCGGCCAGGGAGGCTCAGGAGAGAGAGAGGGGCTCAGCTTGGTCCTGGTGCTGAGGGACTCAGGGAAAGCAGACGGGTCCAACATTCCTCAGGTCATTTCACCAGGTATTATCCCCACTCTATTCTGCCTCCTTTTCTGAAGCCGCTCAGTGAAAGCGCAGAAAATGCGAGAGTTCCAAGTCGAGGCGGAAATGCATAAAGTGCTGAATGGAACGGCGGCACAAATGCGAGGGGAAATGGATTTTATGGTCCGAGTGCTGCCTCTGTGCCCAGAGCTCATGGAATAAGGACACATTAGACTGTAACTGCAGAGGAGAATTGGCCCAAAGCCGCTGCATGTAACAGATTACAGCAGATTATCCTAAATAGTGATTGATTTCTTTGGAGCTGGATTTCACACGCCTGGTTTACAGCCCAACCACACAAATTGGCACAGAGCTGACGTGGGCTGGATGAACAAGTGTGAGGGGGTGCAAAACGCTGTTAATAGGCTGTTACTCACAGAAATTCAGGTGTACAAGAGTGCAAACTTACACTGACATTTTCCTAACTTCTTCTGACACGCTTGTTTCATACCAGAATTGGGGAGCAGTTGCCAGAGCTGTCTGCAAGCCATGGAGATGAACAGAAAGCTTCAAAGAATAAAATGTTGATGAAAACCAGAAATGAAAGTGGATGAAAAGGAAAACTTTCTTTCTGTTTTAAAGGAATGACACACTTTCCAGAACATACCATTGGCATTTCTGAACCCAAATACCTACAGACAAAAACAGAAATGCATTGAGATGTCTCCAGAAAGACAGGCAGATAATAAAGATAGCCTTTACCCTTCTTCCCTTGTCTGTTTTATTTCACAAGGAGAGAGGAAAAGAAAACTGTGTGGAAGGCAATTGGAAAAGTCAACACTCAGCAAAGAATTCAAATAGTGTGACCAATGTGGCTTTCAGAATAATAAATGGCTCATTTCATTTATCAGCTGCACTTTTTATTATTATTATTATTTTTTAAGACTGGCCTCAGAATCTTTATTCAGTTACTCAGATCTATTGATGTCTCTTGTGCCAAATCAATACTCTTTCCTAGAGAACGGAGTAAAAATCCATACTCCTCCTGCTCAGCAGTAAAATCATGGAAGCTCGGAGTTTGTGTGCCAGAGTGATTGCTCTGTGGCTCGGGTGTTAAAGCTGTCAAGTGTGGATGCTGGGTAATAAAATAAAAAAATATCCCATTTCCTGCCCTGATCTGCACTTAGCCCCCCTTGGCCCCTGACCTGGAGCAGCATTGGCAGAATTCAGGTGCACAGCACCCCCAGGTGAGCCCCCAAGGGCTCGGGGCACAGGCAGGGCTGATCTGCAGCAGAGCTCTGCAGGGCACAGGGCACAGAGAGAGAGATGAGAGCTCCTACGATGAAATATTCCAAAGGCTCTGGGCACAGGCAGGGCTGTTCCTGCAGCAGAGCTCTGCTGGGCACAGGGCACAGAGAGAGATGAGAGCTCCCACCATGAACCATTCCAAAGGCTGAGGAGCGAGGGGCTGTCCCAGAGGGAACTCCTCCTGTGTGCCCCGGGGTGGCTCAGCCCTGTCCCATCCCATCCCATTCCATTCCCATTCCCATTCCCATTCCCACAGTGAATGGGGAGCTCAGCCCTGTGCTGATGCTCAGCTCAATGAGCCTCTGCTTCTCTGTTCAGGGTGGGTTTGTTGTTGCTTTCGTTTGGTGTTTTTTACCTTTTTTTTTTTAAGGGAAAAAAAGAGAATCTGAAGAGTTACACAATGTTTGCGGAGCACACAGAGTCTGCTGTGAGACAGTGAGAGTCCAAGAAACAAAACAGGAATGCGATAAAACTTTGGTTTATCCTTACTTTTCCCTACTTTATAACAGAATTATAGATTAACTTTTTTTCTGTTTGAACTTCCTTCTTGAATCCAACTGTCTTTTCTTTTCTCTGAATCCCCTCAGGGCTGGCCTCTCCATTTCCATGCCTGCTGATTCCAACCTAGCCGAGGCTGCCTGGAATCTGTTTGGCTCCAGAGAAAACAACCAGAAGCGTTTGATTTCGCTCTTGTGTGGATGCTTTGCTCAGCTGATGAGCAGATCCTGACTCCTCTTTGAAGAGGCAGAGACCAGGCTGGAGTGCTGGGAATCCACACAGTTCCAAAAACAGAGTTTATCAAAGCATGAATAGGAAACTGGATTATCAAAACTTACTAAATCTGTCCCTGTGAAAGGCTGGTCCTTGCTCAGGAGAGCAGGACCCTTCCTGTCCCAAGTTTCCCTGTTTTATCAAGGACAAAAAACCAGGACTGCTCAGGAGAGAAAAACCATTAATAAGGATTTTTGTTCTTCTTGCATCTCCAAAACATTTTTTAACACGGTTGAGTTGACACAAGGCATTTTTAAGTAATTTCTTATACAGCCAGAGAATTAGAAAA
This sequence comes from Origma solitaria, assembly GCA_013397895.1. Lineage (NCBI taxonomy): Eukaryota > Metazoa > Chordata > Aves > Passeriformes > Acanthizidae > Origma > Origma solitaria. The sequence continues at coordinate 440,054 of VZRL01004160.1, forward strand.
GAAAATGTTAAGTTGGAACAAAGTGTTCCTGTCAGTGCAAAGGTTTTTCTCTCCCAGCTGCTCTGCTTTCAAACACACTGAGGGATTAAAATTATTTGGTTTATATTGCCAAAGGTACTGTACAAGTGTATATATTTATGACTGGGTTTTGATATCAGATTTATTACAGAGTTTAAACCAATTTACATTAAAATGAAAGCTGACCTCATTCACCCTGTTTTATGATCATTATAACAACAGCCTAATCTGGATCATTTCTTCGCTCATGTTCAGTACAAGCACTCTGAATGAGTTTGTTGCTGCGGATTTGAGTGGATTTGTATCTTCCTCTCCTTGACCTTACTATGTCAGGTTTTTTCGGTTTTTTGCTGGTTTTTTTCCCATTTCATCTAGATACAGCAATGTTAACCCCATCCTGCAGTGCCCGTGGAACCAAAGAAGCCTCTGGCTGTGTCTGGGAGGATTCAAACCCCACCACCCTTCCTCCTCCCCTGTCCCACTGAACTCAGGGAGCAGGTTTTGTAAGAACCATGTCAATAATTGATCTTAAAAGGATTTATGCCTATCTCAGTCATGCTTTCCCCGCCACATTTACTCCAACATATGTCTGCAATCTACTGGGGCAACACAAGCGGATCAGCATCCACATGACTGCACTTGGGAGCTAAAAATAACCTGCTCAAGTGAATACATTAAGTTCTTTATGCAAAACACCTCGTGTTAAGTCTCTGTTTGCACTGCTGATAAAATGTGTGTTGAAATATCCATGGCCTTGATGTCTCGTATTCACAGAAAAGGGCTCTGGCAGCCAAAAATCCCACCCACCACAACGGCTTAAATAGCAGGCGCATTAATCTGTTTAATTTCTCCATTCTTGGCTGTTTTGAAGGTCAGGTATTTGCCTACTACACCTAAACAGATTCCAAACTGCAAAACAAAGAATAGTTGAAATGAGACAATTAGGGCTTAGGGAGAAGTGTCTCTGAGTAGTCATTCAAATCCAAGAGGAAATTTCAATTAGATCACGCTTGTTACTCCTTGGTGTTTGCTTTCTGCTAATCTCCGAGCACTCGAGCACTGAGAACACAAGATCGCCTGTCTGTCCCTCCAAGTGGGAGCTGATGGAGGGCTGGTGAGGAGGAGCCAAACCTCCACCTCCATCCGGAACGGAGCGTTCGCAGCAGCTACAGAAATTACAGCCAGTGTGCTCTTCCCACCGTCAGTAATTAATTACCAGCGACTAAACGAGGAGGAGAAACACTGAACCAAAGAATGTCCCGAGCTGGAAGGGACCCTCAGGGATCAGTGTGTCCAACCCCAGGCCCTGCACAGGACACCGCAACAATGCCTTTGTTCCTGCTGAGAGAAACGTGGAAGAGCTCAGAAACCAAAGGGATGTGCCAGGCAGAGAGCAGAGAGCAGCCAGGAGCAGAGCTTGGCACGAGCCCCGGGCAGAGCCAGGGCTGGGCAGAGCCAGCCCCGGGCAGAACCAGCTCTGGGCAGAAGGAGCCCTGGGCACAACCAGCCCCAGGCAGAACCAGCTGCCTCCTCCCTCCACGCAGCTTCTCCAGGGAGATGGAACTCAGCTCTGGCCTTTCCATTCCAGTGCAAAAGTCAGCCCTGAACCACTGTAACCACAGCGCAATTCTTTCACTCCAGCAGCTTTGGACAATCCACACTGTCAACATTTGCTGCTTTATCCAGATTGATTACATTCTTTAATATTTTTCCAAAAGATCCAGTGCTTAAAACAAAGTTCACTGAGGCTGAACACTTGCCAAGGTTCCAATTTTTGGTACAAGCCCTTGAGCATTTTCTGAATTTTCTCAGTATTTGGTTTTACCTGCAATTGTTGACTTAGTCTAAAAATGGATGAGTGTCGCACACTTGTTTCTGGACACACTCACACAATCACAGGATCGCCGAGGTTGGAAAAACCCTCCAAGAGCATCCAGTCCAGCCATTCCCCAGCACTGCCAAGGAACACATTCCCAAGGGCCACATCTCCACGTCCTCTAAACCCCTGCAGGGGTGGGGACGCCACCACTGCCCTGGGCCCTGGGCCAGGGCTGGACAACATTTCTTGGTGAAGGAATTTTCCCTAATATCCAATCTAAATCTTGTCACCTGGGACAAAGATCAACCCCCACCTCTCTCCAACTCTACAAGCAACGTGGTCCCCAGTGTGCTCAAATATGTATAGATTTATTTATTCACAGTCCATAACCTTTCCCATTGGTAACCTTGAAACATTTCTGTAAAGCAAAGTAAAACTATTTATGGAGAGAAAGAGACACAACAGAGTTGGATGAGGACAGACACATTTTCCTCCATTCTGAGCTCTCTCTAGCTGGAAGTTGTGCATCTGCACAACACAGCTCCATGCCATGAAAATCAAAAAGCCTGAGCCCTCTGAGTAACAAACATTAGCAAAAATGCATTAAAAATAAAAAAAAAATCCATGATACTTTTTGCTGCAGAACAAGATACAGCTTCGGGGATTTATGAGCCATTCATGAAAGATGCAAAGGACTGCAAAGAACTGCCTGTCTGCGCAAAGGAAACACAACTTGGTGCTCTTGTGTTGGCAGGAACTCCTTCCTGCATGGGTCTTGGTGCCCTTCATCCCTCCCGGAGCCGCGGCAGAGGATCCGTGCAAACACACAGCAGCAGGAGCTGCCTCCCTGCAGGCTGCCCGAGCTCCCAGCACCGCGAGCTGCGGCGAAATTCAGTGCCTGTGCCATCTCTGGGACGTGCCAACAGAGAAACGAGGGAGCGCTGGGGCAGAGAGAGGCATGATGGAGAGGAGCAGAGGCTGAGCAGAATGGGCTGAGCTGGCCCGGGAGCCCTCTGGCTCGGAAAATCCTCATATTTCGAAAAAAATCTTTATTTTGGTGTAACACTTCAGAAGCAGCCTTGGTTCTTTCATAACGAAATCACTCCACGAGAGGGGATGAGTGTTGGTACTTTTTCCACCAAGAGAGCTCTGCTGCGGGAGCTCCTTCCCACCAGGAAAACGGGACTGCCTTGGGCCATGAAATGCTGAAAATTCAAGCTGAGGGGAGCAGAGGACAGCAGCTGCTCCCCGTGCAGAGCAACGTGCCGGCCACTCATCCCAGCTGCCCAGAGCCCCATCAGCAGCGTCACCCACGGTGTCACCCAGGTGACACTGGCACCTCCCCCTAACATTTCCTGAGGTTTTAGTGCAAGAATCTTCTCTGTGGGGCTGTCAGCAAATGTGACATGCAGATACAAAGCAGCAAAGACTGCTTTTGACAGCTCACGTAAAAGAAATATGAGTGGGAAATGGATTGAAATAAAATAAGGAATGAGGTGACAGAAGGGGCTTTATTTGATAGAAAGGATTTTAAAGCGGGATGTCTGATAGGCCTCGTTAATCATCATCTGCAAACAGGAAAAAGCTTTCACTTAGAATCATGGAATTGCCAAGGCTGGAAATGACCTTTCAGATCATCAAGTCCAACTGTCAGCCCAGCCCCAGCACTGTGCTCGCCACCAAACCGTGTCCTCAAGTGCCACATCCACACATTTTCTGAGCCCTTCCAGGGACAGTGACTGCACCCCTCCCCTGGGATTTGCTTCACGCCACTGCTCTGTTCCCACTCCTGCCTGAGAACTCCCCTGAGCGTGGCTGGGACCCAGGCTCTGAGCCCTGACAGACCAAAGGGACACCAGAGCCACCCCAGGGTCAGCTCCCCCGCCCAGGCAGCAGAGCCTCCCTTCATTTCTCCTGCCTTGTCCCAAAGAACTGATCTGTGAGTAAACTTCCCAAGAGAAAAACCTACAGAGTGCATTTCTAAACCTCTGACACTCAACACACCCACTTTGCACTAATTAGCCCAAGATTTTGGTAGGCTCACATTGCAAAAAAAAAAAATAAATAAAAGGCTGGTAAATGTTCCTAATTGCTGGGGGGTCCTTATTCTGTGTGCTGGTTTAGACCACGTTTGGGTTATTATATTTTCACGTTGAGATGAGGGCAATTATCGCTCACGGGAGGCGCCTCTGGAGTGGCTCTGGGAGTGCCACACTGCCCACATGCACACGGGGTTGTGTATTTCTAAGGAAAGGATGCCACTGCCACCTCCAGCATTTCCACACTCACCTGGGGCCTCTCTCCCTCCCAGGGCACTGGGACAGGGAGCACAGGAGAGGGTGAGGCCACACACCAGTGGGTGACTGAAAGGATTTTCCAGGCCCTGCCCTGATCCCCCCAGGACAGAGCTGTGGCACTGCCACAAGTGCCCTCGGTGCTTCTCTAATTCTTCTAACTGATATTTCCATAATAAGCTTCTCACTGGAGAGAGAATTCACATTAAGTAGCTTTTCTTGTCCAATATTCCTCCTCATTTTTCTTCCTTGTCTCTTACCAACATCTGTTGAACAAAACTGATAACAACAGGGGATCCATTACAGTCATTCCAGGGCTGCACCATCAATCCTGGTGCTTGGGAAGTTAAAATCAAAATACCCTCCTGTTCAAAAGGAAGGGTAAAGCTCAGTATATTTGCCTTATCACTAAAAAATAAATCTTTATGGAAACGGTGATACCTGGCAATGCAGTTAATGAGTGTTTTGTGCTTCCCCGTGAGTGCTGCTCCGTTTGTTTGCTCTCATTTACACCCAGCCCACGTTCTCGCGGCCCCGCTCCGTCCCCGTGTGCGCTGGCACGGGGCCACTGTCACCCCACCCGGAGATTAATCCTGACAATGCTCCTGGGGTTTCACTCACTCTTGCTTTCCTTTTAATAGACATGTCCCCACGCACTCAATTTATTACCTTGTTTGTACCAGGGAGCCGCTGAAGAGCTGTGCACCTGACTAAATCACCTCAATTATCGAGCTCAGCTCCTTGACCAAAGGCTTTAAACCACTACAAAGTTATATTTAAAGCTCTGCACTCAGCTGCATGAAGGTATCTTAGCATCCCATGGCACATGTCCACCCCAGAGACACAATTCACTCCTGTGAACTCATGTGCTCTTTGTGTCAGCAATGCTTTCAGAGTTCTCTGAGTGGGCAGATGTTCCAGGTAAGGATTTCAGAGCACTCGAAGGCTGTAATGATGTGCTTGAGTGGAGAATCTCCCATCCGTGGCTGCTGATCCAATACTGCCACCCCAGAGACTGCAGCTCTTGGCTTTCCACCCCAAGTTAAGAGAGCTTTGAGTAGAACACGTAAACACTTTAGACACGTGAAGAATAAATAACAATAAGGCAAGCAGTGCATCACAGATGTGTTAGCAAAAATGAACAAAACAAGGTCCTGTAATGACTGAGATAAATAAAAGCAATCCTTTAAGCCCCTGGTTTCTCTAGTTCTCCAAAGCCTTATGAGTCTCTTGCTTCTGCAAAATGAAACCAGAAATCTAAAATCATTAGCTATATTCTAGTTTTTTCCCTGCTATTGCCATTTCTGGTCTCATTAGCAACCCCCCCAAAACCAGATTCTGTCCGCTGACGTTTCAGATCCCTGCAGGGGCCGTGTCTGCTGCTCGGCAGGAGATGTGGCTCCATGGGGCAGAGCCCAAACCCCGAGCAGGGCTGGAGTGGGACAGTGCTGACAGCACAGAGGCTCCTGAGAGCCGTGTCAGGCTCGGTCCTGCAGAGCTTGGCCCTCAAACACAGCCACGGCAGCTCGGCCATCGCTGAGGCCATCGGTGGCACGGGGCAGGAGCCCACCTGAGCACAGAGGGAATGGGAGCTGAGCTGCTCCGGAGCAGCAGCGGCTCAGGATCTCAGGCCACCAAGAGGGACAGCACCAGGAGAGCCAGGCAGGCTCTGGCACACTCAGGAACCCTCCAGAAACACCCTCGGCTCCCTTCAGTCAATATTTAGACTCTCACTAGGCATCAGCTCCTTATTCTGTTAGCACTCAGAGCTGGGAGACAGGTTTGGAACGGAAACAGCCACGTTTCCTGGCATCTTCTCCTCCAAATAACTGCAAACTTATTTTTGACACACACTTGCATTTCTCCAAAGCTCTCTGTTGGGATGGATTTCCCCCATACAGGGTATGTAGCACTCGGAGTTTCCCTGTCTGGAGACAGCGACAGGACACAATTCTGTGACCAGAGAGCACAGCTGCAGCAGGGCAGAGTTTAAACGAAGGGGTTTAACATCATTAACTATTTACCATCGCTCCCTGCTCTGTTTCTCGAGGTGATGAGCGCAGAGAACACATCTGCAGAGTTATCTCTTCTTTCCTTTCCCACCACAATCTCATTCACAGATCACTTCCCAAAGCCTCTCTCAGCCCTGGCTGCTCGCTAATGATCAGTCCATCATCCTCAGCCCGGAAACCCATCCAAGCTGGCAAATATTTGGGTTTATAATTAGGCTGGTGAATTCCAGATTTCACATCTTGTGCCCCAGTGAGAGAGCGAGACTGACACCAGTCTGAGCTCATTTCTCGCTCAGTATTTGCAGACAGCTGCTGGCTTTGCCCTGACTGAAGGACTCTGCCACCGCGGCCTCGTACTCAGAAAATACTTCTTAAATCCCAAAACAGCCCAGTTCAACACTTTCCTGAGTTTTAGACCAGGCTCTGACTCAAAGCAGGCTTCACAGAGGAAAAGAAGAAAGGTCTTTCTGACATGTTTTGACCAATTTTACTGTTGCAACAAAGTGCTTTTTTTCCCTGACATCCAGAGGAGGAATTGTTCCGTCTCCACTCCAAAGGGATGTCATTAATTCAGGCGTCTGTGTTATAAATGTATGTTTTGCTGATATGTTCTCTGTGTCATTCAAAGCCAAGTCTCTCCCATCTTATAGTTCTGCAGCACAACAACTATCACAGTCTGGAGCAATGCACCATTGAGGAAAATAATTATCCAAAAAGTAATTAAATTAATTGACCAGGGAAGTGATTATGTGAGACTGTGGGGATAATTAAAACTAACACATGTTTTGATGCATTTATAGCATAAATGCTCAGGGGCACAATGTTAACTGGCCTTTTCAGCACTGCTCCTCACCCACTGCAGCCATCCAGCATCCACCAGCGTGTCTGTCAGTGCACACAGGAGTCAAAAACATCACAGAATCCCAACGTGGTTTGGGCTGAAGGGACCTTAAAGTTCATCCAATGCCACCCCCTGTCCTGGGCAGGGCACCTTCCACTGTCCCAGGGTGCTCCAAGCCCTGTCCAGCCTGGCCTGGGACACTTCCAGCGACGGAAATTTGTATATGCACCTTTTTCTTAATGACATTCCTGAGTGGGACTCCTGTTCTCAGGGCTCACAAGGAACACCACTGATATTTGCAATGCCATAAAGGCAGAAGCAGAATTGTCGTTCAATCCCTCAGAACTCACAGAAGCTTCCAGGGAAGATGTCTGAATGCACTAAAAGGAAGGTTCTTGGACTGTGGTTTTCACTCGACTTTCAGAGCAGATAGTGCTGCCCGGGGAAGCTGTGAGGATGAGAAAGGAATTCGGAGAATTCATGGACAACAGGTCTGTAAACAGCTACTGAAAGCAGCAGGCTGGGACTTACCCCTGCTGCGGAGCTTAAAGGATCAGATTTTCTGTCCCTGCCTGGTCTGAGACATTGCCTTGCTCTGCTGGGCATGGGAAGAGCTGGGGACAGCCCCGGGGACAGCCCTGGGAACAGCGCTGGGGACAGTGCTGGGGACAGTGCTGGGGACAGCCCCGGGGACAGCGCTGGGGACAGTGCTGGGGACAGTGCTGGGGACAGCCCCGGGGACAGCCCTGGGGACAGCGCTGGGGACAGGGCTGGGGACATTGCTGGGGACAGTGCTGGGGACAGTGCTGGGGACAGC
>VZRL01004160.1:447928-464803 GCA_013397895.1 Origma solitaria
GCTGGGGACAGTGCTGGGGACAGCCCTGGGGACAGCGCTGGGGACAGCCCTGGGGACAGCCCTGGGGACAGCGCTGGGGACAGCCCTGGGGACAGCCCTGGGAACAGCCCTGGGGACCTGTGCCACACTTCCCCCATGGCAGAGATGTCCCAGCGCCCCTGGGAGTGCCCTGGAGGGACAGAGGGTCCCACATTTGGGGAGCACCACAAGGCTCGAGCTCAGATGGCTGCAAAGGCTTCGGGCTCTGCTGAAAGCAAGTTTGCTCGGATGGACTTAAACTCCATAGAGCAAAGACCATCTGAGCAGGAGAAGGATGGATGGACAGTCTTAATTAACTGTTTCTTGTGTCATATTCTTAATAATTTGGTTGGTATTCCTGCAGTCTGTTACAAACTTCATTAAATTTACTTGCCTCAAGGGCATTTCTACCTCTTGCAATCAGCCTCTCTCCTGTCAAAGATAAATTGCCTGATGGGATAAGTTGATCCTACACAAATGGAGCTTGCTTTGAACTCGTGGTGATAAGTAGCACCAGACAGGAGGTTTTTCTGTTGTTTATCTTTGTAGTGATATGGCATGAAATAAAAATGGTTGTCGCTTTGCTCACTGAGCTGCATCCATCAGGCTGAGCAGAGATTAGAAAATACTACTCAACTTAAAGAAACAAAAGAAAGTAAACTGGAACACTTAGGAATAGACTTTTAGTTCTTTGATGTGCGTATTTAATATTGATGTGATCACTTTCAAAATTTAATCACTTCCAGCAGATCAAAACCTCCCCAGTTTTATTCACAGAATGGTTTCGTGTTGGAAGGAACCTCAAAGCTCATCTCAGCAGTTCACATTTTTGAGGAACAGCTAACAAGAGTCCCTACATCCTACACCTGCTGTGGCTCTGCAGCCTCCTGCATCCTCTCCAAAGGATGGAAATGCTCCCACCCCAGGAAATGTCCCTTTCCATTCCCTGAAGCAGCACAGGAGCCTCAGCACAGCTCTCCAGCCCCACGGTTTCTGAGGCTGCCCCTGTGTCTCTCAGCTCCTTTCCAGTGAGGGCTCCCACAGAATCCAGACCAGAATCCATCCCATAATTACAGCAGCCACGGTACTTTAGTGTTGACGTGGGTGTAATCTCTTAATTAACACATATTTTAAAAAGCACTTAATGCCTATGATAAAAAAGCATTGAAACTTAATGCACTAACTCAATAACAGCATAACCTACTTTCTTCCAAATAAGAAAGCAGGGAATTTTTAGACATCAATGCATCATTCGCTAATGAGTTGTAATTCTGTATTAATTTACCAACTAGCTGATTAGATATGAGAGATTTACAAAATACATTACAGATCGTGGTTCCAGAAAACCAGCTCAACATCAGGAAAAAAACATTATTACATTTTTCTCCATGGTGCACCTGGAATTATTAATTAGTTGGCATTTAAGTGCAATTCATTAAAAAATAGTCTCAACTGGCAGATTATAACATTGGAAATAACACAGGAAATAGCACAAACATTCCAGTGCAGTGCTCAGGAGAACAAGGATTCCACACATGAAAGCATTGCCAGGTTCAGGTATGAGGATATTTGTATAAATTCTATTTACTGTATAAATTCAATTCTATATGGCCCCATATTTGTCCAAGGATGCGCTGTACTCCAAAGTCCTATAAAACATCATCCTTATTTTTTAAAAAATCTACAACAAGCCAACAATTTCCCAATGACATTTCAAAGCCACCCACTCGGGATATTTGAGGGACTGCAGAACTGTGGGTACCACACGTCAAAAGGATCTGTTCCATCAGTGAAACCTCTACTTCACACCACACCTGGCAGGGAGGGCAGACTATATTCAGCTTTTTCTGCTTGTTGTTTGCTCCTTTAATACATTTCTTTGTCATCTCAGCCCTTCCAAGCCCAGAGAGGCATTTCCAGAGGGTGGGAAGTGCTCGGTGTGCACTAAGAGAGGAGTGCCTCGTGCTGCCGAAGTTTCAGGTGTTCCTGTCACTATTTTAAACATTTACTGCTTTATTTTTCAGTTTCTATTTTGGGATTCCTTTCAGCATGTTGGATTTCTGTCTCGAGGAAAGGACTGTGATCATGCTAAAATACTGCACATTATCTCGAGCCTGTCATAACTCAGAAACACACATCAAGGAGAAGTGTCACAATGTTAATGTCAGCAATAAGATCAGTAATTTAGCTCTTACACGTCCCCTGCTTGTTTTGCCAGTTGCAACACAAACTCAGATATATTGACTATATAGAAACGGAGTCTGTAGATATAAAAACTCAGATTCATCTCCCGCTTTTGAATGAAACTGATGTTAGATTTTTTTCAGCATCTGCCTAATTATATTCTGTACAAAGCAAATGTGAGTTTTTCAATCATCTCTTTTGTGGCAGATGTTTTTCTTTAAAATGGCTGAGGAATTCCACACCTTCCCTGCTTTTGAAACCACCTTGAAAATTGCATGTTCTCTATGAGCTGAGTTGTGACAAAATGCTAAATGCAAGTTTAAAAAAAACCAATGCAAATGAATTGAACTAAATTTTGAAACAACTTGTCTGGGCAAGAAGACACAGAAATTCTTCTATGCATTTTCCTGTGGAATGTGTTAATCCCAACAGTTCTTGGCAACAGTACCAAGAGGAAAAATCAGGAAAATCTGGTGTCTTGTGAACAGGAAAGAGGAATGCTGAGAGGCCACAGAGCAGAAAGAGCAGCAGAAAAGCAAAGATGACATTTCTCACAGTGAGAAGTGTCTTACTCTGCTGAAACTTGAAAAAACCAAGAAGAAAGAACTTAGATAAAAAGCTCTTGCATATCTAGAACAGCTGCAACATCAGGAGGGAAAATAGCACAAGAGAAGTGAGTTATTGTTGCCCTGGACTGTGAAGTATTTTTGTCCACACGCTCAGAGCTGAGCACCTACTTCCATACATTAAATCCGAAATGAGAAATACCCACAGTGATCTGCTCACACCCTTTGTCACTGCAGCACGGGGAAAAAATCCCACAAAACCTCAAAACCCACAAGACCCCTAATTATTTCTCTCCAGCCAAAGAGAAATCTGAGCTCCCATCCTGGGTGTCCCACACAGGACATGACCCCGTGGGTGGTGCTTCTGTTTCAAAGGGCCAAAGTGCTCCTAAAGTCACTAAAAGATGCTCCAGGTCTAATAAATAAAGTGAGCAAATGGACCTGGGAGTGCAGAGATGCCTCTGAGTGTGCACTGAGGTGGTGCACAAACACCAAAGCTCTCCCTGTGCCTCCTCCTGTTCCTTCACCTCCAAACCCAAGGCTGGCTGCACATTCCCTGTCATTCCCCACCTTTCTCCATAGCAGGAAGGAGCAGATTTGGGCTGACAGGACCTAGATTATTTATAAGGATTAACTCCCATGGGGCTCGCAGGATGTGCAGCACACACTTGTTATTCTGCCATCCCGTCCTGGTGCAAACCACGCTGCTCTGGAGAGGAATCGCTCTCCTGCAGAACAAGGTCCTCTTCGAGCACACCCAGCACCCTCGGACACTGAGGTGGTTTGCTCTCATTCCCCTGTGGCTCTCATTTCCTCTCCAGTTCCTGCTCTAACAGACCACCAGCAGCAAGAGTTGTGCTTCTCCATAAAATCAGAGCTCCTCACTCCTGTACACTTCTCTGAGGAGCAGTGACCCTCTGCACAGAGAACACACTCAGTGTGGCACTAGGGATTTTTAGCTTTTGTGTTGACCCTTCTTGCAGAGTTTATCAGCATAATACCTCTAAAGCCAGAGCAGATGTTTTGGTGTAAGCGCTGTAACCTTTCCAGGGGTTGAGTTAAGGTGAGGTTTGCAGCTGCAGGAAATTCCAGGCTCCTCACTCGAGTCACCCCCGCAGGAGGCATCCCCAGGCTGCCAACCCCAGCACATTTCAGAGGCCAGTCAGGGCCAGGTGAGGGGGAAAATTTGGCACACACTCCCTGGACATTTCCTAATTCCTCGCTGCTCTTCACAAGGAACCAGGTGCAAGGTGCAGCTCCATGGCTGAGCTGGCACTGAGGAGCAGGAGAGCCGCGGCAGATTCCGTGCACTGCTCACCTTGGAGCTGCAAACTGCAAACTGCAAACAGCAAACTGCAAACTGCAACTGCAAACTGCAAACTGCAACTGCAAACTGCAAACTGCAAACTGCAAACTGCAAACTGCAAACTGCAAACTGCAAACTGCAAACTGCAAACTGCAAACTGCAAACTGCAAACTGCAAACTGCAAACTGCAAACTGCAAACTGCAAACTGCAAACTGCAAACTGCAAACTGCAAACTGCAAACTGCAAACTGCAAACTGCAAACTGCAAACTGCAAACTGCAAACTGCAAACTGCAAACTGCAAACTGCAAACTGCAAACTGCAAACTGCAAACTGCAAACTGCAAACTGCAAACTGCAAACTGCAAACTGCAAACTGCAAACTGCAAACTGCAAACTGCAAACTGCAAACTGCAAACTGCAAACTGCAAACTGCAAACTGCAAACTGCAAACTGCAAACTGCAAACTGCAAACTGCAAACTGCAAACTGCAAACTGCAAACTGCAAACTGCAAACTGCAAACTGCAAACTGCAAACTGCAAACTGCAAACTGCAAACTGCAAACTGCAAACTGCAAACTGCAAACTGCAAACTGCAAACTGCAAACTGCAACTGCAAACAGCAAACTGCAAACTGCAAAATGCAAACTGCAAACAGCAAACAGCAAACAGCAAACTGCAAACTGCAAACTGCAAACTGCAAACTGCAAACTGCAAACTGTAAACTGCAAACAGCAAACAGCAAACTGCAAACTGCAAACTGCAAACTGCAACTGCAAACTGCAAACTGCAAACTGTAAACTGCAACTGCAAACTGCAAACTGCAACTGCAAACTGCAAACTGCAAACTGCAAACTGCAACTGAAAACTGCAAACTGCAAACAGCCCCTCAGCCAGGCTCCTCCAGCAGGGACAGCGGGGACAGGGACGTGGCTGTGTCACAAACAAGCCTGGCCCAGAGGAGTCCTTCCCATGGCCAGGTCAGGGGTACAGGACCAGGGCATGGAAACTCCTGTCCTGGGGCCCACGGGGGGATGAAACGGCCCATTCTGGTTTTGGAAACACCAAAATCTTTGGAAATGAAGTGTTGTACTTTGCTGCTGAGAGACAAAACTGCTTTTCGTTTTGAAATGAGCTCAACTTCCCAACCAGGGAGGGAACAGAACCTGCGGCTGTGCTCCCCAGGCTTAGGAAGAACATTCCCGTCAGGCGTGACCTCAGAGCACAGCATCAGCCCAGGGCTGGGACCATCTGCAAATACCCCAGCAGGGAGAACCCTTACACACCCCCTGATGTGCCAGAAACACCAGAAATAACTAATTTCTAACCCAAGAACCCTCGGCTCTTGGCTCCCACACAGCCCTGCCCTCCCGGCACTGCCGAGGGCTCAGCTCCTGCAGTCACAGTCAGCATAGGAGGGTTGGAAAAAGGGAAACAAGCTCTTTTCTGATAAAGAAAAGCTCCAGCAGCCGCAGGAAAGACGTGAAAGTCCAGCCTGGTGGGCCCTGCAGGGCACAGCGCATTGTGAAGGCAAAGGATCTATTTCAAGCCACTGATCTGTTCCAAGCTCTGCCTAATTACCTTTACTTCACCCCAAATTTCAATTTACACTGAATTCAGTGTAAATTCCAGCGCAGACCTTTGATAAGAGGGCGAGCAGGAGGCTCAGCACTGGGGGGGAGCATGATGAGGGCTGGGGGGCACAGCAGAGCTGCGGCTCCCACCCAAACCCCAAAGGCACTTTGGGAACACCTCTGCCACCCTGCCCAGGCAGCCTCGCTGCTCTGCTCCCCCCTTGCCTCTTCTGCATCACCCCAGCCCTGAGAAACACCATTTAATTATTCCTGGGGCTTCATTTTCCCTGCTGCAGAGGGTATAAACCCAAACCATGCACAATGCTTAGTATTTTCCCAGACTTTAAGCATAACCATCACAGCAGACAATAAGGGCCACAAATAATTCCGGTGCTTCCAAAGAAAATCAATGTCCTTATCAACGGCAAATGGTAGCTGCAGTTATGAATATTTAACATACAGTGTTGCCATGAGTTTGGAAATGCCTTGTATGCCCCCAACACAGCCCTGTAATAAATGCCATGGTCTTGTGGGATACTTTTTAATAAAAAGAAATCAGAAACATTAAAGCTAAGCCATTAAGTGCTCGAAGTAATCCTGAGTGCCGAGTGCAATCTGTGCAACCCATCACTTTATGCCAGCCCAAAGTCTGGGCCTTTCCTCATAGATTTCAAATTTATTCTTTTTGTATGATAAACCATAAAATGCTCTTTGTGTTGCTGAATAAAGAGCAAGTGCAGGTCCCTTCAGCATGATACCAGTACTTAAGTGAACTGAATAATAAATCAAAGCTGGGGCCAAGCCCATTCCTGCTCGTGTAAATGCTGTTTTTACTGCTGCAGTGCATCCAGGGAAAGCCACAGCCCTCCCAGATTTGCATTGTGGGATGCTGGAGGTGATGGGTTAGGGTTGGGTTAGGGTTAGGAGCAGCAAAACAAACACATCTGGCCGAACATCTGGACTGAACCTGTTATCACCACAAGATCCAAGCCAGGCCATGCCCACCCTGTGCAGCCGAGGGCTCCTGAGCAAGGGCTCAGCCCCAGGAGCTGTCACTCCAGAATTCCCTAGGGAATTCTCAGCAGCTTTCTCCCAGCGAGGAATTCCAGCAGTGCCTGCTGCTGCTGCTCCTCTGCTCCCTCCCTTGCAGCTAAGCTCTGCAGGTTCCCACACAAACAGACACCAAACTGGTCCCAGGAACAACAAATCCAATCGCTCCTTCCTCAGGCTCAGGAAACACTTTCCAGCTCAGCCCAATACATTTCCAAAAAGGATGTTTCCTGGCTTTACTTCTCAAAAATCTTTTAGAATACTTTCAAAATTTATAAAGTTATTAACAAAATTAATATTTGAAAATGACAATATTTTGTAGCGACATCCATTACATTTAAATAACGAGCCAAAAATGGATTTTTTTCATAGAACATTAAGTCCTGAAATCTTTCTGAGAAGTTCCAGTGCCAAAGTGTTGGCATTTGTGGGGGCAGCCTGAGAGCTGGGGTGTGTTCTGCTGCCACATGAGCAGTGATGCAGCAGCCCCGTACTGGGGTGAAAATACCTGAATTAATGATTTTTATATTCTTCACACAAGATGCTAGATTTTTAAAGTAGGTTATACAATTTCTGCATTAATACTCAAAATTTTAACGGAGATCACCCAAAGCCATTTGCTGGGTAGAGAGGGATGGGAATTAGGGAAGTTGAATAAATACTTGATGTTAAAGTTTCACTTAAGTAAATTACTTGTGTGCATAAATAACATGGGAGCTGTCAATAAAATCATCCTCAAAATTCTGTCAAATAGAAAAGTAATTATGGCTTCTGCTTGCTACTAATAAAGTGAAATGTTAGCTGAGCTTACACAAAAACAAACACCTTCTGATTTCATTGAAGATTAATGCTAATGTGCCAAATTGCCAGCCTAAACTTAATTGCTCTTTTTTATCTTCCTTAAATGATAAGAAGCAGCCACAGAAGTGGTTCTGGTGACCTTGGATTTACATAGACCTTCGGTCACAGGAAATTTTCTGCTTTTCTTTCTGACTCAGTAACTTCACCAGGGGCTGCAGGATCCCAGGTCCCCTCCCAGGTCTCCATCCTGCTCTGTTGAGCTCAGCTTGAGCTTCACATTTAATGGGACTCATCTGAACCCCCACAGTCCAAGGGAACTATTTTTCCCTCTGTGTGACAACCTAAACTCAATTTTTTTTACTTCTTTAACGACAATGTGGTTCCTTTTCCTTCCCCATTTGTGTTTTGCAACAATATATTTGCAGAACTAAAAAATATCGCCCAACTGCTTCCCATCTCCATGGCAACTTCCTGCTCTGGCTCCGATTGATAAATACTTGGCAAAGCCTGTCACTGTAGGTTAGTTGTTGCAAAAATTGTACATTTTCACTCACAAATAAGTCCACAGTATTTAGCACATTCCCTGAGTGGACACCACGGCCTGATTTGAGCCCTTGGACACCTGAGCATCCATCATTTTATCCTGATTTTGCAGACAGTCGGGAATTGCAGGCACAGTCCAATCCTTTTCTGAGTCCAAGCTGTGACTTTGCAGGTTTTTGTTGAGGGTCACAATCACTAAATGGCTCCAGAGGAGCCCACGGGAGAGGAGGAGAGCAAGATCCCTCCTGCAACCCCAGCAGAGAGAGCTGCTGCTGCACCTCTGTCCGTCCCACCCCAAATCCCTGCCATGGACCAACAGAGAGCACAGAAATGTCCTCGTTCACCTCCTGGGGCTGAAACCCGGGCAGCACTGAGAACCAAACCCGGGGAGAAGGGAAGCTCCCCACGTTGTGTTCTGCACAAGCCAAGGGCAGAGGGGCACAAAGAACTGGAAATCGCTGTCCTTGGTGCTGCTGCTGCTGCTCCTGCTCAGCCCTGCCTGCCCTGCAGCCCCGCAGGCTGGGGGGACCCTCCAGGCCGAGGCCAGTGACCAATTACTGTCCCTGGGTACTTCCAAGCTGCTTTCCCTGCTGGCAAAGGTTGAGTCAGTAACCTTTGAAAATGCAAAGTTTATCGTGGGCTGTCTGCAGCTGCCTCCTCTCTCAGCACTGCCTGCTGAGGAATGTTGGGGCTGTGCTCTCAGCCTCTCCGCGATGAGTTATTTTGGGACTTTCTGAGCACACAAAGCCCATCCTGCCCTGGGGGGAACTGGCCAGAGCCCACCACCGAGAACAACTCTGCAAAACCTGGGGGTCTGAGCTGAGCCCCTGCTCTGGCAAGCATTGGGCAGAGCCTCAGCTGCCAGACCAGCCCAGCGGGCACAGCCATGCAGGACACCTCGGAAAGGATGGCACAGCCCAGCATAGCACCTGGGGAAAGTATCTTGGGGTATCTGTGGATCCAGAGGGTAAAATGACCTTGGCTGCCTGGGAGGTGACAGGCAATCAGTGCCTGTGACACCAGAGGGTCACTCAGGAAAGCCTCAGATCTGCAGCTGAACACATCCAGAGTGGGGAGCACGCAGCCAAATCTTCCCAGTAGCTAATGATCCTCAAAGTTCAAAATTTCCACCTTGTTAATTGGATTTTTCTGGCTTCAACTTAAATCTATTAGGTCTTTTTGTGCCTTTCTCTGAAGAAAAAGCCTTTCAGTACCTGGAGCTCCCTCCCTGCGAAGGTACTTTATCCATAGAAATTAAGTTACAAGCTTCTTTTTGATAAGATAAACAGACTGAGCTCCTTAAGTCGATCACTGTAAAATATTCTCTGCAGCCCTTAATCATTCTTTGTTAATCTTTTCAGCACAGTGACATGGCAGCAGAAAGGTAAAATAAATAAATAAATCCAGAAACAAGCAGGAAAAGAGAAAGGAGATACAGGGATAGGATCTCCTAGGATTTCACAAAGCATGTTAAAATTGTGCTACAACTGCAGCAGAAATTTATTCCAAAGACCTTCCCGAGGTGCAGCACTGCTGCCCTGAGTGGGGAGAGGCTCAGGGAGCTGGAGGAGCTGCCTCGTGCCAGGCTGAGATAAATGTACGTCCTCTGTAGTGCTCAGAGTGTCTGAGACAGGGACCTGGAGTGGCACTGATAACATGGGCTGTCCTTTTAGCCAGGGATGTCAACATGGAATTCAACATGGAATTCAACATGTTATTACAAAGCCCTCACAGATGCACATCACACGGCAGAGGAAAGGCAGATCCCTATCACAGCACTTGGGAAACTGCAGCAGGGACAGCTTTGGAGATTAGCTCATAATGAACATAAACTGGGCTTGAATCAGGTGGTGCAAAGCAGCCAGCTGGGATTTCTACACATTGTATTTATTGATTTACAGATTTGTCTGCAAGAGCTGCCAGGGTAAAGCAGCCCCCTGAGATCCCCTGGGGTTCCCAGGGCTCTGAGCTCACACACTGATCCTTCCTCTGCTCACACTGTTGGGCCAGGCCCAAGGGGCACCCCAGCCCCAAATTCCCTCTGGGATGGTGGGAGCAGCTCACCTGGCCCTGGGCAAAGCTGCTCCTTCCCAGCCCAGGGAACCCAGAGCAGCAGCCTCAGGAATGCCCTGTTATGGAAAACAGGAAGAGTTCATTTTGGTCCAAAATCAAAGTCACTGGTTTTGGACTGGAAGCTCCAGGTGAGTGAGAAGAGCAGGAGCCCTGCTCCCCCTGCTCCCCAACTGAGGCTCTGCCACAACACTGACAATTAATGCTCTTTTTTGCTCATTTTGCAGATGCAGGGCAGGCAGATATGGCCAATGCAATTCCTATCTCCTAAAAATCCCTGCCCCTGACTTTTGATAGCCAGCGCCAGTTAACACTTGAAATTCTCATTTCATTTTAAAAAGCTGGTTCACTTACACGTGACAGCGACAATGACAGTGTCATTTGTTATATCACTGACCCTTTCACTTGATTCATTTATAATTTAATTGTCAGTTCAATTTGATCAAATATGTCTGAATTGAAACCATTTGCATTAAAAATAACACATCTTTCTCCTTTTATTCCCTGTATTGTGGCAGGTATTGTTTGAAAATTTAATTGAGGCCAGCCAAAAGCTGCTATCTAATTAATAAGAAAATGGCTAATAAGGGGAGAAACCATAAGCCTGGATGAAAATCCCTGATGAGAAATGAAAAAAGACCATGAAACTCAGACATTCTCATCTACACTTTTGCTGGATTGAGACCTGGACCTTCATGAGGACAGTGGTGAAGGCACAGCCATGGCCATGGAATTCACAGTCCCCAATCTCCAAGTGACACACACATATATATAGATACATATATATAAAATATAGACATATGGGTGAGGAACAAGACTTTTTCCTGATTAATATATTGTAGTTAATTCTCTGAAGAATCCTTGCTTAGGAACTTTATTAAATCCCATTAAGACTAATGAATTGTTGTTGTTTCCTAATTATATAGTTGTTTCTAGTTTAATGAACTGTATATTAATTGACTTATAGAGCAGAGATTTTACTTTCAGGATGGAAATACATTAAATAAGAGGTATATATTCTTGCTAATGGCATCAGTTGTCAGTTACAATCTCTTTTAATGAATCTGTTGGAAACTCCTGTCCATTTGAATACAGATTTTGCTTATTTTGTTAGTTAAAGAGGCAACAAAAGGCCCAAAATTAAATATGTTCTGATGTTTTATGTATAGCTGATATTTTTCCTCCTGATAATTCAATTTCTCATTGCAAAACAAGATCTCCAGGCCTCTGCAAGCAGCTGAACGCTTCTGACTCGAGTGGTATCACAAAGGAAAAGCAGAACAGTGCAGGAAGGGAGCCCCATGAGAGGTTTTATCTTCACAGGAGAAATCCTGGATGTTGTTCCAGCTGAAACCCACTTGGGAGGGACAGCTGTGCTGCAAGAGCCACCTGCCCTCCCCAGGCAGCCTCCAGCACCACAAGGCTCGGGACAAACACGGCACCAAGAGCCAGGACAGGCGTGGGGTGACCCCAGGGAGAGCCTCCCCAGGCCAGGACACAGCCCCCGCAGGGCAGCACACAGGATCGGATCCTCCTCACTAAAACGCATTTCCAAGGTAATTTGCAGGCGCTCAGCAGCTCCTCAGCCCATGGAGCTGTGCTTCATGAATTCCCTTTCAGCCTTCCCAACACAAGTCCCTCCTCAGCCACCCCAGGAATCGCCTCTTACCTGAACCAGCCGAGCTCAGAAGCTGCTGCACCTCCACCAGCTTCGGAGTCTCACTGCAGGGTCCAAGTTGGTGTCCAGGGCTGGAAAAAAGGACAAAAAGGTCAAATCCTGCCCTTGTCCATCCGTTTTCCCATGAACTGACCCAGCACAGTTCAGCAGCTGCACAGTCACACCTGCAGCCGAATTAATCCAAAGAAGTAAACCCAATTTCCCTGCCAATATCTCCTGAATTTTCCTGAGGATGTTTTGTAGGGCAAAATAGATACGCTCCTAAAATAGGAGCTGCTTTAAAAGTAAGAACTGTTACTGCTTAAAAAAAAGTCATCATCTTGAATGCTAATACATATAATCTTCAACAGACTGCAGCCACACCACAGTACAGAGATTATGTTAATACACAAAAAAGAAGTTGTGATATTGAGTTAGATCAAAGATTTTTCATTTCAGTCACTGTCTTTTGCACCAGGCAGCAATGCCTGTTTCAAAGTAAAGCCAAAGGCCTCTATAAAGCACTGAGTTGAACAGTAATTATTACAGGGAAATGCATAAGGTTTAGACCAGAGTGTTGCTTGGTCTTGATCTGACATTAGTTGCTTAAAGTAACGGGTGTTTGATGAGGAATGACAAACTTGTAGGCAAGTCCTGAAAAGCCCCAGCACTTTGGTGCTCCCAGACCCCAGCTACAAATCCAGCTACAAACCCAGCTACAAACCCAGCTACAGACCCAGCTACAGACCCAGCTACAGACCCAGCTACAGACCCAGCTACAGACCCAGCTACAGACCCAGCTACAGACCCAGCTACAAACCCAGCTACAGACCCAGCTACAGACCCAGCTACAGACCCAGCTACAGACCCAGCTACAGACCCAGCTACAGACCCAGCTACAGACCCAGCTACAGACCCAGCTACAGACCCAGCTACAAATCCAGCTACAGACCCAGCTACAGACCCAGCTACAGACCCAGCTACAGACCCAGCTACAGACCCAGCTACAAACTGAGTTAAATTAATTTTTCCCTTATGCAACCATAAGCTGTGACATGGATTGAGGCACCACGAAAACAGAGTGAACCATCATCTTCTTGACGCAAGTTTAAATGTTAGAGGTTTAAATCTCAACTGGATTGTCTCACAAAAAGAAACCAGAGCTTTGTAACTATTCATGTGAAAGTGCAATATTGAGTCACAAACGCTGCAGGGATTTAAAAGACGTGTGGATGTGGCACTTGGGGACATGGGTGGGCTTGGCAGTGCTGGGGGAAGAGTTGGACTCGATGATCTGAAAGGTTTTCCCAACCTGAACAATTCTGTGATTTCCACCCCCAGCTGAAGTGAGCAACAGGACAAGAGCCAGATCCCTGCACATCACCCCAGGAGCTGCAGCATCCTGGGGCCAGGGCAGGGTGAGCAGCAGGTCTGGCACGTGTCCCCCGCTGGCATCTCCCTGACACTCGAGAGGGGACCACAAAGAGCACATTGCTAAGAGCTTTCTCGTTAGGAGTAGAGAGCTGGAGACTGCATGATTCATCATCCTGGTTTTGGAAAGCTTGCAGAGTAGGAAAGAGCACAAATACAATTCCAGCAGCAGCGAAACACCGTGCCTTTGCACATTAGTTTTGCAGGGCAGTCATAATCATTTCCATTTATTTCATTTAATCTTTTAAGTGCACAAATGTGAAATGGTTCTGTAAGTACTGAAAGGAGAAATGAGGTTAAAACATTCATGGGCAGTGGAATCCAAGTCAGGCTTGCGTTGGTGTTTTGTACCTTCCGCCCTCTGTCATTTTTGCTGGAGCCATCTCTGAGCAATCAGCTTTAAACACTTCAGACCTTGGAGGCAGAGCTTCTGTGTAAAATGTCTCTGCTCTTAGGGAAATGCAACTTTCCCTTATGAAAGAGCTGCACAGGAAAGATCAAATGGAATAAACACCCCTCCCGTAGCATAATTGCCCTGGATTAGGAGGAAACTGCAGGTTTTTGAAGAGAGGCTGATTTTACAGCAGCCTGGGAAGGCAGAGGAGCATGGAGCTGCAGATCTGGGGACGGAGCAGCACAGCTCAGCTCAAATCCCAGCTCTCTGTGGAAGGGATGTGCACACAGCCAGCCCCGGGGAAGGACAGGAGCAGGGCTGGGGACAGCAGGGAGGAGGAGAGGAACCCCAGGCTCCAGCTCCTCTTCCTCAGCCACGGCTGCTGCTGCTGCAAGGCCTCCACAAGTTTTTAAGATCTGACACTTTAATTCATTTCGTTTGCCATCTTAATGTAAATTTACAGTATGAAAACTAGGAATAATTTAACACTAGGAAAGGAAAAGATGAAACAAAAGCCTGGAAACCTTGGCAGTCTCTTTGAAAGCAAAGGAAATGTCACAACTCTCTTTAAAAGCATCTTTGTTTTTGCAGGCAAATTACAAGTCCAGGTTCAGAAGTGTTTTTGTTCTGCCATTCTGCTGTGACAGTGTCTGCTGGCAGCTTCTAATTCATTCAGGAAAATCCACAACAGCAGCGAAGAGGAGGAAATGACAACAGCTTTGTGCAGCTCCTCTTCCCTCCCTGCCAGGCAGCAGCAAACCCTGACTTTCAGTGCACAGGGATTTTAGGAGTTCTTAATCCCCTCTTGACACTCCTCAGGCTCTCGTCTGTGCCTCCAGGTTTTTACCCCCAACAATGTGGAGCTGAATCACCACAAAGTCCCTGCTTCACCTCACAGCTCGTATGATCTGACGAGCTCCTGTGCCTTATCAGACCTGATAGAAAAGGCAAATAAGATGCACAATAATTAACACGGAAGATCTGGGCTGCTCCTGTAGCCAAGATTAATTCAATACATTTTCTGAACCCTCGGGGATATACATTCTGGGAGTCTGATCTATGGTTATTATTCTTTTAAAGGAAAATAGATTTACCTAACTTACAATCAGTTCTGATGATGGGAGGAGGAATTTAATTCTTTTTTTCTTTTGATAAATATACTGCAACTTTTCTATAATCCCTATTAATCTGATCTCCTAGGGAAAATTTTGCTGATCCATCATCTTGTGGCAGCCTTAATTCCCTTAGTGCCTCCAGGCAGGAGAAATGGATTTCCCCAGACTAACCCCTCGTGCCTCCAAAACCTCGAGTGAGGACTCTCCGGGGAGCTCAGCCCTTGTCCATGGGAAGGAGAATGTGTCTGTGGAGAGCAAAGGGCTGTGGGGAGCCTCTGCAGAGGCTCCTGAAGTGTTCCCAGGGGAAAGCTGCAGCCCTGCAGGTCCCTCCTCCCTCGCGGCTGCTCGAGCAGACAGACACCATCCACCACTCCCCATTCCACTCAACAGCAACAGCGAAAGAACATCTGTTGAAAAATAAACGCAGGACTAATTATACATGATTGAGGATTTGAAACTGCTATTTTTAGCTTTGCCTTAAAAAGATGTGATGAATCAAAGGTTTGTGCTCAGCATTTCGATCTCCGAGAGGAGCAGGGGAGGAACCCCGAGGAGCAGTGACCCCACCGGGGATCTGTGCCTCCCTCTGGGACACGGAGAGGAACCAGAAATCATTTCAGCAGGAAAGGCTCTGCTTTTCCTTCCCGGGCGAGCTGGAGCAGGTGAACATCAAGGGCTCTTTTCATTATCAAGTTCACGTCAGCTCTTCCCGGGGAAGATCCGAGCCGGACGTTGTGGTGGCACATCTGAGGACGAGCATCAAAGGGCCCCGAGGATGCTCTGAAGGCAGCGGATCCCACGGGAGCACTCCGGGCTCTGCCAGGCTCTGATCCCGCACCCCACCATGATGTCATTGGCAGAGAATCACAAGAAAATCCTGACAGAATTGTTTTTCATCTGCTGCATTAAAAAGTAAAAGGAGTCTGTGAAGATGTTTGAGAGGGGCCATAAATAGAGGCAAGGAGAAGCTGCAGCGAGAGCCTGGCAGGCTCGATGCCCCCTCCAGGAAATTCTGTGTTTAAAGAAGAGTATGGAGACATAAAAGGAAGATGGACTCAGTTCTGGTGGCTGCCAAGAGAGCCATAAATGCCCAGAGCACACATATTTGCTCAAGTGATGGCGCTGGCTCCAGTGGCAGCCCCGGGGGTGCTGCTCCTGCCAGGGCTGGGGTCTGCAGGAGGGACACAGCAGCTCCTGGGGGCTGCCAGGAGCCCCTGGGCACAGCCAGGGAGGCCTGGGGGGAGCAGGGAGTGCCCCCCACATCACCCACTGCTGCAAAGGCTAAAGGAGCTGCCCTTCCTTCTGCATCGGCCCTGGAAACCCAGAGCTGCTCCCGAACCCAGGGCACAGCGTGCAATCAGAAGAAAAGCTGTTTTTCACACTTATTGCCCTTGAATTGGCAGAGGGAGACATCATGTTTTATAGTAACTTCATAATAATTACGGTTATTACTGAATTCATGTATACCAAAGAGGTTACAACTCCCTAGGAAAGCTCATAATATTATTAAGGGAGATGCCAGTCCGTTGGCAGTATCGTGTAACAAGCTAATTCAAACATTTTGATATTAGACAGCACACCTCCAAAAATCCATGGATTTGTGCCTGGTCTCTGGGATCAATGGCAGCGACACATCTGGCACGCACGGAACTGTCCTTTGGAAAAAAATGCTTTATAAAGCACAAGCAGCACAGCCCAAGAACAGCAATAAGTGCTGCTTTTAAAATTTAAAGCAGTGAAAATAAATCTAGAGATTTTTTCATACAGGGGAATGCTGTGAGAAATGAAGGAATTGATGCTAGCTGTGGAAAACCAATGGGAAGGAAGATTTTGTCTGTAAGAGAAATTAAGGAATTCACCCAGCCTCTTCCCATCCTTTCCACACGATTAATTGCAGAGATTTAATTTCTCTGGGCATGTGTTCGCATCGGCAAACAAACTTTTCCATCAGATTAGAAGAGGTGACCCATCTCCAGAGCAGCTGTTGTTGTTGCTTAAAGTTCTGCAGAGTGGCTAAAGGAGTCAGGAAAGGTCAACTTTGCACCAGAAGGGTGGGGGAGGACAGCAGCTGCTGGCAGCAGCCACGGAAATCCTGGCACCGGGAAAAGCGTCTGGGATCAGAGATTGGGGCGGCTCCACCCCACCCCACCCCACCCCACCCCACCCCA
>VZRL01004160.1:464821-478501 GCA_013397895.1 Origma solitaria
TCCCATCCCATCCCATCCCATCCCATCCCTCCTGCTCGGATAACGGAGCAGGGATTCAGTCTCATGTGTGGTGTCAAAGCGACATAAACTCAGCCTGGGCCTATAACCTCACATTGATTTTTACTGTAAATCTAATACTTGAAGCCTGCCATCAAATGAATTGTTGCTCATAAAGCCCAACCGTCCAATGTCAGGAGGAAAATCAGACAGCAGCTTGATTCCAGGACTGTTGCAATTTCCTCCATGATGTCAGGCTATAGCAACACACACATCTTTCACAAAAATTAAATTGCTATTAAACTTTCTGCCCATCTTTGTAAATTAACCTCTCTTTCATCTCGGCTTTTGATTTAGCAGGAAATAATTTTTGGAGCACTTTCCAGACTTCTTCCATTAGGCGTTTGGGCTGTGGTCAATAAGGCTGAGTTAATTACCTGCCTAACCAGATCATGCTGCTGTGCAAACTGGGGCCTCATCTGTACTGCAAATGCTGCAGTTCCTTCTCCTTAAAGGTGAAGCCAAACCCCCCAGGACAGCCCCTCCGGGAGCTCCAGCCACAATTTGCTCTGCATTTTTCCAGTGCAGGGCTTGGGATCGTGGAACCCTGGACCGTAAGGACTCGGCAGAGCCACTGAGAGCATCCCAGGTGTTGATTTGCCAAAACCTGGAGAGCCTTTGCATCCCCAGACCTTTGTGAGGGTGACCAAGGCTGTGGTCAGCACTTGAACCAACCCTGCAGCTTCAGCCCAGCCCAGTGCTCAGCCTGTGCAAGGGGAAAAAACAGCACCAAAATCCTCTTATTTTCCTTTTCAATATGTGTTTTTCACGTGAGAGTCCTGGCCCACACTCAGATAAGGCTGTGTCCAACCCAGGTGAACCCTCATTTATCCAATATCAACAAAGCCCTAATTGAGAGATCAATTGGGAACCTGCCTCTTCATGCACAATTTGGAGAGCTGACAAAGGCACCTGTAGGGGCTGGAAAATAAGTTCTGCCTCATTACAAAAGAAATTGCATCTAAATGAAAAACCACATATAATAAGAGCTCTAAAAGGCCTGCAAAATGCTGCCAAGCAGACAGGTAATGCAGTGATGTATAGCACACACGGTGCCTGTGACAAGGGTCACCCTTAATTATTCAGCAATTGAAGGAGCTGAACTCATTTCCCCAAAGGCTTAAATGTTCTTTATGATGATCTGTAAATTCCAGGCAGAGAATTAGCTGTCCAGACCCTGAGAACTGCATCTCTTTGATAGATTAGGACCTAAAGAATCACATGTATAGCAACGCAGGGGCGTATTTTTCCACTAATACTTGGAAAAGTCAGGATACCCTTCAAACACTCCCCTCCCCTTCTGTTTGGCTGTGGCTATTTTTAAAATTTTAATGGCCTAAACTGCAAAATATTTAATAAATCTGGGAAAGGCTGTGTTAGCACATCTCCACCTTTAACTTGTTTAGCCGAAAAATGTGCACTTTATAATTACTTGGATAATTACTCATGTATTACTTGGAGGTTGGACTTGGAGGCAATTTTCAGCATTAATGCTTCTATGATTCTATTCTTCCACGAGTAGATTTGATCCCATCACATCTACTTTGTGTCTGATTCAGATTTTTTTCATTATTGTTTTTGGTTTTTAAAGCATCTGCACACAGTGCAGCTGCCACGGAGACCTGAACAGCCTGGATTTCTCCAGAGGGTTTGGTGTACCTGAGCAGGAGCAGAAAGGCTCTTCCCTCTTGCCGCAGCCTTTCATAAACCTGAGGGAAGAGAGCCAACCCTGTGCCACTTTCTGGGCTGCAAAATGGAATCAGGATAATAAAAGACATCCTGGAAACAGACAATAATGGTAAAATGATGTTTTGACATGGAGGCCATATATGGTTGATGGGAAGAAATGAACCAAGTAGATGATCGAGGAGGTGCTGGAAAAAACAGTCTCCATCAGCTGGCGAGGCTCCTGTTGAGCAGATCCCAGAGAAACCTGATGGATTTCACTGAATAAATCCTTGGCTGTGTTGGTTTATCTCCACACTTCTCCACTTTCTTTCCTTTAGGATTACATAATCCTTTTTTCTTTTCCCCCTTTCTGAGAGCTGTTTCCGTGGTGTCCTGCCAGTGCAAACCCCTGTGCCAATGGGGCCGAGGAAGGGATGGGCTGTGAGCCCACCTGGGCACGGCGGGGCGGCAGGGGCTGGGCACCAACACCTGCGACCAGGTCACCCCATCTCTGTGGGAGACCCTCAGGGGACGATGGTGACAGCAGAGCCCCAGTGCCGCGGGCACAGGGTCACCCTGGGGTGCTGGGCACCAGCAGCTCGATCAGGTCACCCCACAGCTCTCTGTGGGAGACCCTCAGGTCCCCCAGGGGACGATGGTGACAGCAGAGCCCCAGTGCTGCAGGCACAGGGTCACCCTGGGGTCCCCAGCCACGCTCCTGCCCCACAGCTCCTGTCCTTCCCTGTCCCTCCCCACGGCCCCGCAGCACACCCTGAGCCCCCCAAACTGCAGCCCCAGGAGGCTTCTCCTGCCTCAGCCCTGCCCGAGGATGCTCCGGAGCAGCCGCGCCAGCCACTGCAGAACAACACCTCGATGCAAGATTAATGAACGGAGGGGAGCGTGGTCAGCGGATAAAAATAAAAGGTACAAGATGCTGCTGGTGCAGGCAGGAGCCCCAGCAGCTGCAGCGGGATCTATATTGTTTAATAATGCACATTAAATTATTACAGACTGTTTTAAAAGCTGACTCTGCTCTGCGTTACACCGATGTAAATCTATTGCCAATGCGGGAGAATCCTCCAACACATTTCTCTTTATTGTTTTACTCTTTCCACATCGTGTACTTCTCTGTGGTCTCAACACCCTCAGCAAACTCCCAGTTTGTGCCACAGCACCCCAACATCCTAATATTCACTTCTGGTTTCGTATCACTGGGAAAGAGCTTGGAAAACAAGGGGAAGAGAAGCCCAGAGACAGAAAAGTCACACTGAGGCCAACAGGGAGTGGGAGCATCCGCCAGGCTCGGGTCTGAAATCGAGTGGCACACACACCCTGCTCCAGCTCAGCACACCTGGGGCAAGGCTTTTCTCATGGGCTAAGCCAAAAGAATGGGGAAATAGTTTGAATCAACCTGGAAAATGCTATGTTTTCTTTCTAAACTGAAGTCACCAAATATTTGCTTATAATTTTTGAATTTTGTTGATTTTTAATCTTAGCAAAATACTGGTTTGTTTTTCAGGGGTTAGTATTAGTTTCAAAGTAAATCTCATTAATATTTAAAATAAAAAGCTATTTCAGACTTTAAAATGTAGATGTTGCATTTAATAAACATCAATAGTAAATGTTTTGATTTTCTGAAAAATGTTCTGTGTACTGAAACCCTTTGACAAATGCAACATGAATTTACAAGCACTCGCAACTGATTCAAACCTGCATTTTTTTCACCAAATAAAACATTCAGCTGCAATGCTTTTCCCAACTCTAATGTTTGTCCTGTGCCTAGGGGTGAATTTTGCTCAGTGTGAATAACAATGCGGCACAGACAAGATCAATAAATCTCATATTTCATTTGATTCACCGCCGTGTTCCGAGCAGCCCTGGCACAGCTGTGGCAGCAGCGCCAGCACTCACAGTGTGCCTTCACCACCATCGGAACAGGGAGAAAATGCCTTTTAAAGGGTGGCTATAGCCCAGGGCGGGCGGGGAGCCCAGGGAAGGGTTGGGGTGTTCACGGGGGGTGGGAACGTGGCCGGGGCTCTGCGGGGTCCAGCCTGGACCAGGGAGCTCCATCCCCCACTGGATCATCAATCCGAGCCTTGGCCATCACCCCCTGCCCTCAAACCCTAACGTGAGGTTGGACACTTCACATTGACCTTTCCTGGTTGTCTTTTTTGGGAATCTTGTTCCTTCAGCCTCGCCCTTCACTCCTCTGCTGCCTTGGCTGCTCCCTGGCACCCTACCCAAAACATCCCCAGCACTTTGTTTGTCTTAATATCAACTACAGAGGGATTCCATAACTCAGAGGATTTGGCATTTCTCATTTGGAGAACGCTTCAGAATGAAGAGATGCGAAGGGGGAGCTGCCCAGAGGGTACAGCAATAGCAATAATAGGGTCAGAAAGTGATTTATGGCCGTGCCCTGTGGTGCCTGAGCCCAGGGGGACATGCTGGTGGCACCGGGGGACACATTCCCAGCGCTCTGTGGCTGTGCAGTGGGACAGGTTCACAGAGTTATGGAATCAGTAAGGTTGGAAAAGCCCCACAAAATCAAGCCCAGCCTCTGACTGAATCCCACCGTGCCCCATAAATCATCAGCATCAGGCTGAGGAAGAGGGAGATGCCAAACACCAATTTTTGCCTCACCACAAAAAGGTTTTAGGATGATGCAATGCTGTTAAAGAATTCTGAGGAACTTGTAATACGTTGGCCACGTTACAAAAGTGTTTGGGTGATGAGCTCCTGAAAGGAGAGATTAATCCACTGGAGTGAAATAATTGTGGGCTCGCTTTGGTACGTGCTCTGTTCTGCATCTGCTGACTAATTATCAGTATCTAATAAGGGAATGTTATCTTTAAATCATGTAAAGGTTAAATGCTTTTACGTGATGCTGAGGACTGCCCACACGAGAAGGCTGAATATTTCTTTTGTTTCCATATTTATCTGTTTTCATCCGCGTTAAGTAGAAAATACTCTGCTTTAAAAATACATTGTGGCTTCTTTGATTTCCTAAATAGATTTATAATTATCTCCAAATTGAACACACTCAGCTTCTGTCCAAGGAATTGCCAGGCACTGTCCTTCACAGGAAGTGCAGCCCTTGGCAGATTTTCACTGGGCTCTTCGGCTCAGGAAATGAGGGGGAATGAGATAAATCAGTGCAGGTTCTGTGGAGCTCTGGGCTGAGGGCACACACATGCTCACAGTACTGCGCTGGCTATTTTTTCTCCCGACCTGACTCAAGGAAAAATTTAGGAATGCTCCGGACAAGGCTGGAGCAGATTGTGGAGACAAACTGCGACTCCTCAGGGTGTGCCTGCCTTTTCTCTCCCTCATCACTGAAAGCACTACAAGGTCCTGAGCCCACAGAAAGTCTTTCCCTGAGGTGTTGCTGTGCCAAAAATAATGAACAAATCCTCCTGCACTTTGCTGAACACCCTTTTTACACTTCCAATAATGTCCTTGTACAGGCGTAATTTACCTCCTAAAATCCCTTTTCCACAAAGACACTCAACATCAGCACAGACACACAAATAAGCAGAGGAAGAAAGAGCAGAAACTTATGAGGCATCATGTAAAAATTCTGAGCATTTTCTGCAGTTTTGGGTCAGGGCTGTGTCCCTCATGCCATGCCATGGAGCCCTCCTGTCCCACTGGGAGAGCCACGGCACGAGAGACCTGAGTCTGCTGAGAGTGACCGAAATTCAGAGCAGGAACAGCTCACTGTCCCTCCAAGGCAACCCTCACACCCAGCCCGTTCAGAGCTCTGTCGCACCTCGCTCCCGTGGCCATCCCAAGATCCCAAAACTCATCATTCTGAGAGCTGTAACTTTTCAAGCCTCCTCTGCAGCCTCTGGGCACCTCCAGAGCATCGTCCAAATAAAGCCAAGGATTTGGGATCCTCTGTAGCCACCGTCCCAAAGAGCTCTGGCCAGCGGTGACCTCGAGAGCAGACAGGACCTGATGGAGGCAGGAGGTGCTGAAGCTGAGAGATAAATCTGACAATATCTACAGACAGATAAATCTGACAATATCTACAGAGGGGTATTTCAGTAAGATCCAGCCCTTGAGCCTTCACACACACCCAGAGGTCAGTCTGGACATTAAAACTCTCCATTCACACCAACAGAGGGGCAGAAAAAGGGAAGCACTGGGGGAAGAAAAGCCAAAATTGCTCCCAAAATTGGCCCTGGTTGGGAAGAGCTGAGCTTCCTGGAAGAGATCCCACTCTCACGTGAGCACATCAGTGTCACAGCCCAGGTTCATCTGACCTCTCTGTACTTTTCTGTCCTTCTCCCAATTTTTTTAAAAATTTTTTTTTGTGATCTAAGGTTTAATCTTCCAGTGCAAATGGCTCACAGCCAGCTGTTTCCATGCCAGATTTAGGAACAATTCATGTAATTTCTGTAACTTGCGAGAATGTTGTTAGCTTGTCCTCAAAAGAAATTGAGCAAAATAACTGCAAGGTAGAACAAAATAACATAAGCATGCTTTAATTCTGCAAAACCCAGGGAATTAAAGCTCCTCTGTTTAAATAGCACTTAGTGCTGTTAAATTAAACACACTGCCAAAGGAAAGGTTTTCTGAGAACAAATAAGAAAAGAATCACATCTAAAACAAATGAGTTTAGGTTCACTCAGAGCCCCAGTGTTTCAGTGCCACCCTTCAGCAGTGACATTTCTGCAGCCAGGATGGCGACAGCCAATTTAGGGTTTGTTAGAGTTTACACTTGTTTACTGCCATGGAAGTAAACCAGACATTGATCTAAGAAACTGGGAGGGGAACTGTTTGAGCCAAGTGTGTCCTCGTCAAGAAAATCATTTGACTCTGGTCTCTGTGCCTCGAAGAGCAGCAGTAACCTGTTGTGGTGGCACTGCCGAGGGTGAATGGGAGCGTGGAGGAGTCAGCAGCTAATTTAAAGCCCACAATGGACATCTAAGTGCCTTTTATCACAGAATATTTTTAAAGGAACAATATTTTCTGACATAAATGTCTCTGCTAATGACAAAGACCAGAAGTAGCTTGTGGCCAAAGAATAAATGTTTTTCGAAAGCTTAGCAACAGCTCACGCTCTGAATGTCATCATCCTCCTGGGAAGGCTGTTGCTGTATTCTCAGGATTAGGTGAAATTATCCCGAACCCTGTTTGCAATTTTTTGTGCCTGTGCATCTCATCCTTCTGTCTGAAGGTCAGATGAGAATTCTCTGTCCCTACTTTCGTTCCTGAAGAGAAGCTATGAGTAAAAGTCAGGAAGTGCTAATCATAATTATTTATTCTTAATAGCACCTTTTGTTACTATAGCCCTCGTGAAAACTCCTGGAATTTAAGTTGGTGCAGGGAAAAGGCTCATTTAGCAGCCCTGGGCAGGGCTGTCAGCAGGACTGACCAGTCCCTGAGCCAAATTCTCCTCTCTTCTCCTCTGGACCTCCCCTGCAGGTGCTGCTAATGCCATTTCGGATTCCCACGGGAGTTGGAGCAGGTGCTGCTCGCATCAGAGCTCTGGCCCTGTACTGTAGCTGGTCACACTGCACACCAAAATGTGCTCTGAGTGCTCCTGAGCAGCCAGGGGCTGTAAGTGATACACACACTGCCTTAAACAACATCCCGGCACTAATTAGAACCTAAAGCCCTGTTTATTTCATGATTTCATTTTGTTGTTCAGAACTGTAAATGTTTGTTTTCCCTACCAGCAGAATTTGTTTTTCAGACCTGTTTTCTCCTGCAGGGTCCCTCAGGACGGAGCAAGGGAAATGTCTCGATGGCGTGCAAGGCTCTGGCCTCGCTTCCGCTGTGATCCACCAGCAATTTTTAATGAACATTTTTCACATGCCTATTTGCACTGGATTAATTAGTAAATAATCACAACCCCTCTCTTCTGCTCGGTGCTGAAGGAAGGGCTGCAGCTGATTCCGCCCAGCCGCCCCAGGAGCCCCACGGCACAAAAGCTCCACTTGGGCAGCAGGTCCAAGCGCCACGTGACAACTTTCATTATCAGCCGGGTCTAAAATCCACATTTTAATAGGGGCTGGGATCCGACAGAGTCAGCCCCTGGCCAGAGCCCAGAGGAGCACTTAAAGCCTCTTTACTCCATGTGCATTAGCAGCCCTTGGCTGCCTGGGCCTGGGGGATGCTCCTTTCCACCAGGGCTGAAGGATTTCTGAGCGCTGCGAGGAGCCAGAGCCGCTCAGGGTGAGCTCTGCCCAGCCCCAGGCTCAGCCCTGCCCCGTCCCTCCTGCCACCGACCAAGGCACCCCAGCCTGTCCCACAAAATCAGCCCTCGGGAGGGACTCCTGGAAATAAGCAATCGCAGGAACTCAGCGAGCAGATTTTCCCCTACCTTGGCCTGCATGTTTGAGCGCTTTAGATGATTTATCTGCTCAGAAAAGGATTATTTTTGAGCCTCCCTTTGCCAAAAAACGTAAGCCTTATCAAATGGAAATCAGAATCTATTCTTTGGATCAGCAGCCTGGATCACAGCTCAGGTGGAAAGCAAGTCACATAAATTCAGACCTTTCATGAATATTTATCTTGCTTTTTATTAAGCTTTACACCTGAGGGTCTGATCCTGATCCCACCGAGTGCCTGCACAGAGTGCTGCCTGTTCTCAGCCCCTAATGCAGCCAGGGAACAAGGTGCAGTCTTATTTGGATCTGTACTATATGGATAATAGATAATAAATTTGTCAGATCCAAATTAGGACTACCCACATCACTCCCCCAGGTAATTTAACCCTGTTCCTCAGCTTCCTCATGCAGATGAAGGTTGTATCCCAGGCAATGGACCTTTGCAAAAATAACCTGTGGGAAAAGGCTCTTCCACACTTTGAAAACCGTGAAAAAGAGGAATTTTATCTGCCTCCGTTTCTACCATCAACAGAAATAAAGAGCTGATTCTCTTGGTCTGACAGACTGAACAATGTCTGCAAACTCAGAGATCTCCAAATAAGAAGTGGCATAAATTGAGCCATTCCATCAAGAGCAGAGCCATCATTTGGATAGAACTCCATTCAAATACTATTACACGGACTGATTGTTGGCCATCTCAACATTTGCTGTACTCCTGTTTGAGCTGGGTGTATTGTCCTGCTCCACCATGCCTGGCTGTGCTGCGCTCTGCACGTTCTCCCCTGTACACAGGGTTAGGAAATACATTATCTGAGCATTCAGCTACAACAATAAAGGTTATCTTATCTAATTGAAAAAAGGAGCTGGTGTAGCTCATTCCTGGGCGAGCAATATGAGTTTTCATTACAGTGGATTTCCTGGTCAGAGGCATGAGCACAGTGATTTTGAAAAATCACATTCTTTTGATTTGCCAGTTTCTCCCCTACTACAAACCCAGAATTACCAATAATTTTGGCCCTCAAGTTTGCTCTCAGCAAACACAGTTATATTTAACAAGACGTGCCAATATGTCTTGATTAGCCTCCCCTCTCCCTGCAATAAAGGTAACATCATTCAGCACCAATAAATCTCACATTTTCGGTGATATGACAGATTTTCCTAAGAGACATAACAAGCCCGACAGTTGTGTCTTTTTACATGAAGAGCAAGAATACCTCCTGCTCACAGAGATGTTTGCATAAATATCCCTTTTGAGCTCCTTGAGAGGCTTAGATGAGAGATTTTCCATTCATGAAGAGCTTCCTTTAGCTCTGGACTATCCAAAAATACTTACTGAATTTGCTTTCAAGCTATCAGCTACTGCTGCTGCTGCGAGCAAGTTTAAATTAATGCATTAACAAAAGCTCCCTTTCTCTCTCAAAGGTCTGTACTGAGGATTAAGATCTGAATTCCAGGTTAGCCCTTAATGACACACAGATGCACCTTCCCTTTAGCTGGGAGACTACATCCTGCTAGAGCAAGGCAGAAATAATGATCTTACTAGATTCAATATAAAAAAAAAAATCAGATTAAGCTTGATTCCAGTTATAGAATTTGTCTGCAGGTAAAGTTATTTTTAATCTGTTCCAAGATAAAGGAATAAATTTATTTCTGCCTATTAGAATCTCGTATATAGAGAGGAGTTTGGTATGATAAATTGCTTTGGGGCTAAATCCACCTCTTGGGGCTTTTTCCTCAGCAATGTGTGGGGACCATCCACTCCTGACCACTAGGAAATATTGGGAAAAACCTGTCCATGTCTGGAGGCCCAGGCTTACCTGGGGGATGCACATGGACAATCTCACTCCCAAATTTCTTCTCCCTTCCCCCATAGGTAATAATAATAAAAAGGAATGATGATAGTACAGGGCTCATTCCCCAGACAATAGCTAGGCAGGCTGTATATTGCTTTATGGCTGTTGACTTGATTTAAAATGCACTCTTAAAAATGAAAGAACAACTCCTTAAATTTGCAGTAAATGTATGGTTCCCCAGACCTGATTTAGTGGTTATGAGCCACCAAAAGACTGCAATTCCAATTTATTGTGCTGGTGACTGTGGCAGAAAAACCCTCGGCATCACTCAAGCTCTGGTAATCATTCCAAACCCGATAATTTAACATTGATCATTTATTTCAGGTTGGTTTGGGGTTTGTTGGGATTTTTTTGCCATTCTTTAATTGGGCTCTCCCCTTGCAGCAGACGAGGATGATCGCTTTGATGGTGACGGGTTAACCCACGAGTGAGAGATCAAAGCAGTGCTCTTGCCTTCTGCTCTGCTCGGTTCGGAGCTTTCAGCCTGGCTTGGCTCAAAATTGCAAGAATTCCCAACTAGCTGGGAGCAGATCTTGCAGAAGGAACTTGGTGCAGAGCAGTTGGATAAAGAGCAATGTGTAAAGTCCTGCCCGGGCTGTCAGACACCGAAATTCCGCGGGAAATGGGACTGAGTGTGCTGGGAAGTGACAGAGGACAGACGACAATCAGTCCAAGCCCTGGTTCGGTGTCACTCCTGCCCTTCAAGGGTCTTTTCCCTCTTCTCTCCTGTGTGACTCTTGATTTGTTCCCATCAGCTGAGCAGAAAGCGCTGCAGCTGTTGGGGAGCTCTCGCTGCTGCTGGACCCCATCCACGGCTCCTTCCGCCCGCCTTTCAGGAAGGAGAGGCAGAATGCAGCTGCCTGTGAGGCTTTATTTTGGGCTGGAAAATCTCCAAACGCAAAGGGGAAAGAACTGAGCACGATGTAAACCAGAGATGGCCTTGAACCAAAGCCTTGGTTTCCCAGAGCCCCCAGGCAGGGCAGGGCTGCAGACCGGGGTGGGACTGTCCCTCAGAATGAGGGACGGCGCTGGGAACACACAGGACACAAACAGCACCCCTGGAAATCCTGCACTGCTCCCCAAAGTGCGCCCAATACCACCCCCAGTGATCCTAAATGCATCCCCCGAGCCTTAACACCTCCTGTCTGCATCCTGCTTCAAACCGTGCTTCACAATGAACCACTTTTCCCTTCGGGGTTTTTTTAAACAATAACAAGGTCCCCTTAAAAACTGAGGGATGCTGAGAGATTTCAGGATTTAATTTTTCACACATCTCTACAAAATATTTCCAATATTGATCTTGCAAGAAAACTAAAGCAGAACCTTATTATGAAAGACCATTTCTTAGGGACACTTTCATAATTCAATAGTCTAGTTTTTCTTATTAAAAAAACCTACAAAATTTTGATCCAAATCTAATTTTTAACAGTCTGTTTCTGTCTCAAACAAAATTTCGATTGGTCCTAGTGAAGACCATTTCCACGCCTAAAGCAGACACGGCACGAGAGACACACGGGGAAGGCCTAGAGCTGATTTTGCAGACCTGTGGCACGACGGCACTAAACCACGAATTCAGCGTTGAGGTTACAAAGACTGACTCTTTCACATAATCATAGTAATGATCTTCCTTTAATCTATGCAGGTGTTTTCACAGCTCAGAGCCAAAGCGAGGGAACTGTTGGCACAATCTCTGGGACATAATCAGACTACAAAGCTCTAATTCCAGGCAGCCAAGCTGCATTCCTGCAACTGTCACTGCAGAACTTCTGCAGCACAGCCAGAAAGGGAATGAGGTATTTAGAGGCAGAATTTATGCAGAATAGCACCCAATGCAGAGAACAAATACAATAAATAAAATACACTGTAGAGGCATAGGATATAAACACAGAAGAAAATGCAAGGGAAAAAAATTAAGTGAACTGTATTTAATACTGATATTTAACCATGATAGTTCATTCCATAATTTCTCTGCGTACATGGCTTAACACCAGCAGGTTCTACTTTTCAGTAGTAGAACAAAAAAAAAGTTGTTCAAAAAGTTTTAATAAAAGATGAAATTGTGGGAGTAGAAGCTAAGGAGTTATTCCTGGAAAAGAGAGAGAAGGGGAAAAGCAAAATGAGAGAGCAAAAGGGAAAGAGGGAAAGAAGAGAGAGTTAGAGAAGAGGGAGAAAGAAACAGAGAAAATATATCAATTTAAAAAAAAAGTAAGTCAGAAAAAGGAATATTTTCACTTCAGACTATCTGCAGCAAGCTTGCTTTTGACTTTCATACTCTATTTAAAAATACAAAATTGGGAGCATTGAAAAAGAGTTCCCAAATTAGCTTTTTAATAGAGATGGGAAGTTAAAAGGGGCCGAGTCATGGGGGAAAAGCGATTCAGAATCACAGTCAGGGCAGCACCAGCAGAGAGTGAGGCCAGAGCACGCCCCAGAGAGAGAGGAGTCAGGAAGTTTTATGAAGTGGTGACACTGTAAATCACAGAAAAATCTCTTATACCAGCAAAAGCCAAATGACATTTCTGGTTCTGCTTTCTTCTTGAGCATCTGCAAGAGGGGAAGAGCAAGTGGAGATGTAGGGAGGCTTTAAAAGTGGAAAGCAGTTCTGAAGACATCTAATAAAGATGGATTCAGGCTGCTTTGATATGTTTAAATTCTTACAGCCACTGAAAGTTTCTCATAGAAGTTTGCACACAACTATTCATGTGTCCAGCATACAACTCTCAATATCTGTAATCTAAAGATTATAATACACTGTGTTTGCATGAACTCATTAACTACTCTGCAGACACTGCAATGAAGATTACACATGTTATTGGGGCAGACTGGGTTTGGGGAGGATCACCCAGGACCTGACATTCAGAAATTAGTGTTTGGTTTTTTTTAATTGCATTGAATTATCAGAAATTAGACCCTGAATTGGATCGATCAGGTTGAGGTGTGATCGGATATCAGGAAAAAATTCACCACTGAAAGTGTGGTTAGGCATTGGAACAGACTGCCCAGGGAAGTGGAGGAGTCACCATCGCTGGAAGTGTTCAAAAAATGAGTAGATGGCACTTGGTGATATGGTTTAGTGGGCATGGTGGGATTCAGTCACAGGTTGGACTTCCTGACCTTAGAGGGCTTCTCCAACCTTAATTATTCCACAATCAGGGTTCTGGTTTCAGAGTTTCCAGAACCAGACCGTTGAAGTGTTGAAATGTTGAGGATTTAGAGACATTTACCTATTTTTGGCTTTTTTCCTTTAAGAAGGTTCTTGGTTTAAGAGCTCTGGGAGGAAAGGTACTTGGAGAACGGCCCCTGGTCATTGCTGGCTGTCCCAAGTCCCTGTTTCCCTTATTTCACGGCACCAGAGGCGCATCAGACCCCCCAGCACACACCCCCTGCTCACAGTGATGCAGCTGAAGGAGCATCTCCTGCCCCCGACAATGCAACAGCCCCTGCAGCCCCCCGGAACCCGCGGGACCCCTGCCCAGCACATCCCTCTGGTCCGGCTCGGTGGCTGTGGGACCCTCTTTATGGGGGTGCTGCGGGGGTCCCGTACTCGGGACCCCCGCCCTGCACCGCCCTCTGCCCCGGAGTGCCACACCCGCTCCGGTGCCCAGCGCTCCTTTCCCTGCCGGGGTGCCACACCCGCTGCTGTGCCCCTCCCGGGGGTGCCACTCCCGCTCCGGTGCCCGGCGCTCCGCTCCCTCCCGGTGCCGCGCCCGGCGCCGCTCGCTCCGGGTGACACCTGCCGGCGGCTGTGCGGGCGGGCGGCG
>VZRL01004160.1:478985-601327 GCA_013397895.1 Origma solitaria
CGTGCCGCGGTGGCCGCACAACCGCGCCAGCCCCGCGCCGCCGGGATCAGGTGCGGTGCCGAGCCGCGGCGATGGCGAGGCGGCCGAGCTCCGCTCGCCCGTGTACGTATCGCTCTTACTTTATGGAAGTCATCAACTATCGCTGCGGCGCATCAGTCAGCGCCGGGAGCTGCCCGGCAGAGCAGGGCAAGGCTGGCTCGCTCTGACTTGGGCTATGGTGATTTACTTAATGGAGATTCGACAGCAAACAGATAAATGAGCGAGGCTGCCGCGGCTCTGAGCGTGCCGGGTCCAACTTCTGGCCGCGGATGAAAGAGGGATGCTGAGGTGGTGTGGAGACAGGACCGGTAAGAGCTGCCAAGGCGCAGGGCGAGCCAGAACAGCAGGGCGAGGGGGAACGGGGAAGGCGGTGGGAAGGAAGAAGGGAGAAGAAGATAGGGAAAGATCGGTTTAAATCGGAACGGGTTCTTTTCAGTCCTGAATGTAGCCTCCTGCCCCGGCTAAGGTGCTGGGTGTAGGTTTGCCATGCTAGAGGAATAGCTCATTTTCTTGTCCAGAAGGAATCCCTCCTGCCTTGTCCCCGCCTGACCGAGAGCCAGGAGGGACACACACGGAGCTCCGGGAGAGACCCGTGAAGTTCATGCCATACTTTTCCCCCCTTCATCTCCCCCTCGGCACATTAGCATGCAGGGTAGGCTCGGGTGTGTATTTAACGACTCCATTTGGCAGTCCCTGTCAGCTCACAGCGCCCTTCTCCCGCCGCCTGCCTCTGGAGCCACGGAGCTCCGAGCCGTGCCCAGCTGGGCTGGGCAGCCCGGGCACCGCTCCGAGCTGCTGCAAGGGGAGGGGGCAAAGCCCAGCGAGCTCGGGCGAGAGAGGCAGGGAGAGCCTCCGTCTCGGCAGCAATGAGGGAGAAGCTGTTTAGTCATCTCTCTATATATACTTTCACAATGATGATCGCATTTACTGATTGCCTCTGACTGCATTTGGAGAGGGAGTTGAGAGGCAAGCGGCACAGCTCACCTTTTATCCCGAGGAGTGACTGCTCCCCTTCCTCCCCACTCCCCACATTCAGCCCCACTTTTGGGCGCCGAGAGTCTTTCCTTGCCAGGTAAGGCAGCACTGCGAGCCGGCAAGATGGGCTCTCGGGGCTCTCGGGGAGGGAGGGAGGGCAGAAGTTTGCATACTTTTATCCTAAGCCTGTTGCTTTTGCTCCTAAATCTCCCCAACAGACTGAGGGAGTGAGTGGTTTGCAGAAAGTTTTATTTTCTGGTGTTGCTGCGAAGGGAAAGGAATGTGACTGGCAGAAGATACCGAAGCTTTGGCTGACATATTTTGCTTTAAAGCAAAGGTCTCTTTGCTGCCTGAGCCTGACCCAAGAAGGACAGAAGAGGGAAGAACGAATGATCTCCAGGCTCTTGCCTCCCATTAGCAGTGTCTCATCAAGAAACTTGCAGTGTTTATCTGATTTCAAACAGCCCTGTCTGCTTCTAGAAAGGGAAACACTGAGATTTTTGGGTTGTCTCTGCTCTCATGAGATATGAAGAGACACTGATAAGTGTGGCATTGCCGTGGGAGCTAAAGTGGTAAGAATCCATCCTTTATTTCTTGACCCTTTAGGTGAACAATCAGAACTGTTCTCTATCAAGTTTTCCTCCAGAGCTTTCCTTACCCTTTTCTTTGGCTGTCAGGGTTTTGTCCAACCTGGGAGGAAAGCACAGAGCCCCCGGAGGGGCTGCGGTGGTCGGGAGGGACCCAATGGGGTCCGGAGTCCTGGTGGGGGACGGGGGCTCACACTCAGCCTTTTCTACCAAATTCGCCTGTTTCACTGTTCCCATAGTTATCTACAGAAAACAGACTCTTCTCTACAGATGCTTTTTTAAATCAGGAGGCAAATTATTCTATTTTGTGTACCAGGTCTTCTAAATGCCATCAGCAGGGTGCTGGTCTGCTGTGAACTAGTTCCTTTTAAATTATATGCAGAAATTATGGCAATTAAAATTAGAAATATGGATATAGCTAAATATATGCTTGTTAGAATTAAAGTGTGTCTGTTTTCTGTGAGAGCTCCAGAGACTGTCAACACTACATTAGATTTTGAGTCCAGCCAATTGCTTTCCAGCCTAAACAGACCGGTTAGCAGCTACCAAAATTCAAGCAGGCAGAAAAGGAGGATTCTTTCTACATTCTTAGACAAACTGGTTACTTCACCTTTTTTGACTCAGCTTAAATTGTGCAGTTCAGAATGATAAATCCAGTCTTCTCTCTCTCCTAATTTTCTTTCACTTACTTCAGGGAGTGGTTGAGTTTCAAGGACTCATAAACAAGGAATACCAAAACCTCTGCCACAGGGAATTTCATTACTCTTCTCACTCTTGGTCTTTCAGATAATTTATAGACCAAAAAGACTCCTCTTTTGTGTATTTTGACGATCAAATGGGACAGATTCAATGTAACTTTGGAAATTTAGCTGTGTGCGCTCTGTTTTCCTAACGAGCTGCATCTCCTGGACCCAAGAAATGGGAA
Organism: Origma solitaria; assembly: GCA_013397895.1. Taxonomy (NCBI): domain Eukaryota; kingdom Metazoa; phylum Chordata; class Aves; order Passeriformes; family Acanthizidae; genus Origma; species Origma solitaria. The sequence goes on from VZRL01004160.1 coordinate 481,512, forward strand.
CTAAACTTCCACAGAAGAATTCCCCTTTCTTTCTCTTTTTCTTTAATCTCCTGTCCCTTTCATAGCCAAGATATTTATAGCTTCCCCACATATGCTGCCAGCATGAAAGGACCCATTTTATCTTTTAAAAATTGATTTAAAAATGTGTAAGTCACTTATGAGATACCAGTGCTTTATTGGAACAATTATATGTGAAGTATTTATAGTGCCTCAGCAGCTAATGTAGGTAACCTGGAATCCACAACCAAAGTTATGAAAGTACAGAAGAGATTTCTAATGTGATTCCCCTGAGAAATCAGGGGAGATGAGGATGCAATGTGCTGGAACTGGTCAGGTCACCAGTCAGTCCCGCAGAAGGGCTCTGGTGATGGTGCTAAGTGAAATTAAAACTCAGGGAAGACAGTTTGCCAGCAGGGAAAGCAGGAACAAGATGCCTTTTCTTGGTTTCTTGAATATATTTGGTGACTAATGAATGAAATTGTTCTTATTTTGCTGCCGCCTGTTCTTAAGTGTTTCATAAAAGTTAAAAGATCCACCACTGCTGGTAGAAGGCTTCAGTGTGAGCCTGCTGAGCCCCCGGAGATGTCCTTTCAGCTGAGGACTGGCGGAGCTTTTCAAAGTCATGCAGAGAAAGTTTTCAGTGCTGAGCTCTGCCTCGCACAGACGACAGAGCCTGGTCCCCAGGGCGGCCAGTCTGGCACGATTAACGCAATAAATTCCCTCTTTAGGGGGAGAGAAAAAGTGGTGCTTTGTAATATTGAACAATTCTTTAGAGGGAAATATTGTGAGATGTTTGCTCCAGTGCCATGTAGATAAGCAAAGTGTCTCCTTGGGATAAGCATCACTATGGATTATTATATGTTTCGTAATTACAAAAGCTCTTCCAGCAGCAGTAAGATGCTCGGACGAGGAATTTCAATTGTCCTTTAGATGGTAAAATTGCATAGAAAGATGCTCCACATTAAGGTGATGAATGTTAATTTGCCCTGAAGAGGAAGAGCATTTCTGTGAGCACTTCAGTCATTTTCACCACAGATTCCATCATTTTTTATTCAGTATTTTGATGGCCTGTTGGAATCAATAATGCTGCAGCCTTACTGGCTGGAATGGCAGCTTTCACTAAGTTAAAAACTTCAGAGTGAAGCTGCCTACAAAGATACAATTAAGCTCTGAGGGCCTGAGTCAGTGGAATCAATGGAATTTCCATTGATAAATTTACTTTTGATAGGGCTCCTAATGCATCTCATATGATAATGGCAACTTTCTTCAGATAATTTCATGGTAGAATTAGAAAAACACTAGGGAAGTGGAAGTAAATGCAAGTTAAAACAAAAGTTAAAGTCTCTAAGAACTCTGACCAAAGATCAAAAGATAAAACAAATTCATGGCTAGATCAGAACACAAAAACCACTCAGACTTCAAGACAATGTTGGTCTCCAGTGGCTGAGGATCTGGACAACTCGAGATATCTTTCCAAGAGTGCAGTGAGCATATTTTGTTTCAACCTAAGAGTCCTTCAGTTCTTCAGCTGAAGGACTCCTGCCCCTGTTGGCCAGGAAATAAGGAAAGTATCTTCCTGCTGGAAATAAATTCTGCCATTTTGGAGCCTTCCTTCATTCTGATGTTCCTGGTACTTGGTAGCTTAATCCATCAGCCTTCACACCCACGACTGATGCTTACTGGTGCTCAGGTATTCCAAATGATGTTTCCCCAAAACTCAGAATTTTCCTTCAGTCCAGTGAGGGCTGCAATAATTCACAGGAGTAAACCCCACCTCTAAATGGAAGACAGCAGCAGAAAACTGTGGCTGAGGCCAGAAACTGGCAAAAACCAGAGAAAAATTTCCATTTCTTTCAGCTGGAGATGTTCTTAGGGGGATTCAGGACACATTGAACTTGTTTAGGACTGGGGATGCAGCTAAGCCCAGTCGTGGGTTTTCGTGGCAGACAATTCCACTGCAGACTGACTTCACTGGAGTTCCCAGCTCTTTCTTGACAGCTGTAGTTAAACTGATGAGCACATGAGGCTTACACCTGGGGAATTATGGATTAGTCTTGTTTGTGAGGAAGCAAATATAAATTACCGTGTTTATGCTACTTTTAAAATGCTTTTAATGAGGAATCATTTGCTATTCAAAATTTCAATCTACAATAATGCCATAACCCCGCTGAGCTGATTATCATGTGCCTTGTTCAACGTTATTCTTCACCTGGGAGGTGAGGGCGAGCCAGTGGTTGGAAATTCTCCTGTCTGTGCTCATCCTGGACTCTTCAACCCAACAGGGCAGGACCCCCCGCGAGACTGAGTGCTGTGTTCTCTTCTGTTCTGTGTTTTAGATGGAACTGGTCTGACTCCCAGCAGGTGCCAGGAGCGTCCCAAACCTCACCCGCAGTAACACGGCCCGGGCTCACCATGGCAGCAGGAGTAGCGGCGTGGCTGCCCTTCGCCAGGGCCGCGGCCATAGGATGGATGCCAGTGGCCAACTGCCCCATGCCACTGGCTCCGACGGAGAAAAACAAGAGGCAGGATGAGCTGATCATCCTCAATGTGAGTGGCAGACGCTTCCAGACCTGGAGGACTACACTGGAGAGGTACCCGGACACTCTCCTGGGGAGCACGGAGAAGGAGTTCTTCTTCAACGAAGACACCAAGGAGTACTTCTTTGACCGGGACCCTGAGGTCTTCAGGTGCATCCTCAATTTTTATAGAACTGGCAAGCTGCACTACCCCAGGTACGAGTGCATCTCTGCTTACGACGAAGAGCTCGCCTTCTACGGGATCCTCCCCGAAATCATCGGGGACTGCTGCTACGAAGAGTACAAGGACAGGAAGCGGGAGAACGCCGAGCGGCTGATGGACGACAACGACTCGGAGAACAACCAGGAGGGCTCCATGCCCTCGCTGAGCTTCCGGCAGACCATGTGGCGAGCCTTCGAGAACCCCCACACCAGCACCTTAGCCTTAGTCTTTTACTACGTCACCGGGTTCTTTATCGCCGTCTCTGTGATCACCAACGTCGTGGAAACCGTGCCCTGCGGCACCGTGCCCGGGAACAAGGAGCTGCCCTGCGGGGAGCGCTACGCGGTGGCTTTCTTTTGCCTGGACACGGCGTGCGTGATGATCTTCACGGTCGAGTACCTGCTGAGACTCTTTGCAGCGCCGAGTCGCTACCGCTTCATCCGCAGCGTCATGAGCATCATCGACGTGGTGGCCATCATGCCCTACTACATCGGCCTGGTGATGACCAACAACGAGGACGTCAGCGGAGCCTTTGTCACACTAAGGGTTTTTAGGGTTTTCAGGATTTTCAAGTTCTCACGCCATTCCCAAGGCCTAAGAATCTTGGGCTACACTTTGAAGAGCTGTGCCTCCGAGCTTGGCTTTCTCCTCTTTTCCCTCACTATGGCAATCATCATCTTTGCAACTGTGATGTTTTATGCGGAGAAAGGGTCCTCGGCGAGCAAATTCACCAGTATTCCTGCCTCCTTTTGGTACACTATTGTAACCATGACAACACTGGGGTGAGTATTACTTTTCCTTTTCCTGAGCAGCAGGCAAGCATGTACTGGGAGCTTGACTTCAGCTTCTCCTCAGCGTTTTCCTGGGTGCATGTTCGAGAAGGGGCTGGAAATGTTGAGAGCTTGATTGTTCTTTGCCTTACAACTTCTGCAATTTGCGTGCGGTTGTATAAACCAGAAAAAGCACTTACACCCACTTGACAAATGCTCAGCACCACGGTAAACGAGTGCGGGAGGAGCGAGAGTAGCAGGTCCTGATTCATTCCAGCAGGAGGGAAAAGAGAGTGCGAGGGGCTGGGGACAGAGCTCTCCTCTCTCTGACATTCACTCATTTTACGCGAAGTTGCTGATTTATCTGTTGTGTCTTGTTGCGATGTCAGTCGTTGCTTCTTCACTTGACTTGCCAGGAACTACAGATTTGCTGAATTCAAGTGGATGTTGTGGGTCACTGTACTGAAAATACTCAGTGATGGCCAGGACATGATCTGGTTTTTATCTAATTGAGCAGGATGGGGCTTCTTGTCTGTGTGTAGCTGTGAGTTTGAAACCCGAGCATGCTGTGGCGGTTGCAGTGGAATTTCAAACATTCCCATGGACAGGTACAAAGACAATGAAATCAAAGCAAGGGGAATGTCGCCTGGAGGGCACTTTTCCCCCTTATATTTCATTTCCATCTTATAGATGTTGCAACTGAGATTATAGATTTGTGCTTCTGCTGCTCTCTGAACTAAAACCTCAGCAAGCAGAATGGCCAAAGCCTCACCCTGACAAGGTTATGTAAAGGCAAGTGGGCAGTGCAGGCTGCTGCTTCAGACACACAGAGCCAGGATCGAGCGCAATCTCTTCATCCCCCACATCAGAACAGAAGTTTAGAGTTACTTTGCAAAGAGTTTTCCCACTGGAGAGTTCCCCCAGTTTAATATTCAGATGTAGACAATTCTCCTCCTTGTAATGCAGTGACCACTTTTTCTCTAAACTGCTTTTGATTTTAAACACTTCTCTGTGCCTATTATACATGAACAGGCTCACAGTAGTACTTTTAAATTATTAAAATCATAATTCAGCTGTCAGAAAGGCGCCGAATCTGGGCATATGAGAACTGAAAGTCTGAATTTCTTCATTAAGTGCAAATGTAGAACCTGTTTGTCATAGTCACCTGAACATCTCTTATTCTTCTTTTTTAATATCTAAGCAAAGTTTGCAAATTTATGGCAAAAGCTGTTCCTTAACCTGGGATAGTCAGTGCTGACTTCGAAATCAAAGCTTCCCAGCACTCCCCCATCCTGTGGCTCAACTTTCCATATTCAGACTGGTCAGTACTGGTCAGTACTGGTCGAAGGAGGTCAGCACTGGTCAGTACTGGGGTCAGCACTGGTCAGTTCCCCTCCTCCTGTCCCCACCACTGTATCTGATCAGCTCCAGATGGACACTTGCCTTGGGTGGCTCCTTCACGTGTCCTCTGCACAAGGGGAGATGCGTGAAAATGCAGTTCTATTTTCAGGTTTCTGTTTAATAACGATCACAGCCACCCCTGCACAGACACAGGCCCACACCCATTCACACTCGGGCTGTTACATCTTTGTGACAGGAGCCATGGGGTCAAGGGCACGTCCTGTGTGGGCTGGGCACAGCCCCAGAAGGTGCAGAAAGTGCTGCAGAGCAGCTGAGGCTGTGCTCCCACCGGGGCAGTGCCTCCCTTTGGGTTCCCTTCCCTCCTTTTCTGACCGCAGGGACAAACCTGAGCACTCCCAAGGACCTCAGAGCATTCTCAACTTGTTGTAAACACAGAAATCATAGAGGAAAAAGTGCTGGAAATCAGCTGACATGGATTTAAGAAATTACACATATAAACACTGCTTTTTAAGTGTTCATGGGGAAGGAACCTATAAAATACTGTCAAAGTCTGAAAGTTCTGGTGTTCCTGATGTGGCACTTTGAGGTCATTTCCACCTTCCTGACTCGCACCGTGTGGGGTGGGGTTAACCCTCCTGGAGGAGCTCACCACCAGGGCTAACCCTCCTGGCCCCCTTAATTTCCCCAAAAACCCTTCCAGTTCTGGCAAACTGGCACTTTCAGACAACATCTCATATACCTCTGTCTTCAGAAGTCATTTCAATCTGTTTGGAAGGATCTCGTTACTAATGACACTGCTGGCAATTCCTCCTGCCCAGACGCTGCCAAGGTCTCTAACACGCTCCCTAATCCATCAGGGTTCCCCTCAGCGCTGCCACCTCCCTGCTCGGATTCCAGCAACACTCAGAGCTTTTATCGAGATCTAAAATATTTCCGGCCTTTTGCCCTTAATAATTCAGCCAGCATTTAAAACAAGAAACTATAAAGCACGATAGTTTTTAACTCAAAACCATATATGTATATATATATTTTGTTTTCACCACCCATACATTTAAACCCAGACAAGTGAGTGTTTCCCTGCTGCTGGAGTCCCACCATTGCTGTGACAGAGAGCTTTAGAGGAGTGATCTGGAACATGCAGGATGACTTTTTCCATGTCACTAAGATTAGCTCCATTTGTATACAACGAAAGTTTACTTACAACAAACAAACAAAGCGAACAGTAGGAAACCATTAACCCTCCCCCTGCACTGTGCATCAGCTGCTCTCCCAGGTTCCTAAGTGTCTTTGGGATACAATCACATTTCTGGACTGACCCATAAATAAAAGTAATGAAAATGCATTTCTTCTTAAAGGTGAAGCACAGCGCCAATAAACAACCACTGCTTTTGGTGGGGTTACCATGCAAATGAGTTCAAAGAAATTCAGGACAACTTGCAGGCTCCTTAGGTAGTTAACAACCCAGGGAAACAGGTACAACAGCTTTTCTGGAGTGGGAAACAAAGCAAAGGAATTAAATTATACTGACCCTGCATCTCCAATCCCTCTGCTGTGCTCATCAGCCTTGGTTTAACAGAGGCTGTTTTTAATTTAACATGATTTAAATTTTGCTCAGGAGGTTTTGTAATGAAAGCATTATTCTTGGGTGCATCTTAAATCAATCTGAATTACTGAAACAACTATTCAAAATTAATTCAAAATCAGCTATCCAATTCATGCAGAAACATTTTTCTCAAGAGGCCAACAGCTCCCCATCTCCTCTCTCATCCCTCTAAGCCCCAGAGCAGTGAGCTGTGCCTTTGCAGAACCTTCCTGTGTCCTGCAGGAGGTTCGGACCCCCGGGACCCCCATCGGGGAGCAGTGCAGTCCCATCCCAGCACTCATGTCCCTGTTCTGGCTGTTGGCTGACTTGCTGCACAATCGCTGGGTTTACATCTCAATATGAATGATTTCGGGGTTCGTTAGAGTGAATTTGGTCACCTCGCTGGGTTTACATCTCAATATGAATGGGTTCAGGGTTCGTTAGAGTGAATTTGGTCACCTCGCTGCCAGCGCATTGATTTTCATGGAATCACAGAACGGCTGGGGCTGGAAGCAACCTCAGAGCTCACCATGTTCCAACCCACACCTTCCACCAGCCCAGGCGGCTCCAAGCCCCACGCAGTGCTCAGTTTTATTCACTTTTATGAAGTGTTACGGACGGGGAAGCCTCAGGTTCTGCTGCTGCCCCTCCTGTGCAACACCAACACGAGGCATCTCTCCCCGCACTAAACCCCATGCCAGTTTTGCCCAGAGAAAGTGTTTTTCTAAGCTTTTTACAGCTGTTTTCATTGCATCTGACAGCAGCAGTATGTTCCAGACTCCTGGGCAGTGTCTATGACCTGCAGCAGAGGCACCAAATCGTGGCTGTGAAAACCTGAGTGCCACATTCTCGTGCACCACCGCGGGCACGGAGAGGCTCCTGAGGGCATCACAGCCAAGCTGTGCCCAGCGCCAGGGCAGCACGGCCTCCCCACCCTCACAGGGAAGGATTCCTTCCCAATGTCCCATCTAACCCTGCCCTCTGCCAGTGGGGAGCCATTCCCTTGGAAATGCCATTTCCCATGCAAAGTCCTGCTCCAGCCCTCTTGGGGCTCCTTTAGGCACTAAAGGCACTTGCTTTAGGCACTGGAAGGTGCTGAAGGAGGGAATATCCCTGGAGGGAGCTGTCAAGAAAGCAGCAGTGGCACAGCCCAAGGAGCAGGGGTTGCTGCTGGCTCTGGTTTGTCCTTGGGGAACACTGGGGGGGCTCTCTGTCCTGAGCAGGGCTGAGCCCCCCCAGCCCAACACCCTCGGGGTGCTCTGTGCAGAACCCCTGGGGCTGTGTCCCTTGCAGTGTGCGAGAACACCGCGGCTCTGAGAGCACTGTCCCTCCTTCAGCCTCGGCTGCAATGGTCAATGTTTGAAAGACACAGCTCAGAGCCCTTGGACAACACAGTCCCATCTGTACAATTCATTTAAGGAACCAGGTTAGCACTGGGAAGTCAATAAAACAGTCCTGCTGGCCTGCTTATGTCAACAGCATGATCGGGAGCGAGAGCTGAAATTTCTTGGAGGGTTTATTAGCTGAGTGTGTGGAGAGCAGGGATTTTGGGTAGGGTCTGTTTTGGTTTGTCTCAGCTCAGTGTTGCCTCTGCCAAACGTGGATCAGAGAGAAGAGCAAACGGGCGCCTGAGCAACCGCCCTGAAAGAAAAATCAGTCTTTGTTTTGCTTATTTCTTGGGTTTTCTCCTTTTCTTGGTGTTCAGCCACGGGCAAGAGCGGGGCCGGGGTGTGAGCAGGGCAGCAGCACGAGAGAGCTGTGGTGCCAAACTGAGCTGAGCCCTGGGCAACTTCAGCCACAGCTGCCAGGGACTGTGAGAGCAGAGAGGAGCAGAGCAGAGAGGAGCATTGCAGAGCGGAGCAGAATAGAGCAGAGCAGAGCAGAGTGGAGTGGAGCAGAGCTGAGCAGAGCAGAGCAGAGAGGAGCAGAGTGGATCAGAGCAGAGCAGAGCAAAGCAGAGCAGAGCAAAGCAGAGCGAGCTCTGCCCTCGTTCCTGCACAGCAAAGCCACTCAAGCTGATAGTAACCTTCATTCACCCTCCTGCACGCACACTCAGAGGAGTTTGCAAAGTAAGGAAAATAATAAATCATCTCTGGAGCGCTGCCATTCCTGGCTCCTCGGGAAAGATTGTTTGGGCCGGGAATCACGTTGTGCTTGTCAGGACTTTGGGAACTGCCATTAGACTGAATTGGGAGAAACTTCTTGAATAGAAACACCACTTTGCATATTTAACACCAGCAATGGGAAGATGGATGAGATGTGGGATGTTTCCTTTGTAAAGAAAGATGCTGGAATTCCATCACTCTCACCATTTCCCGCACTGTCAACAGTTCTTACATCCATGGGCCAAAGAACTGCTCGAATTTAATACACAGAAAGTCCAATCAAACCATGAATGGATGGAGCTACACAATGAGGCCATTTCCTTGAGCTTTCATTCTCTTCACTCCAGCTTCATCTTATACGAAACGTGTATCAATTTTCTTCTCCTAATGGATTTACAGATATTGTGTGCGAAATGTCTTTGTATCACAAACTACAGATGGAACCTTTTCCCTTCACTATCTTGGTATAAATCTCAGGAAAGCATCTCATTTTTGAGCTATTTGTATTCACCAGAACCCCAGATGTATTAAAATACCTTTATTCATTCTCAGAGCAAGTGGAATTCACTGTATTATATTTTTCCTCTCTTAAAAAAAAATTATCCATCCTTATGCTTTCTGCGGCTTTGGATATTTGTAATGATTGCACGTATGTGCAAACGCACCATTTTTAATGTGCAAGACAAAATAACTTGCCTTTAGGGTAACTCATTGTATGAGAAGTGAATTATTTTGAATAAGGCTAAGAAATGGTGCTGACTAAAATTGTAACGTGACTGCTAAATTTACCAGTGGAAGCCTTGGCAGAGATGCATCTATAGCAACTGATTTACAGATTTTTTTTCTGGTCTCCTCTTTCTTTTTTTCCTCGCTTTTCTTTCTAACCTGCCTCACAGCAAGTGCCTGAGAAATACAGATTAAAGATAACATTGCATTTTCATTGGAGATGAAGGGAAATGATTGGCGTGCTGACTGGATCTGGGCTATTTTTAGTCTCATAAAACGATAATTTCATAACGGAGCTGACCCAGTAAAAGTAATCAGTTTACAGACATGAGCTGGAAATAAGGGACTGAGTAGCCACTGTCAGTCGGAGAGCAGGGAGAGGGGAAGAGACGTTAAAGGCCCTGCAACAAATTACCCCAAATTAATTATGCCCCTTAGCTGATTAGAGCCCATGGGTGTGTGCAGGGCAAGGAGCACAGGGAGCTGCTGAGTGCCCCGAGGCTCTGCAGCCCCCCTGGAAAGAGCTTCATCCTTCCTGCCACCACCATCTTCATCCTTCCAGGGACATCCATCACCATCTTCATCCTCACAGGGACATCCAACACCATCTCCATCCTCACAGGGATATTGGGGCACCACATCCGTGCCCAGCCCCGTGGGCAGGCCCTGGCACAGGTGCCCAGAGCAGCTGTGGCTGCCCCTGGATCCCTGGTAGTGTCCAAACCCAGGCTGGACAGGGCTGGGAGCAGCCTGGGACAGTGGGAAGTGTCCCTGCCATGGCACCGGGACTAAAACACGAGCTTTAAAGTCTTTTCCACCCCAAAGCAATCTGTGGTTCTGGGTAGGGGACCACCTGTGATCAAACCCTGCCTTTTTCCAGGCTGGGTCCCAGGCCCTGTAATGGAATCAGCTCATAAAGAAACAAACAAAAAAGTGTAAGATAAACAGAAAGCTCTCCTCAGCACGACCCAGCCTCACTCCGTGCCAGCCGTGCCCAGCTCGGTACCACGGGGAGCATTCGCCCTCTGACCCCAGAACTGCTTTGGTTTCTGGGCAAGCACTGAACTCTGCACTGAGCACAGCTCGTGCCTTCCTGCCCTCGTCTGCAGAGCGCCCGGGGCAGAGCTGCCCCTGCTCCTTGCCAGAGGGCACGGCAGGTTTATTTATCTTTAGTGCAGCACAAGCTCCGAGCGGCAGTACCCGAACTGAGCTCCTGGCACTGCCCAGGGACAGAGTGCGGCCACAGGGGCATGGCCAGCCCAGGGAGCTCTCAGCTCCCAGGGAAGGCTGCTGCCACTGAATCCCACCTGAGCATCACAGCCCAGGAGAAGTTAAAGAAGAAAAGAGCTGCAGTTTGGTCATTTACCCACTGCCTCCCACTCTCGCTATTCACCACCCGGCACAGAAATTCTTTTCTGTCAAATCCCACCACATCCATCATGAATTCGTTAATATTTTCCTTCGGTGAAGGCAGACTGATGAATGTTTTTCCTGCAGACCAGAAGACAGGCAGCGTTCAGCCACGCTCTGCCTTCCCCTGGACAGACAATGCCTGCAGAAACAGATTGTGTGTATTTAACTATTTACCACTGCTACATTAGAACACACTCAAGGGCTGTAATTCACCTCTTAAAGTTACAAGTAAGTGTGGAAGAGTTATTTTAAAATCAATATCTAACACAATGCCATTGTTCCAACATTAAAACCTGCTGGGAATTTACTAGGAGGCATGTGGCAAGTCAAATCACTGCCTTCCAGAGGAGGAAACAATTCATTACTCCTTTTAAAGGTGCAAGTCTTTACTGGCGTTTCATTCTGCTTTGAGCCTCAGAAATGATGCTGAAGCATCTGGCTCTTTCTTTCCCTCATTCTTCCCTGATTTCACTCTTTTGTTCTGCCTTCCCATTGTGGACTTTTCCTGACTCTGCGTGGGCCGTGCGGGTTCGGGGCATTGTCCCTGCGGTCACTCCTAATGCACAGGAATGGCCTCTCCCCTCTAAAAGCCTCTAAAAGCGAGGAGCGGCACAAACCCGAGCTGGGCAGGCACTCAGAGCCTTTCCGAGCAGCCCTTCCCGCTCGTTCTGGGGAGCACTGGAGCAGCATCGCCTGGGGAAGCTGCTGCTTTCATCTCGGGCTGCCATCTGCAGCAAAATTAAAACACAGATCAGCTTTAGCTTTTTGCCTCCAGGACTTTGCGAAATTTGGCTGATGTACATGCCCAGAAAGCCCTTGAGAAGGATTGTTTGCCTCTAAAGAGCAGAGTCCCATGGAATGAGCTACGGGCCCCTGAAAGCTGAGCTGAGCTCTCGGAGGATCTGTGCCGTGGAGCCTCCTCATCAAAAGGTCAAATAATTCAAGTAATAAGTCTTAAGCAGCTGCTGTACTGATGTGCACCACGCCGGGCTTTGCTGAACGCTCCCATGGCAGCAGCAGTGCCCTGGCACCCCCAGAGCTCCCCAGCCCCGTCCGATCTGCTGGGGTCACCCTGAACTGCTCCTGCTAACCAAATCACACCTCCCCAGCACTGTGAAGAGCCCTGAGCTTTGCATTCCAGGAAATTATTCTTCATGTGCTCCTTGTATTCTGTGCCTCCCCTCTGCCACCGAAAGCCACCAAGTGCTGGTGTTTTTCTCATGCTGCCTGCAGACACAGGGCTTCACATCAGATGTGAAAACAGCAGATGATAAAATCTTGAGTCACTTTCAGCCTTTAATATGCAAATGTGCAGCCTTGATAACAAGATTTCACCCCACCACCAGGCAGCCCTTTTCTTTCCCTTTTCTTATGCTAAGGAAAACACTTCTTACTATTATTTAATTTTGCTGTGGTTAGAATTATGGAATCCCAGACTAGGTTGGGAAAAGCTCATCCAGTTCCACCCCCTGCCATGGACAGGGACACCTTCCACTGTCCCAAGCTGCTCAGAGCCCCATCCAAGGCGACCTTGGCCCTCCAGGGATGGGGCCACGATCATCAACCCCGTGTCTGTGTGCTCCACGTGCACTTTGGAGGTGTAATTTGGAGACAACATGTGTACATTTTTCTCTACATTTGTATGATCTGGAGCACAAGGGAGCCATCCTCCTCAAATATTAATTACAGTCACTATGGTAAGAATAAAAATAGCACTTTATTTTTCAATGGAAAAGGATTGTGCAAGCCAGCTCTTCTCCCACCCTGGGCAGAAATAAGCTGTCTTCAAAGGAAAAGCTCAAGTGAGAGAAAGCTTCTCTGAGCTGCTTTCTCTGAGCCCATCTACTTTGGGGTCTCAGTTTGGCTCAGGAATGCCCTGTAGAAGCAAACCCAGGCCTCCTCCCACTGCAGAACACAAGGATTGATCTGTTCGGGGTGAACAGCCCTGGCAGAGGCAGTCCAGGAGCACTCCTGATGTGCTGTCACTGCTGATGGGGTTCAGCCCCTGAGCACAGCAGGTCTGGCTCCAAGGAATGCTCCCCAGGTCCTCTGCTCCAGCTCCTGCTGAACTGCACCGCCCCACAGTGCAGGATGAACTTATCCTCTCCCTGCCATTGAGCTCAGAACTCATTCTCAAGTATAATCCTGTTTTAGTGGGGCTTTTTTGATGTTTACATCATTTCTCAGGCTTTGAAATCAATATTAATGTGAGAAAAGCTCCACTTGCTTCTTTCTGCCTCTTGTGAGGGAAGATGGGAACAGGCTCTGACACCTCCGTTACTCCACTGCATCAGAGCCTTTTTCTAGTAATCAGTGTCTGAAATGAGTAGAAACAGTCCTAAATTTACCACTTTGAGCACGAATCAATGAAGCATTATTGCCAAGACACATTCTTTCTTCACTGTCACACATCTCAGTTGTGCTGCTGGTTCGGGAAGATTTAAAACGCCGTCTCCCACCCAGCTTTGCACCTGAGATACTCTTTTTATCCACCTCGCTCTCTTATCTCTGCATAATTAACCAAAATACGAGATTTCCAGCTTCTGCCATGCCTGTGTGCGCTTTTGAAACCTTCCCCCAAGACCACAGCATTGTGTGCAGATGGGCAATCACGGGCAGCTCGCAGGAGGCAATCACAACTTCTACTTGGTGCCTCTTTCGTTCTCCTGCCTACTTGCATCTGCCCAACCGTCTGTTCATCAATCCTGGGAGCATCCATCACCGAATGGGATGAGTCCTACTGAGTCAGACACTCTGCCTCAGTTCATGAAATGAGCTGGCAAGATATTCCAGCCTTGGCACACTCCATGCAGAAGACTTCAGCCCCCTTAGACATTTTTGTGCTAAAGAGGAATAGCAGGCCAGATTAAATAATAGAAACAGCCATTCAGCAGAGCAGCTGTTGAATGAAAACACGGGAAATGGATGAAATGAGGTAAAAGTCATCCCTCTAGCTAAGGGTCAGGACAAGCGGTAAGCTGGGCTGAAGGGATACAAGATTTTGGGCTGTGGAGGGCTGAGCAGGATGAATTCCACCACTAATGAGCTTAGCGAATAAGCTCATTACCTAATGAGCTCTATTGAACGAGCTTGAATTCCTGCCTGGGGAAAGCCCTCGCCATAGATCAAACCTAGGTAAACACTCGCTCAGTTTGCACACAGAGGCATCTGGAGCTCAGCAGCAAAGCCACGGCCATCGGCAGATCCTCTCCCGAAGGTGTGGATGTCAGGAAGGATCAGAAAGCAGCAAAGGGCAGAGGCTCTTTTCCAGTTCTGTCCGTTCTGTACAAATTGTGATACAAACGAGGATGCACAGACCTGACTCGACAGCACTCACATGTCCTGGTAGCTTCCCTTCACCATTTCCATCACTGTTCCACCCTCCTCCCACCACACTGCAGAGCTGCTCTGGGAGACCTCCACAGGACCAAAACTGTACCAAAAAATGCTCCCAAAATGGTTCATCTCTGTGAATCTCCATCTAAAACCCCCGGCTCGCTTTGGTGCCTGGGGAGATCTGTCAGAGCAGATGCCAGTTCAGAGGGTTTGGAAAAGGCCCAAAGGAAATCTCACATCCACACTGCCTTGTGGACAATTTATTACCCAGAAAGGCAGGAGTCTTGCAGTAAGGAATGGCCCCTGATCCCTACGGGCTGCTTAGTGCACTTTTCAATTCTCTTGACTTGGAAGTCAAAAGGGAAAATTATATTTAAGAAAAGGAGATCTACAGATGAAATCTCAATTTTGACTTCACATAGCAACATTTCCATTTTTTTTTTTACCATTTCGTTTTAGATTTTCAGCACATATTGAAATATTGTCTAAAGTATTAATTTCCTATAGTTGTGCCACTCCAAAACAGTGGCACTGTCCATCATTCGTCTGTTACCATCTGAGCAGGGCTAAAACATCTTGGAAGAAGAAAAGGGAAGGAAAACACGTGACCTTTATAGTAAAGCATAACGGCTAGTTTGGTGGGAGATAAAGATTTGAGTAGAAAATGGGTATTCAGCCTTTAAAATATGTATCTTTAAAGCTCTGCACGCATGCCCTGAAGTGCAGAGCCCAGGGTAAACAAACACAGGCAGCTCGTTGTACGTGTCAGGATATATTCACATGATTGCAGCAGGAGAGTCTGGCACCAAATGTACTGTGAACTGAAAATGAATTCCAGCAGCTTTTATGATTCATTTTTTGTCAGAAACAAAGGCTGTGGCTGGAGCTGCTCATTTGCCGTGTCCGGGGGGCTCCTGCAGCACAGACCCCGCGCTCAGGAAGGGCTGGGGCTGTGTGTCCTTCGGGGGGCTCTGGCAGCTCAGACAGCCCTCCGGAATGTCATTTGTGGAGCTCTTTTCCACCCGTGCTGCCCACTCTGGTCCCCAGGCGGAGGGGAATCGCTCCATGACAGCCGTGAGTCACAGCAGGGAAAAACAAGTGCTGCTGGCAGGAAAACTGCACTGGAGCAGGCCAGCAGGGTGGGGCTGGGGAGACACTTTCTGCAGTTTTTATGGCAAATCCACCACGGCAGGAGGGGGACAGGTCCCCTCGGAGCCCCATCCCATCACCTGTTTGCCAGGGCCTCCCTGGGACCCCAGCGGAGCTGCTGATCCCCAGCTCTCCATCAGCTGCTCTACAGCTCTTGAGAAAACTGTTGGGTAGAATTTCTGTGCCATTAATAACTGCTTCCCTGGCAATATCAAAACAGAGTGGGCAGCCAGCACATCCACCACCTATAGCACTTGACTGTACAATAAATTAAATCCGCCCGTTAAATCACCGCAGACTGAGAGAAAGGGCATTTTTCTGAGCATCCCTGGATGTCGAGTGCTTTGTTTGCAAGGTGAAATACTCAGGATGAAAACAACTGGTGACTAAAAGCAAGTCAGGCAAGGATTTCACAGAATCACAGAATATCCTGAGCAGGAAGGGACCCTTGAGGAACATCAACTCTGATTCGTGGCCCTGCACCCATGGCAGGAGGTGGAATGAGAGGAGCTTTTAATATCCCTTCCAATGCAAACCATTCCATGATTCTGTGAACTCCCAGCTCTCCGGAATTTATCAGGTACACAGTCAGCTGTCCCTCTCATCCACACCTGGGCTGCTCCAGTGGGTCAGTGTCACCCAACTCCAGTGGGTCAGTGTCACCCCACTCCAGTGGGTCAGTGTCACCCAGCTCCAGTGGCTTCCTTCCAAACGTGTGTGCAATCAAAATAAAATATCAGAGAACTCCATCTCCTCTCACAGACAAAAGGAGAGAATGGTGAAAAATATCACACAGCATTTTAGATGGCAGAATGAAAGACGTTCCACAGGTCTGAGCTTTCCTGCTTTGTCGGGAAAGACCGAACATGATTTAGCAAAATGCAAACAGGAGTCGTTTCTCTCCCAGACGCTGATTTATTATTTAATACTAAAATACTATAAATAACAAATCTGCAGAATCATCTAGCCAAGGAAGGGAGGGATGCATGCGAAGAGCCCCACACATCTCCCAGGCTGTGCCAGAAGGCTGCCAGGCGGCACAGCCGGGTCTGTTCCACACCTGCCATGTGCTCCCAGCTATTTCTGTCGCTGTGCTGCCCTTCCCTCACATTAAACTTGCCCTATGAATTATTAGTTTGAACAGATTCTAGTTACACTTTTAGCCAGAAGGTTCAGCTGTGTGCCAGGCTGTGTTTTGCGCTCAAGTCACACTCTGCCGTGGCCCAGGCACTTGGGCACCCTGCAGCTTCTTCAAGTGGAATGCATGTCCTTGGTGACAAGTGCTGCCCCACAGTATGGAAACTGCTAAATAACAGCAAAATCAGCTCGTTTCAGTTACAGTATAACATAAGGTTTGGGCTTTTACTACATAATCCATTTTAAAGTACTCTTAGATATGCTGCTCTATGGTAAAATTGGATTTTTAGCAAAAATATAGCCCAAATGCTCAGCATAACAAATTGTAATCACAGCAGTCAGTTTGCCATCTAAGACACAATGCATCCTCCAGATCTTTTTTTGCCACTTATCTTTTAAATGCAATTTTCTGTCCCACTCTGTTGAAGACCAGGTTAAATCAATGAAATAAAAATAGCATTGTAATATATCCTGTGGCAAAAGAGTAACATTGCCTCTAGTCAGGAGCTGTAAAAGCGATAAAGCCAGAGCAGATTTCATGGAACTCTACAGGTCTTTGAGTATCTTTATCTCTGCTTGTTTGTGGAACAGGCATGAACCTTTCTGACACCGCACCCTGACCTTCAGTTGTTCACAGAGAAAAATCCCTTCATCAAGAGCAGCCCCATCTGCAGGTACAGAATAGCGACTCCAAGGCTTTTTAATTGCATTTGCATCCATTTCAGAAGAGTTTCTCGGTTTTCTTAAATAATCTGACCTTTCACAGAACAGAGCATCTGCTGTCCCTCTCTGCCAGCCTCAGTGTTCACACAAAGGTGTTCCCAATGCCAGGTGAGCAGAGAATGGGCACTCAAAACCAGGGATTAATAGCAATTATTAATATGCAATCTTCAAGTCCCATGAACAGAGTGAGTGTGCCATCCATAACCCTACACGGATTCACTCGGGAGTAAATCAGATGGAGAGGATATGAAAGGCTTCTTGAGGATTATGTGCAAGACGTGAAAAGCAATCACACCACCAGATATGGTAAAACACAACCAGAAAGTAAAGCACTGAGAGCCTGAATGATTTGGCATCGAAGCACAGGGATTTCTAAATGCTACCATTCTGATATGGCAGAAAATTATATCCCTCCTGCAAACAATGCTCCACTACTGAGCAGCAGGAAAAAACCCAGACCTGAGGAAAGGCACAGCAGAGGGACAGCCCATCTTTTCCAAATTCTCCTTTCCTGGTATTCAAACTAGAACATAATTCAAGAGGAGCTGTCGTGCTGCTAGCAGAGGGGGAACGACAGGACCTACGCCTATTCTGTCCCTCATTCATTTCGGAATGAATCACATGTGGGGACTTTACAGCACAGTCATCATCGCTTCTTAGCGCACAGACAAAGCTTTGCTCCTGATGTGCTGCAGCACTCAAAGCTGATCCGAGGCTGCTCAGCCCTCGGGAGGATCCCAGCCCCTCTTGGAGGCACCAGCGCTGGGCAAGTCCTGTCGGGGCTGGTGCCAATGGAACAGTCGGAATAATGCCATGAGGAGACGCATGGAACACATCAAACCCCACAAGGAACGCTAGGAAACGAAGCCTAAATTTCCAGATTCGGCTGATGAAGAGATTGAACTCAGCTGTCAGAGAAAGGCCTTTTCCTTCTCCCCACGTGCCCCCTGTGCTCAGAGATCACTCACAGCAGCGTGGCACGAGGGCTCTCTGAACCGAAGGGATATTGGCTTTTTGCCCACTGTGAGTAAAGGGCTTTGTCAGGAATGATCTATTTAGAACGCAAGCACTGCTCGGGGCTGTCTTGCAGAGACACAGCCGTTCTGGAGGCATCCCTGCGGGGCTGGGGCTCCCCGCGAGGCCCTGCTCCCACACGGAGGTGACCTCGGCTCGTGGTCACCACCACGGACACAGATCCTCACGGCCATTCCCACCTGGCATCCCTTACCCAGGGACAGGGGACACAGTCAGAGCACGAGAGGTTAAAGAGAAATTGCTTATATCCTCCCCAAATCCTGTCACTACAGGGAGAGCCTGAAAGACTCTTTTTTAGGCACTTAGGGAAGAAAAAAGCTGCTACAGAAAGAAAAAAGCTTCCAAGGGCTGGTTATTTCTGCTGCCTCTCCCGCATCCTCCCAAAATGTCATTTCTTTTCCTCCAAGCCACGCAGATTTTGTGGTTCTGTTTTGGGACTGCTGTAGAGGGGAAGTGCCTGTGCTGAGCGCGGTGGGGACCTGAGCTTGGAGCTGTCCCCAGCAGCTGCCAGGGCTGGGACCTGGAGCCACAGCTGCTGTCGGAGGCGATTTTGGGGACGTGAGATGATTTCAGAGTCTGATGTTCTCCCAGCTCACTATTGACACATGGGATGGGTAAATGAGATTTACTTTGGCATCTCACTCACTTCTCAATCCATCTTCTCTAGTACTTTTCTCCCCTCCAGCTGACAGGGAAAGGTCAATCAGTTTAATTACAGATGTGAGGCACATCAGCACATTTCCACCCCAAAGTGTGCTCATGCAGCTGGAACTCCTGCACACTCCTACTGACTTTTGCACCAGATAAAATAGCAACAGGTTCCTTTGCAGGAAAGAAACCTCTCCATGTATCACTGGACTGATAACAAAAGGAATAAATAACTCAAGAGAAGGGAATTTTAATGACATTTCTGTACCAAGTCTGTCAGAGTACGCTACAAGCATTTATTCAAGTTCACTGCCTTCCTACATAAACACTGACATCTCTATTTCGCAGGTGTAAAATCCAAGTCAGAGAAAGACTGAACTCCTCTTACACAAAGCGCACAATAAAGAATTCCCTGCTGCCGCTTTGGGGCAGCAGCACATTTCCCAGGGGAGCAGGGAAGCTGTGCATTCCCTCAGCTCAGCACCTCCACCAGAGCCACAGCCTGGGGCAGCTTTGATCAAACCCTTCCCCGTTTCTACAAAGACTTGATGCCCACGGAAGGTGACCAGAGCAGGTCACCTCCCGCAGGCAGGCAGGGGGTGGCACTGACATTGTCTGATGTGTGTTCAGAGAGTTAGTCTGGCACTTCTCCACCTGTAATTTCCTTGCTCAGCACTGGAACATCTGTCCATTCTGCTGCCCAGGTGAGCCATTTTCACACTGCCCGTTCCAGTTCTGTTCACTTCTCCCACATTCGGGACCCTTTGAAGAGCAGAGGCACAAAGCCATTAAGGAGCTATTTATTGAGGTCGACTGAGACCTGTGTGTTGTTTCCATCCCTTGAGAGAAAGTCACAAAATTCTACAGGGGTCAGAACAAACAGAAATACACAAATAGCAGCTGCCTCAGCCTTCCGAAAGGATTTTGGAGCATTCCAGGAACTTGCACCACAGTATAAACTTCACTTTGAATAAAGGACACTTTGTGATTTTTAATTGCCTCCTAACCTTTCATTAATTGGGCTTTATGCAGTGAGCAACATCACAATAATAGGTCTGCAACCTCTGTGCAGAATGCAAATGGGCCACAATGAGCAGCGAGCACCTGAGCGAGCCAAGCCCTGGGCGCAGCGGGAGCTCACCGTCTCACCCACCACAACAGAGACTTCCTAATTATCCTGTGGCCTTTGTTTCACTGGAATCACTTTCAAAACAAGCAACATCTGAAAAGCGTTCCTGACACACCACAAATTTTGGCATTTGCTCCTTGGAGAGGCACAGAACAGCGCTACAAAGTGATGTCTTTCGGCAGCTCTGAAAAGTCACATTTGAAATTTATTTCCATAATAATGAGTCTAGTGAACAATTTTGTCAGAGAGATTTATTTGCATACCTCACATTTACGTTTTCACGTAATTTCTGAACGTCTCATAAACAACGGGCTCTGTGGTAATAAAAGCAATAATCCCAAGGGCAGGAACTCTGATTATGGCCTTGGCTCCATCTGTGCCACCACAGCCGTGGGGCAATCCTGCAGGAGCTCTGCATGGCTCTGGAGCTCAGCTCAGCTCAGCTCAGCTCTGGAGCTCAGCTCAGCTCAGCTCAGCTCAGCTCAGCTCAGCTCTGGAGTTCAGCTCAGCACAGCTCAGCTCTGGAGCTCAGCTCAGCACAGCTCTGGAGCTCGGCAGAGCTCGGGATCTCAGCTCGGCTCCAGAGCTCACCTGTCCCCACCTGCACAGAACCCCAGGAGGAGCCATCAAGGGCGAGCCCAGGGCTTGAGAACCACAGAGCCTGGAGCTGGTGAGGGAGGGAGGGAAGGAGCCAGAGAGGATCTAAAGCCCGGGATGGGTTCTGTGCCTGTGCCTCAGAAGGGTTTTACAGCTGACAGAACAGCCAGTCGCAGTCCCAAAGCCAGAACTGCTCTCGATCCTTTCCAGGGCTCAGGCTCCTCAGCCCCAGGGGAGTTTAGGTTGGATTTTTTGGAGAAGGCTCTTGTGAAGCTCCCCACAAAGGCTCAGGCTGTGGGAGGGCTCTGGCTCTGAGAACAGCCAGCAGCACCTGAGACCTGTCCCTCCTCTCCCTCAGTGCTGGCAGCAAACATTTCCCAGCAGAAACTTGGTGTCTCTTGGGGGTTACAGTGCCATTTGTTCTAATTCTTGTTGACATTTCATTTCACACGCTATTAAATGACCCCTTCAGAAGGATGAAACAGAAATTTGCTTTAGAAGAGGGAAAAAATAACGTGTGCTTTAGGACCAAACAAGCTCCTGATTTATTTTCCTGATAAAGTTAACACATGTGGTGCAAAGCCAGCCCTGACTAGCGCTGCTGTGTCAGCCATAATTCGGTATTTGGGGACTGTGGCAGCAAAGTCTCTAATGTCACACCACATGCTCTGTGATTATTGTCATTTCACACCATCAAACTGTTTTACCCAAACGAATGTCTCCCTTTGTTTGTGAGTGGGGCTGGAAAGCTCTTGGTAAATAGCCAGGTTGGTACCGCAATTACAATCCCGGATAATGGAAGGACAAGTGTAAGGGAACTCATATGAATCATTTTTTATGTGAGCAATTTAGCACTGACATATTCTATCAATCACCTCTGCCTGGGTCCGTGCTGTAAGCAGATCTCCTGACACATTTCATACCTTTCTCTGCGCACTACGGAATGACCTCAGGAGATGGAACGAGGCACTAAAGGCAGCTGTGAATCTTTTCATGGGGCAGGGAGGGAGAGTTAGGTCCTGGCAGCGTGGGGACAGAGGGGACAGTGGCTCTGAGAGCAGCACAGCCAGAAAATGCCACAAACCAATGCGAGCAGAGCTGGGAAACACCGTGAGAAGGGCTCCTGTAAAAACACAGCTTCCTCCAGCTTTCCATGGGCCTTAACTCTCAATGTGCTACATTCATCTTTCATGGTGATTAAAGCTCAGCAAAGTCATTAATACTGAGACTTCCCTCACTATATCACATTCAAAAATAGACTTTTTTTTTACTTGTTTAGAGAAAATAACCCCTTTTTCCTCCTGCAAACCTGCTTTCCTGGGGGAAATGCCCTGCTGAAAGCGCTGTGAAGGAGTCCATTTGTTTATGGCCAATCAACAATTTAATGAGCACTGGAAAAATACAATTTATGGGGATAAACAAAGACCATTATTGGCAGAAGTCCCACAGGCTCATGACTGAAGCAGCTGGCAGAGGACATCCAGCAGCATGGGCTGCAGGGTGGGGTGGAGGGGGCGGTGCTGTCCCCATCCACACCTGGACAGAGGGACACAAGGACACAGGGACAGCCCAGCTGGCCAAGCTGGGCTCTTCCTCCTCCAGCTGCCAAAAACCCCCAAAAACTAACCTTGGGAAAAATTCTGTTGAAACACTGAGGAATTTTGAGGCTGATGTGAACTTTGACTTTCTCAATTTTTAGACTAGGACTATGTCATATAATATCCTTAAAGATATTCCCCAAGGCCAGTCACTTTTACAGTGAATAATATCTAATCACCCATTTCTTCCCATATAATATACTACTGCCTTCTAAATTTGCCAATCTAATTAGCTCTTTCCCCTAACACTCAGTATGATTAAATCTGTATTAAAACTTTCTGTGCAGCACAAGAGCAGACACACCTGAGCATTTTCTAAATTTAGCAGAGGACAATATTTAATGGGTTATTTTTAATGGCTGTTGGAATTGCTGCATAAATGAATTCTGATTTGAGCTCCTTCAGCCTCCTTATTTTTTCTCAGCTCCCTCAAATTGTGTATCAAGCAGATTAGAAAGAAGAATGGAGAAACCTACCTGGAACCATCTATCAAGGATCTTTCAGAACTAAATTAACAATGAGCACTTTATGCACAAAGAGGAGGTAAAAACTGGGTTTCCTAATACTTCAGCTTCATCATTTCATGAGCTGTGTCACAGCAGAGACATTTGGACTCATCTCACAGGTGCCATGTGTTTCAAACAGCGACAACTTAGGGGCTGGAAGCAATTCCTGAGGATTTCCCTTACTTGCACATAACTTTGATCTGAATTTTAGGAAGATTTGCAAGGTTAGGGGTGGTGAGAAGGTGTGTGTGCTGTGGGGCAGTGATCCCCAGGATCCCTGCAGCAGCCCAGGGCAGAGGAGCACAGCGAATGCTCCCCAAGAGCAGCGACTCAGGGCTGCTCCTGAGCCGAGCAGGGAATTCAAATCGTTCAGGCAAAGCAGGAAGGATGGGAGACCTGACAACATCAGCTCCAAGGAAAAAACAGGCTGAAAATCTGTAATGGGATCTCTTCCAAATGCTTTCCCTGCCATTCCTCGGGCAGGTAGCTGGGAAAGCATCCCGTGCTGCCTTCAGAGAGCTCCACAAAGGCTTTGTGTGCCTGTAATGGAATATCTCGTGTTGCCAGTGCAGGAATTTATCTGAACCGTGTTGTGAGGGTTGAAAGTCGGTTCTTGGTCCTATTATCTCCACAGCCCCTCTTCCCTGAGCCCCTGGCAGAAGGATAACCAATGCCTCTGCATGAGGACAAAGCGTCCCCGGCAGGAGACTGAGGCTGTTTCTTATGGAGGATTTGAATGACTTCAGTTCTCCAGTCCCATTCAGGGAGGGTGAGGTTTGGGATCACTTTGGAGCAATCAGTTGTGCCTGCCTGGTTATATTCGATGAAATGAGGTGGGAGAATCTATTTTTGTTCCCTAGGGCAATACAAGCTCAAAGGCTTGGAAAGCTCTGTGCCCCTCCAGGGCTGCCACCTGAGCACAGCCAGGGCAGAGCAGGAGAGAGACCAACACTGGGTGTATTTGGGCTGCTTTTTGTCCTCTCTGAACCCCAGGGGCTGGGCCAGGCAGGGCTGGCACCTCCCTCTGCCGCTGGGGAAACTGAGGCACACAGCAGGAGGGGATCTGGGAGTGGAATCATTTCTGCTCCTCTCATAAAGGCAAAGGCAAAGATGTCCCAGGCCAGGCTGGAAGGGCTCGGAGCACCAGGGGCAATGGGAGGTGTCCCTGCCCGGGCAGGGGTGGCACTGGGTGGGCTCTGGGGCCCCCCAAGCCATGCCAGGATCCTGTGGCTCTCTGGCCGTGCCAGGCTGGCTCTGGCTCCCAGGCAGCTGCAAAGGCAGAGCAGGAAAGTGCCACAAAGCCACCCTGGCCAGAGCACAGATCCACTCCCAACGTGGAGCCACTGCGAGCAAAACCCAGCCAAGCTCCAGCCTGACCTCCAAACAAATGAAGTTCTCTGGACTAATTAAAATGCACTTTTTCTTTCTCTTCTCTCTGCTGGTCAATAAGATAAACACAGGCCAGAGGAGCACAAAGAACAGGCTCCACGGACTCTCAGAGATGCTGTACAGCGTTAGACAGCAAACACAAAAGCTGAGCTGATGTTTTTCATTTCTGGGTAAATGTGTGTCCCTCTGGTGTTACTTTTGGCATGGAAGAAAAGAAATGTTTCTGCCTAAAGGTTTCAGAATGGCCAGAGGACTTAAAGCAGATCCTCATTAAAAGTTTTGTAATCCTGTGTCTGGAAGACATGCGGAAAAATGGATATGCCTCAAAAAACTACAGTACATCAATTTTTTTAATAATCCACCCCTGTTTAGTCAGACCTCCGACTTACATTTAATTTGGAGCATAGATATGAGTTCAGAACAGTTTAAAATTCTACTCTGAATAGAAACTCTTTGCTGATTTGAGGCCATAGCTATGAATTTACTCTTATCTCCAGGACTTGTTGCTGACTTTAGGAACTCCACCAAATCTCTGAAGCTCTTACTGGCTCAAAATTTAGTAAAATTCCTAAAAGTCTTCCCTAAGAAAATATTATTTTTCTCTTCATTTCCACCTCTGATCAAAATCCTCACAACTTATGCCAGAACACCCTGTTAAACCAAATCCAGATAATACTTTTAAGTGTGTTTCTTCATTAGCCCTAAAATCTCTTTGGGCGAGGCAGGAGAATTGTGCTTTTGGAGTGAAACATGGAATTTTGGAGGCTGTGGCTGCTCTGCTCATGAGAACAAGGGGCAGCTCTCTCCAGGCTGGATCCCACAGGTGCCTCTGCCCTTGGGGGGAGTTTCAGCCCAGCAGAGCCCTCCCCACGCTGTGGCACACAGTGCCTCCAGCCCAGCTCTGCTCCAGCCCAGCCCTGCCCAGGGCATCGCCAGAGCCTCCCCAGAGCCAAGCAGAGGAAGCTCCACAAAGCTTCCGTGCCCTCCCCGAGGAAATGGAAGTGCTCCTGTTGGAGCCAGTTCTGCAATGGAGAATGAGAGCTGCTGCATTATCAGTGAAGTGTAAGGTATTGTGAAATATGGCTGTGCTTTCACAGCTCCTGCCCGAGCTGAAGCTCCCTCGTATCTCAGGGTAACCTCCCAGTCTGCTCCTGCATTTGCTTTGCAAAGAAAAGGAGGACATAAAAAAAATAATGAAAAAGGCCCTTTTCCCCCTTTACTTAAGTATCACCTGAAGGTTTAAATGTAGTAATTAAAAGTCCCTCTATGCTTCTGCATGAATTTTTAAATATAGTCATTAAAAATAAAATAAACCCTTAGCATGATCTGCCTTACATAACTTCCTCCACAATTTAAAAATAACTTGTACAACTTTCTAGTACTCAGTGTGCATCACAGCAATTAGAGAGAGGCAGGTAACACGGAGCTCAGCCCTCGCCCAGATCTGCCTTCACAAGAGCTTCCCCCTCGCAGAGCAGGACCCCCAGGGAAAGGGGGGACAGCTTTTTGGGAGAGACCCCAAACCTCAGCCCAGAACTGCCCCAGATGGGCACACGGAGCTGGGATTGCTCCTGGCCCCATCCCAGGGCTGTGCAGCGACAGCTGCAGCTGCACATCTGGATCAGGGAATTCCTCACTTCTGCAAGCACAGCTCAGGGTGGGAAGAGCTCTGCGGCCCAGCCTGGCTCCTGCCCCACTGGATTGCCAGAGAACCCTAAATCCTGTGTTATTCTGGTCCAATAGATGTTAAAGTCAAGGGAAAAGCTCATTAAAACCCCCAAGAGTAAAAAGGAGCTGTCTCTGTGTTTGTGCTGGAATCTCACAACACATTAATAGCACTCCATAAAAACCTCCCTGCCTCAACCCATCCAACACTGAGCCCTCTGCTCTGAGCCAGGGCAGGACAGTCTGAACGCTCTTCTGTTCCATATAAAGCTCCTGAGAAATTCTCAGGAGTAGCCAAAAAGCTGGAAGCCACTAAGAATTGCAGAGTGGAAAGAAATGACCACGTGAGAATGATAAATGTGTTGGAAAATAAGGAGAGCGAGGATATAGATCAACACAGGTCCATAAATCATCGCTCACATGATGAATTTGTTATGCCAGCTCTGCCTGTTGAACTGTTAAAGCAATGCTAAAATATGATTGAGGCACATGTGAGAAACTCTAGGCAAGTCTCCCAGGCCTTCATCCCTGTAAATTATTACAGCTGTACTCACCTAAGTTTACATTAAATTAGGATCTAGCCAGTTTTAGCTACAGAGAGAATTATTACTGAGCATACATCAGCAGAGCATCATTAGGGAGTCGAGCACGCAGTTATTCTCTATTTCCCAGCTGTATTCCACCCCAAGTTTATCTACTCTGAGCTTTCTTCTCCTAAACATACACACACCTTGGGCGTGCAGGAAAATCCAGATGAGCTTCATCTGGTCGTGAATGGAGCTGTGGGCCAGGAGCAGGGACCAGCCCCAGAGCGCGGCAGGGCACGAGGGACAGGGTGGGGACCTTGAGATGCCTCCATGGGGAGGAACAGCATCCCTGGCAGCCCCGGTGCTGCTGCAGCTGCTGCAGGTGACTCCAGGGATGTTCTCCTGCGAGGATGAGGCTGCAGGAGCCCCCGGAGCCCCGGCTGCTGTCCCCAGACCAGTCTGCTGTGTCACTGCAGGCTATTTATAGCCCCGCGGTTGTATCCAGGGAACCGGAGGATGTTGACTAGTACTCCTCTATGAATAAAACATGGATATTTTCCTGGCTGGAGGAGCTAAGAGCTGCTTTAGATTTAATGTTTTACGTTCTGCTCGGACTGCTGAGGCAGTTCCTTGTGCTTCAGACACAGAGTGGGATTTGAGCCTCGGACTGAGAGAAACCCTCGCGGAAAACAAACACATTTGTCAGGCCTGGCAGACACCGCAGTGATGTAGATTTAAGTTGGAGATTAGGAAGGAATTGTTCCCTGGGAGGGTGTGAGTCCTGGCACAGGTGCCCAGAGCAGCTGTGGCTGCCCCTGGATCCCTGGCAGTGTCCCAGGCCAGGCTGGACAGGGCTTGGGGCACCCTGGGACAGTGAAAGTGTCCCTGCCATGGCAGGGGTGGCACAGGATGGGCTTTGAGGTCCCACCAAACCCAAACCAGTCTGTGATTCTACAGAGTTAAGGGCATTAATTTATCAAGGACCTTCCACACCATGGGCAGGCAGAGAGAACAAGCAGGAGGGTCTCCACTCCCAGGCACGACATCTCCTCGTGCTGATCGATACAAACACGCATCCTGTTACCTGCAGAGCTCCACATCTGACCCAAGCTCCCTCTCTCCTGTAAAAAATTAATGCCAGGTTTCATACAGCGACATCTGAGACGTGAAATGGCAAAAGGAAGGTCAATTTGGTGCCTATATTTCTCCATACAGCTTTGAAGTAGGTCAGGTAATATAGGACTTGGCATTACTCTCAAAGTAATCATAACTGGAATTAAATTTAGATTTCGATAATGAAGGCACTTGAAAAAGTCAAAACTCCAGGCCCATTTTTGTGGCCTCCCTTTCCTTCCTGCAGGAGCCCCCCATGGCTCTGGGGTCCCCTCGAAGGAGCAATAACACACCGACAGTGCCAATTCACCCGCGAGATTTTTAACGCTTTGCCCATGTTTTTGTCAGCGTCCCTGGACAAATCATCCCGTGGTTATGTAGAACACTTCCATGGCAACTTTCACTGTCCAATTTCAGCTTATTTATAACAAACATAACCTTCTAAGTGCCTCTGCAAGATGAATAAACACCAGGAGCCTCTGCTGCTGCAGCCGCGATGCTGCAGCTTGGGGAGGGAGTGAACTGCCCAGCTCTGCTCCACAGTGACACAGCCACCCCAGAGAAAGCTCAAGCTCTCCTGATTTTTAAATCTTCATTACTCAGAAAATGTCCTTTTCAGGCTCAGAAAGGCCTAGGTTTAAGGTATACCTGCCATGGTTCACTAAATTGCTTGGTTTCAGTTGGATTCACAAGAAAAATAACAGAACAGTGCACAAAGTTAATTTTCCAGTGTTTCAACCTATCGAAAACCTGAGAGAAGAAAGCCTGACCTAACGAGATTAGCCAGGTTACTATTTCAGGGACAACTGCGCTGGGGAAGAACAGAAAGAAAAGCCCATTACTGACTGATAAATAAAATAAAACTCATTTTCCAATGTATTCTGTAAATCAAAACACTCAAAGAACCTCTAAGGCTATATTAAAGCTGAGAAAAACGCAACATGAAATCGATGTTAAAGGCCATCTCAACATCCTTTTATCTAACCAAAATTGTAAACACACTACTCCACTCCCAAAGCACAAAATCCATTTACACTTTGCATACTTGAAAAGAAGTCTAATGCATTTTGAAAACCACAGAGTTAACTGCATGTTTCTCCCATTTAATACAATGCAGCTTAATAAGATTTGCAGGAGGCACAAAAGGCAAATTGAGCCCTAGAGCTGAACACACAATCTCAGGTTCCCAGCAGAGAGGCAGACCTGGCCATGGGGAAAATGTCACACCAGAAGGGATCAAAGTAGGGTAAAAGATGACCAGGAAATACAGGGGAAAGTCAGGAAACACGGACTCAGCCCTTGACTTCTTGCAGGACTTCTCTGAACACTCAGCAGATGATTTGTAGCAGTGACAGAGTCAGTTTTCCAAACCAGTTCCCAGAAGGGTTTTATTTCCATGGATAACTGCATTCCAGAGCTCCCCAGGTCGGTTTGGCTTTGGGTGGCACAGCCAGGCAGGCAAGGGCAGCTTTGGCCTCACAAATCAGAGCTGCTCTCCCAGCAGCATGAGCTGGAGAAGCTGACCCTTCCCAGGGAGTCTCCATCTCCATCCTGCTCTGAGAGCAGCTCAGCACTTCTGCCCAAACACTGCGAGGTTAAATTCTGAATTTGAGAAAACTGTGACACCGCACAGGCACGAGCTCAGGACAGGTCTGGATCAGCTAAGGCTTGCAGCTGTTTAAAGTCATCCAAGGAATTTGCCATCCATGGGCACATCCCTCACAATTATCCCGGGGCTCTGATCTCCTCACTGGCGCTGGGTGTCCTGCAAAGGCTGCAGGAGCACTGAACAGTGAATTTATCGCCCTAAAACCCTCCTTAAGCTCTGCCCTGCTCCCAGCACTCACACCCCCACAGCCTCTGGGGAGTCACTGATGTTGAAGCACAAACCCAGGTAGCATTTTTCCCTCTTAAAATTAGAACTACTGAGGCAGACATTAAGCTGGGTTTAGAGCAGAGAGTGCACAGCAGAAAAGTGAGAGCTTCTCCACAAGTGGTCTAAGGCATGGCACAAACTCAAATGACTCAACACAGCAGAAGCTCTCTGTACCTGTCTGACTCTGCACCATGAGTGTTTTGATCCAAAAGCTTCCACGGCAAAGCTCGAGCCAAAGCTCGCTGGGGAAGGAAAACAGAGTCCTGCTGCCTCGAGAAAGCCCCGGACCAGGCTGTCAGATGGAGGAGCTGAGCACTGCTCTTGGGGTCAGGAATGTAAAATGTGCACGCTCCAAATTAAAAATATCCCTCCTGTGCAGTCACTGGGATAACTTATGTTAATTCTGCCCCTAAAAAATACCTTCTAGCACTGGGCTGGGAGCAGAGCATCCCCCAGGAAATCGCTGCACGTGGCTCTGGCCACGCTCTGGACATCCCACATTGCCAAGACAGCCCCAGGGAATGAGCCCTGCCCTCCTGCACAGAGCAGCAGTGCCGAGGAAAAGGAAGGGGCTGAGCTGCCTGGGAGCAGATTTCCATGGAAAAAATCAGACAGGGACTTTGGAGAGGGCAAGGAAATTACAGGGCTCACATTCGGCCTCTGTTCCTGAGGTGTTCCAGATTCCCTGGTTCTGACACAAAGTTCTGAACTGCACAGATAAATCCAGACAGAACTGGGACCCCTGTTGAGGAGAGAAACCCGCTGGGGCTCCTGCACGTTGGCTTTTCAGTCTCCCGAGCATTTCCTGCTCTCCCCATCTCCATCCTGCATCCAGCGGGTGTTTCCATGGCAACACCATGTAAAGCCATCCTTCCCTCTGACATGGGAGAAATGTTGAATGGCTGAAAAGAATTGGCTTGGGAAAACCTGGAAATTCAACTAAAAATAGGAAAGGCAATAATGGAAGGTGAAAGTGGAAAACTGCCCGGGGGCTCCAAAGCCTTCCAGGGCTCTCGCTACAGCCAAATGCAATTTGCTGTTTCTCTTTCCCTCTGGTGAGAGGAAGAAGAATCTTTGTTTTCTTGTAGGATGTGGAGCATCCCTGGCAGCTCTGTCCCTTCATTCAAGCCTCCTCCTCGCAGTAATTCTCCTAATATTATTTTGTCACATCGAAATGATTCTGAGGGAGCCAGAGAGCAAGAAAGGAGCAGCAGAGCCCCAGATTCCCCCCTAAGGAATGACTGCACTTGAAAGCTTATAACTCTTCCAGTAAATCAGTGTAATTTGTGCTCTGATGTCCTGCAAGTGACAAATCAATCATTATCCAAACATCCTTTGATAATCAGTGTGGTTCCATTAATTATGATAAATGCTTTCAGCAGCTACAGTATGTGGATGCAATGCATAATTGCTCGGGAATCGTATTACCCTACTTTTCTACTCACGTCCTCAAGTACAAAGTCTCTCAGAAAGTGCCACGCTCCAGCAGCTGAACGCAGAGTTTACACAATCCACCCTTCCAAGTATTTAATTGGAGCAAATGCAGACTCCATTAGTATCACTGTTATTAAATATTAAGTAATACTCCTTGAAAAAGACCCATTACAGCTTTACAAATTACAAATATACGGGAGGAGGCTCTGAGTCCCCTGACCCAGGGGATTAATTGCAGCAGTTGTTGCACAGCAACACGGCACAGGCGATTAGGACCTCACCTAATGAGTAACACTGCGTCCAATTGGAATTGCAGGGAAATTTAGCCTGGCAGAACGCAATTACCGAATTCCAGATCTGACTGGGCTGCGGTGCTGCTGTGTGCTCAGAAAGGAATGAGTGGGAAAGGGCAGCGGATGAGGAACGTGAAATTCCCATTGATCTTAAAGGCACGAGAGGGGAGGGGGCCGAGAGGATCCGAATCAAAGTGAAAAATTCAGCAAACAGATCAATGGCTGCATCCCCACAGGATTAACCTGCAGATTTCAGTGCACAACACCTCCCTGGGAGCAAGAGTTCAGCTGCCTTTTCTGAGAGAACCAACATTTCTATCAAAACCAGGAGCTGTTGTCAAAATAGGGCAATGTGAATTTAGAAAAGACTGTAATTCTTTCGAATTCATAGAGAAACAACCTTGCTAGCATGTTTTCCACTTGCTCAGGGTCTCTTTTTTGGAGCAATTGCCATTTGTCACCGTCAGTGACAGGATGCTGAACTGGACGGATTTTTGGGGCAGCTGCTCACGAGGGTGCCTGTGTTTCTGTTCCCCCCACCCTAACGATCCCAAGGAGTCAGATCTTGGATTCACATCTATCATCAGGGAGCTTTAAGGGAGTTTTCCAGGGGATTTTGGTAAAGCAGAACAGCAACATTAATTGTCTGGGAAACCAAAAGCACATGTTCGAGTGCTCGTACAGCATCTGTGTTATTCCTGCAGGAACTATTGCTGGGAAAAGGATCTGAAGGTCAGCTTTAAGCTGCAAAGATCTTGGCTGTTTGAAAAGTAAGAGAAGTGGGCATGGAACAAGTATTTGGATAGACTAAAGCAGCACAGAGAAAGGAGGGAGGAGTGCAGCAGGACAGCTCCTGGGGGCTCTGCTGCCCTTCCCCACCCGGCACGGACAGGGGACAGAGACCACCGGAGCCTGGAAATTCCAGAGAAAAAGGGTGCAGGAAGTGGAGGGATTGGGGTACAGACCACACCAGCAGCCAAGGCCCACAGGAGCCTCCGCAAGGAGATTCCTGTGGTGCTCAGTGCAGATGGGAGCAAGCAGAACAACAGCCCCGGGGCATCCTCCATGGGAGCACAGCAATCGTCACCAAAAGAGCAATATCTAAAGCACAAAGATAAGCAACAGTTCTGCTTAGAGAGGATTTCCCCCCAGAATCTGACTTTTAAAGACACAGTTTTCATGGAAATAATGAGGGCTGCTCAAATTCCGAGTCTAAACCTCCTATTCCAAATATTTTGTACTTCAAGGCATCCATTTTGCAGCTTAAAGGACCCTTCTTATTTGATGCACATAAAAGAAAGTTTTGCAGGGGGATACAGAAAAGCACTCATATTTATGTTTCCGGAACAGAAAGCCAACACCTCTTCAGAGTGAAGGGGCCCTGAGCAGGCTCGAGCCTGAGGAGGCTCCTGAGGCACCTCCACGAGATCCTTTCTGCTGCCTTTGACCACTTCATCCTTCAGGCTTTGACCAGAGCCTTTTCTTTTCTTCTTCACACGAGTTCTCCTGAGGGATTTGTGTTCTCAGGTCCCCAGCAATCCACCAGTCCCAGAGCTCTGTCCCCACCTGTCCTTTCCTGCCTCCAGGGATGTGCCTCTGCACAGTTCTAAGAGTTGCACTGCTTTTTAGCAGAGAAGGGTTTAACCCTGTATTTTCATCAATTTTCTCTAAACCTCTTGGCATTAAAAGATCTGAAAATAAACCCCCTTTTCTATTTGGTGTGGTTTTGGAGTCTAATTTAGAAATGGTTTGAGAAGAGCTTTTTTTTCCTTTTTAGCCTTTATATCAGTCGTTTTATCTGATATATGATAAGCTCAGATGAGTTTAAACTGATTCATCCTATTTTGTAATGTTTAAATGTACTTTGCTGAAGCTCCATCATAATGTCACACACTTTTAAAATGAATAATTCATCCTGCCCACCTTTTCTGAAATGCCAAAAGGATACTGAGCCTTTCCAGAGAGAAGCAAATACCTTCACTAAAGAGTACACAAGGAAACAATATAATTTAAGAGCAAATACCAAGCCCAGCTGCAGCACTGCAAATCTCAATACTGTGGCTCCTGTGGATAACACCTGAGAGCTTTTCCAGGGAGGGTCAGCCCTGCCCTGGGCACCGCTGGCTCTGTGCTCCCAAAGGGAATCAAAACCATCTGAGAGCAGGGCCAGGCACCGATGAGGCTCTCCAGCACACGTCTGTCGAGGAGCAGTGCAAGGAATGGCATTGATTTTATCCCACGCTGGCACTGTTTCAGGAGAGCTCTGTCAGTTCTATATTTAGCCGCTGAATTATGTACCTCGCTAATAGCCAGGTAGAGTTCTGTCAATTTGGAGCCCAGCGGGGATCAGGTTAGGACTGTGGAATGAACGGCACTTGGTGAGGAACCAGTGTTTGCCAGCCAGAATAAAAGCCAGGTGTGCTGGAGGGAGCCCAGAGAACTCCAAAGAACGGAGCAGAGCCTGCCCCGGCTGCAGGACAGAGCTTTTCCTGCTGCCAGGGCCACTCCAGCCCGGGCAAGGCACCTGGGCAGGAGCTGTTCCACCTGGAGAAGAGAAAGCTCCAGAGAGGGCTTAAAGCACCTCCAGAGCCTAAAGGGCTCCAGGAGAGCTGGAGAGGGACTGTGGACAAGGGCTGGAGGGACAGGACGGAGGAACGGCTCTGCTTTGGCCACAGCCGCTCCTGTGCCCAGCAGGAACCGAGGAGGGTTTTTCTGAAAACGTCAAATAAATCATTCTGCCCCGGGGCGGCACTGAGGGAAAGGCAGGAGGAGGTGCAGGGCTGTGTGCCAGGAGTGCCCGGCTCAGCAGCCCCGGGCGCTGGCAGGAGCAGATCTCCAGCACAACAGAGCCTCCGCGCCACAAACACAGCGCTCCCAGCCCGAGATTCGAGGGCCTAAATCTTCATTTGTGTTTCATAAATATTTGATGCAAGGGTATTTTTACTGAATCGTGGAGAAGGCAAGAGATGAACTCCGCACTGGAGATACTAAAGGCGTCGGATCACTTTGCTGAGCGTTTGCAGCACTCTGGGGAGCGCTGGGCGCGATCGCTCAGCACCAGAGGCACCGCCAGGCACGGCAAGGACAGAGCTGTGTCACACAGTCCTGCTTGGGGAGGCTTGCAGCATGCCACAATCAGCTCTCCAAACACCTTATGAGTCTGGGAGAAAAAAAAATCAAGCAAACTAAAAAACCCCATAAAACTCCCCAGTCATTTTCCACCAAGAGGCCCATGCTGCTCATCAAACATTGAAGAGCAGTCTGTGAATATCTGTAAAAATGACCTCATTGTCATTCTTCAAATCTTCACCTCGGAGCTCGGTGGTGCTGTCAGAGGAGCACCAGACGAGTCTGGAGCGCTGTGGCCACGTTCGCACTGTCCCCGCCGTGCTCTCGCTCCTTCGGTGTGGTTCAGTCGCAGAAGGATTTTGTTGGCAGAGCTCCTTCTGAAGGAACTTGTGCAGGGAGAGGGAGCGAGGAGCAGGTCCTTCTCACCCCAGGGCACTGTGCTGCCCTGACACCCACAGGGCCACATGGCACTGCCCCAGGCGCTCCGAGCCCTGCCCACGCTGGCCCTGGGCACCCCAGGGATCGGCACTCCTTCCACGGATGGACACTCCATCCAGCGATGGACACTCCTTCCAGGGATGGACACTCCAGGGACGGACACTCTGCAGCCTCTCTGCACTCTGAGGGCACAGCACTTTTCACGGTGCAGTCTGTAAATGATGGGAGGCAGCAATTCCTGTGCACCCAAGGAGCTCCTCAGTGCTCCACATCCCGCTGCTCCTGGTGGCAGGTCTGGTCTAGCCCTGCTCTGAGTGAAAAATGAGCTGTCTCATCCCTCTCAGGGCCAAGACACCCTTGGGAGGAAAATTAAATCTCCTGCAGCTCCTCTGGGAACGCAGCCCTGCTCCACAGCATCCTGTCGTCTCCGTGCTTGTCTGGTCCACTTAGGAGGGAAGCACTGGGGACCTGACTGCTGTCCAGAAGCAAAATCTAAAAGGGACCATATGGTGTAGATTTAAGCGTTTGGCTTCTGGTGGAAGCGTGGGAAGAAGAGACAAAGAGAAGTTTCGGATGGCAGTGAAAGCTCAATGTCCAGCCACAGAAAACCCACTCCTGGGGAATAAGAGTTATTTAATGTAACTAAATTACCCTTCCCCGGCTTCACAAGCATTGGAGGAAATTGGGTGTGGTATTTATCTCTATCTATGTCTATAGGACTGCACAATGCTCTCCTAAACCTGAGCACCCGATCAATGGCGAGATGTCCCTTTCCTATAAACCCCATCCCTCACAGTATTTATAGCTGGAGAGGAGAGAAATGTATGAATTTTGGCTGTCTTGCCAAAGTCTGGGCACCCAAATGCCCAGTAGGAGAAACGAGGCAGAAAGCACTGGAAAATAAACAGAAGGTGGGCCATGGGAGATCAGGAATTCATTAACAGCTTTTGGGGCCAGAAGGGAAATTGTGATCACCCTGGGGTTGGCAGCAAGAGGCCAAACACCCACGTACGGCAGGTCTGTCATAACCAGAATGAGCTCATGATTCATTGGCTTCCTTCCAAAAATCACTTATGTTTTCTACCGAGTTCAGCCCCCCTTTGCATCACCATTATTCTTTGGGCAACTCGAGTTACTCCTTTTCTCCAACAAGGTTTCTAGGGATCTTTCCCAGAGCTTCCAAGAGATATTCTCTGCCCCAAAAGCCTCCCAGTCCAGGAGGAGAGGATTTAGAAGTGGAAGGGACCCACTGTGCAGATGAAAAAGAGGGGCTCACAGTCTGACTCCTGAACTCTGCTGAACTCTGCTCCTGATGCAGCAAAGCTAATCAGCATTGATTTCAGCAGTGCTTACAGTAAAGGAGGGTTTAAGTGCTTTCCTGGAGGAGGACTGGGACACCGAGGGCCCTGATGGATCCAGCCCAGCACTTCCCTGTGGCACTTAAGTCACTTCTGTTACATTTTGTTATAATTCTGTCACTTTATGAAGAATATTAAGCTTTATCTCTTACTGGCTGTCTGCAAAAAGAAGCCAAATAAATCCCTTAATGAGGTCTCAGTGCAGAAATCTTCCCACCATCCAAGTTTAGGGCGCCTTTGACCTCACACGCCATTGAAAATGACCCTTCCCACACCTCGGGGCTGTGCTCTGCTGACACCGAGTTTTACATCGCATTCTTGTTCCCGAGGACATGGCTTAGAGCTGAACCAAGACAAGGGCAAAAGGTCTGAAAAAATCCAGCCACAGCT
This sequence comes from Origma solitaria, assembly GCA_013397895.1. Lineage (NCBI taxonomy): Eukaryota > Metazoa > Chordata > Aves > Passeriformes > Acanthizidae > Origma > Origma solitaria. Next base: position 517,619 of record VZRL01004160.1, read on the forward strand.
TCTTTACAGGCAATGATTCCATTTAAGAACCAGAAAGTCCTATTCAAGAGAGAATAAAAGATCCCTTCCATAGGAACACATAAATTTAGAAAGGGGGACACAGCTCTCCTGACTCACGGGAGGATTTACTATCGCCCTTGTCTCTTATCACACCACTTTAAAGCTCATCTGCTGCTAATGGCTTCAAATGAAATTTCTGGGGTACAAATATGCAGAAAATGAGCCCCAGTGCCAAGGCAGGGCTGTGACTGTGAGAGCTCAGGGCTCTCCAGCCCTGGAGCCTCCGTGAGCAGCACAGATCTCTGTGCCTCGGTGAAGGCTCTGAGTCATCGGCTGCTGCTGAAATAAGTTAATAAAAGAGAGAGGGCAAACATCCTGTTTTGTTCTTAATTCCTGCCACTGACTGAGGTGCAGCTGAATTAACCAACCTTCCCTCCCTGTAGGACAGTCCATCATCACTTCCATATGTAAAATACACAGAATTAGGGAATATTCTGAGCTGGGGGGACCCACAGGATCACCCTGGGCATCCCTGGCCCTGCCCAGACACCCCAAAATCCCACCCTGGGCATCCCTGGGAGCGCTGCCCAAATGCTCCTGGAGCCCTGGGGCTGTGCTCATTCCCTGGGCAGCCTGGGCAGTGCTCAGCACCCTCTGGGGGGAGAATTTTCCAGAAATATCCAACTTAACCCTCCCCGACACAGCTCCAGCCATTCCCTCGGGTCCTGTCCCTGCTCAGGGATCAGTGCCTGCCCTTCTGCCTCCCCAGTGCCATTAAATTCTGTTCTTTACACTAAAACGCCAATGACATTTATACAATGTCACCACAATACTGTCAGAGTGCCACAGAAATGCCACAGATGTGGTGGGGCAGGGTCTGAACTACCCCTGAGCTCTCCAGCTGCTGCCTCCCTCCCTCTGCCATATGTGGCACCGAGACCGTGTGTGGAGCAGAGCTAATTCCTGCTGAATCATTCCAAGGCCTTTTTCCTGCTTCTAAATGATCCTCCACGCAGCTGCTGCGCTGCCACGAGCACTAACACACAGCATTGCTCAACCAAAACATGGAGCAGGCAATCCTCGGCTGTGCAGCACTGTCAGGGTCTGCTCTGAGCCTGTGACCTCTGCAGGGAACAGCTCCGAGCGTCCCCAGGGTCCTCACCGACTGCCACCGCTATTCCATGGAATCACAGAATGGTTTGGGTCGGGAAGGAGCTCAAACTCACCCAGTGCCACCCTTGCTATGGCAGGGCCACCTGCCACCATCCCAGGGTGCCCCAAGCCCTGTCCAGCCTGGCCTGGGCACTGCAGGGATCCAGGGGCAGCTCACAATCTCTGCACAAGCATCCACAAGGTATCTCCAGCTCTCCCCTCTGGTGCAGGGGAAGCACCTGGGGGCAGGTGCTGCAGCCAAGGAGAACCTCTCAGCTGCCCTGAGCTGGAAAATGCTCTCCCTGCTGCCTGCAGCCTTCTCCTCCCATGCCCAGTGGGTGTGGGGCTGGGGCCAGCCCCAGCCTGCAGTGACACCAGGGAAAGCAGCAGAGAAGGGGAAAGAGCCTTACAGCAACCAAAGTAAGAGAGAAAAGGAGATTTCTGTGCTTGACAATCAATGAATAATCATCCCAAATTCCTGCTTCGCCCTAATCCCTGCTGACTCACTGGGTCCCTGTTGAGACCCGGACTGGGTGACTCCTCTCTCGGAGCCTGCCAGGGAATTTTGCCATATGGCAACAAGGAGATTTGATTAGTTGACTGTTTCCTATTTGTTTTAATTAGTAGTTTATTAGCCATATGTTAAATTGCACATTTCAACCACTCAGCAGTGCTGCTGGAAGTCAGAACAGATCTGGATGGAGTTTGTTGTCTCCTGAGCCACGTGGGATTCGCTTTGGGTGTGAAGTCACCTGGTGGGAGGGCAGGACTGTCCCCTGTCCCACCCTCCCTCATCTCATCTTATTTCATGTCTCCTGGCTCTGCTCAATCTCAGCTGCCACCCCTGCCAGCAGCAGGCACGGGAGCAGCTCAGGCCTCCCAGAGCCACTTGTCACTCCAGGGGATGGCAGTGGCACTCCCAGGCTCTGGAAGCCCTGCCCAGGGACACAGGGACCTCCCGGGAGAGCCTCTGTCCCCAGGAGTGATTCGGAGCTGCTCTGTCAGATTAAGAGGAGCTCAAAACCTCTGTGCTAATCACACTGCAGCATTTGCCCCTCTTTGTTCCTGCACTCCCATCCATCAGCCATATAAAAGTTAATGGGAAATAGATAAAGAAGGTCATAAACAGCAACAGCAGAGATTCATTTTAAACCTCACTACAATATCCACAAGGACCTGAGAGCAATTTTCCCCCTGCACAGGTTTTATTGCAGATTCTGGCACCAAGGGCTGTGTGCTCCACCAGCACTCAGCTCCTTCTAAGAACAGCTGAAGAGCTCTTAAACAAACCCCAAACCCCATCCCCCTTCTGCACGGGAAGCCACTGCAAAGGTGTGTGCAGAAGGTGACTGAAAAGACCATCAGGAAGTACTGAGAAACTCAGGAAACATCCCAAAACCTTCCCCACTCTCACACAGATACCAAAGTGATGGCACAGCCTTCCCACTGTCACACCAGATATCGAAGCGATTGCGTAGCCTTCCCCACTGCACACCAGGTATCAAAATAATTGCACAGGAACACCTTTACATGAGGATTTCCTGATTCCCATGAAGTTTAGAAATGCAGGTTCCTGGTGTTGGGAGCACCACGCTCCCCATGGCCGCAGCATCTCCGCTGCTCTGGACAGCACAGCACCTCTGGCATTGACTTTCTTACCATTTAGAGACGCAGGCTCCCCCAGACCCCACCCCGATGATGCTCTCTGCCCACAGAACAAATCCCACCCCTCCCACACATCCACTTCGCAGCGCAGAGCATTCAGTGCCACTCCTGCAGCTCACGATGCTCAGCTGTGGGCAGAGGCAGAGAGAGAACTCCCTCCAAGAAGGGCTGAGGAGCTCCGTGTTTACCCAGGCTGGGATACGAGAGATGATAATGTCACTGGTCGTTAGTAAACACTGACAAATGTGACAAAACGTGGAGCTAATCCTTGGAGCCTGCTGGAACCAAATACTCTGTCTGATTTGGTAACAAGATAGAAACATGTTCCCTGGCCTCTGCGCAGCCATATTAAATATTTAAAGTTACTTACTGAATACACACAGCGTCTGAACTTGCAGCTGATCACTGGAGCAGGAGGTTCTGGGGGAGAATAAGGAAGGCAGCCATGCCAGCAGCTCCGGCTGGGTGTGACGACTGGAGCTCCCCTTCGGCTGCAAAATGAGACAAATGAGGCTGTATTAGAGCATCAGATAAGAAAAGATGTTCCCTTTATTAAAAAATAGCAGTACATTCTTTACATTTAGCATAAAATCTGCTGTAATTACCTAGCAGTTGGAAAGCAATTTGCAACAGGCTTTATTGTTTAGCATCTGTACCAAACTCTCAGGGAAACATCCACCAGGGAATAAAGGAAAATGAGATGTGCCACAGTAACTACAACACTCAAACGCTTGCACAGTGGAAATTTCAGGGAGGCTTAAACGAGCTCCAGTGCAATTCTAGTTCTGTGTTTCTGTTTTTGTTTTGTTACTTAAAGGGCTCTGGGTTTGACTCCAGCTTCTCTCTGCCCTGTGTACACACACCCACCAGGAATGCTATAATCCATACAAAACCGCTGGGGTTGTAGTACAAAAGAAATAGAACTGTCAAAAGAAAAACCAGGTCTATTGAAGGCACAGAACAAGAAACATTCTGGCTGTGCCACCACCAGGACCTCACTGTTTATCAAGCATGAACCTTTTTGGGTTCAATCTCCACAAGAAAGGGAAAAAGTAATGACTGATGGTCTGCAAATTCCCCACAGCATCCCGGAGCAACTGTTCATCCAGAGCAGAAAACTGGAGCTCACACAAGGTTTTGGGGATGAAGGAAGGCACATTTTACTCCTGCTTAGCCTGGAGTAAATCTGGCTTCACTTCCCCACAAGTGAGACAGTCAGGAGAGCTGTGATGAAATAAACCACTTCAAGTTTGGGCCAGTTTAAAAAAAAAATACAGAAAGAGTTCTAGTTCCACATCTCCCTGAGGCAGGAGAGCACACATGGAGCCAGTGTGGAACTCTATCCCAGGTGTTCAAACCTGAGCCTGCAGGAAGGGAACACGAGCAGCTTCCCAGAGGACCTCCCGTGACACAGTGAGAACCAGGAATTTATCAGATCCCTGCTCATTCCTTCTTTCTTTCCTTTCTCCCTGATTAAATAACATTCCTCCTGATTTAATTGTAGACCATCAAATAAGATAGGAATTTGCAAGGAAATGTATATTCTGTTCTGTTCCAGCCCCGAGCTAAACAGCACAAACAAATCCATCCCTTTCGGTCACGAGGAGTAAGCAAGAGCGCTCGGCATGAAGGAAAATTAACAAATTCCCTACGTTTTGCTGCCATGCAGAGTGTCAGAGCTCTGCCTGTTTGCTGCCCGAGGAGGCTGTGAGCCCTGCAGCCCCCAGGCAGGTTTTTATTCCTTCCAATGCCCAAGATTAGATGTGCACGTCTTTAAGCTCCACAGGCTGAATTTTGCTCAGCGTGATTGCATGGATCCAGATGAGAGCAGAGCTGATTCGGGGTGTTTACAGGACCATGCAATTTGCTTTAACACGCTGCCTTCTGATGGGAGGCGGTTCCACGCCGAGGAAGTTAATGGCTGTGTCCTCTCTCACATCAGAGCAAAGCACGCTCCAATAGGGAAATCAAAGCTGTATTATTAGGCAAAATAATTCCCTCGTTCGAGAGAAAAAAGGAAAAATTCAACTGATGTTCAAAGCAATGGAATGATCTGTGAGTGGAAGGAGGCAGTGTGGATGTGATGACAAGAGGGATGAGGCTCTGTGCTCCATGGGTTGGTGGCAAAGCCAGGAATAATAAAGAGCAAGGAGAATCAGACAGACATTTACGAAAATCCTAGACTTTATTCAATGAATTATTTAAAATCTATTTCTGATCTGGCACAGGAGGTCACTCGCTCTCCGGGAGGGAGCAATGGGAGCCCCATCACTTCTGCCATTCAAAACTGCAGTGAACAAAGTCTCAGGAAATTCAGGGCACAGAACCCTCCAGGACAGCCCTGCCTGACCTCAGGAGACTTTGCCTCTTTCCAGTGTCACTGACTCACGGAATCACACAATGGTTGGGGTTGGAGGGACCTTAAAGCCCATCCAGTGCCACCCCTGCCCTGGCAGGGACACCTCCCACTGTCCCAGGCTGCTCCAAGCCCTGTCCAGCCTGGCCTGGGACACTGCCAGGGATCCAGGGGCAGCCACAGCTTCTCCCACTCCCATTCAACAGCAGCAATTTCACATCTCTGGGAAGAAGGGAAAAAGCTTCAAGCATGAAATTATTACATTTTGTACATTACACCCCGATAGAAGCTAAAAATAGACTCTGACGGTTGCTAAGTGCGTTTCAAATGGCTTTCCTTAGAGGTAAAAATGGGATTTATTTGAAAAAGCAGAAGGTGGGATTTGTAACATCACAAGTTGGGGAAGAGCTGAGCAGGAAATCACCAGCAGTGGGAATGGAAGGAAAGGGACTCGGGCATTCCTTTCTCCTTGGAGAGCAGGCAGAGGGGCAGGCTGAGGCTGCGCAGGGCTCCTGGGGGCTCCAGGAACACACCTGGAAATTCCTGGCACTTCTCATCCCCTCCCTTCACACAGAGCCTCAGGGCTCCTCCAGGTCCTGCCACACCGCGGGACAAAGCAAAAATACCTCCACAGGCTCCAGGAGCTCCACTTGGGGAAGGGAGGGCAAGCACAAGCCCACACCAGGCACCTTCCCTTTCCCTGCACCTGGCTGGAGCACCTGGGGCAGGAAAACCTTCAGCTCCACCCTGGGGTCAGTCACTGCTCCTGGCCAGGTGACCCTCAGCACCTGAGCATGGAAACAGCTCTGGAGCCTCCCCACACAGAGCTCCAGGCCATAATTCCATCCTGTTTGCCCCTTGGCATCACAGGCTCCACGGAAAGGGCACGGTGAAGCCAAGCCAGGCAGGTCACTGCACCTGGGGCAGCTTCTCCTCCTCGCCTTTCTTCAGGGTCTGAAACACGGAACTATTTCAGAATACTGCCACTCTCATTAGAGCACCGTGGTTATCATTTTCTAATTAAGAAAATTAACTGTTATTATAAAGATTAAGAGTTGTAATTGAAAGACATCTGATGTCAGAACAATTTTTGAGACACACTCCAGGTATTAAGGGAGCCATTTCCTGCAGCAGGACTGAGCACTCACTAACAAAGCTACTTGGAGGAAAATAGCCTCGAGATAATTAGAATTACAGCCATGCAAACGGCACGAACACACTGCTGCAAAGGTTTGGATGCTGCTAAAGCTTGTGCAGGAACAGCCAAAAGCAGACAGGGAGAGATGAGGTGGGGAAGGACAATAAGCAGGGACCTGAGCATCCCAAGCACACTTTGCAGTATCAGAGCTCTCTGAGACCTCACAGCTCCAGAAATGAGAATTACTATCCAAGGGGGATTAAAATGAGGAGAAAAGTAAAAGAATGGTTCAAAGAAAACAGGAGTTAAATTAATAGTTACTTATGCAGTGATGTGGGAGCACGTGTACTGAAGGAAAAAGGAAAGGATTAGCAACCTCATTTATTTTCCCAAATAACTTTTCCATTACAAACTCACCATGTCCTTACCAAGACAATTTGGGGAAAAAAAAAAAAAAAAAAAAGAAAAGCCCATTATCATGGCTGAGAAAGAAAGGCTATTTTTAATCAATTCTGTCAAGGGAGATAAACTTGGCCACGTTTTTTGCATGTTTTGTGAGCCCCCAGCTCTGGTTTGTGCTGCTGTGGACAGCAGTGGTGCCCCGGAGGGACTCAGGGCACTGTGGGCTCCTGTCCCACCCTTCAGACAATGCCAGGCTTGATACCCAGAGTGGCACCCCTGGCAACCAGGAGAATATTTTATATTTTATAGGAGTCTTACAGGGAGGCAGTGTACATGTGAAAGAACAGCACGAAATAATTTTGGGAGGGAGCTGGGTACACAAGCAGACCCTGCCCATGTGGGACTGGCTCCTCTTTAGTTGTGACAACGAGAGATGGACTGGGGCAGGGCAGGGGGAGATTTTCTGCTCAGGAACTCGTCCTGTGCCAGAATCAGAGCAGAGCATTCCCTTCTCAGCTCCCTACACCCTCACCGTGACTTCAGTTCAATCCCCTCCCGGTGGATCCATAATACAGTGGGAAAAGATAGAGAAAAATCTATTGCAACAAAATGAATTTGCCTCTAAATCATCCATTATCAGATCAGATTTAGAAAAGAAAAGCAGGCAATTAAACCTGACTGAATGTTTCACAAACAAAACCACCCAGGTTCAGAATCTGCATTAAAAGGACAAAACGCAGGAAATTACAAACTTGTGAGTGACAATTTATCCCAAGCACCTCTGCACAAAGGCCTCGCGGCGTTATTAATGACCCACTTTGTCAGCAACTTCCTTAACTTTAACACACTTTTCCTCTTTTACCATGGAATTTGGGACATTTTTTATCAAGCACCAGATAAATCTCGATCACGAGGAAGGTTAGAACGTTTAGGGGGAAGGCAGTGATGTTTCTGTGACGTGCTGGGTAACAACCTGTGCCAGGTCCTTCTCCACTGGGCTCCAAAGACACCAGGAAAACCTCGTTACAGCACAGCCCAGGTAGCCTGAGAAACATCTGCTGTTATTTTTTTATATTTAAAATTAAAAGCACTGGTACTTTTCATCCCTGACAGATTGTCTCCATTTCCTATGCAAGTCAGCAAATGATAAAATAGCAGAATATTCACCAGTGTCAAACAGAGGATTTCAGCAATAACCTTCAGTGCAATGTGAAATATTGTAACAATTATTCCTTGTGATCAGGATGTTAATCTTCCTCTTTCAAATCAAATCTGAGGTTATCCAGTGTGATCTTGCTAGCTCTTCTCAAAAATTTCCTATTTCGTGAGTCCCTGTGTTCACTGTGAGCCAAAATCAGTGACATCATTTAACTCAGAGCCTCCCATTTCCACTCTGTGCAGCTTTTTGACTGAACAAAATCTAAATCTGTGGTTGTCTAATGATGCCCAAGCAATACACATATATAAATATATATGTATTTGTGTCCATATGAATACATACAAGCTTACATATAGAACAGTACAATAGTTTAGCTTGGAAGGGACCTTAAAGTTCATCTCATTCCAGCCCCGCCACAGCCAACACGTTCTAAATAGACAATAAATGCAAATTTCATTTTAAAATGCCATGGAAAACATCCCCAGCTCCAGTTCCTTGTACTGCAGATACTTGGGAGACAGTGACAAGACTCTTGAGTAAGCTCAAAGCAGCAAGAAATATAAAAATGTTTAAAACATGTCCAGAAATAAATACAGATGAAGAGTATTTTTACTGCTAACACCTTATGCATCTGGATTTAAGAGTCTGGATAATGTGATGAATTATTAACAGGCTAATGTAAATGTAATCAAATCTCCTGACTGGAGTGTACAGAGATCACCACAGGGAAATAAATAATGAAATGTTTAATCTTCTGTGCTCTCAAGGAGCTGTTCTGTTCTGGGGGTGTGGACAGGAGGCTGTGCCACAGCTCAAGGTGGGATGTGGAGAAACAGAGACACCAACGTGCCAGAAAAGCTGTTTGTGGCAGAGCTGGGGAGATGCTTTTCCTCGAGCTCTGAGCACCACCAGGCACTGGTGCCTCTCATCACACAATGGATGGAGGGAGGAGCAGCTGGAGAGAACCCAAAAGATTTCGCATCCCTCAGTAAATCCCTGCCTGACGTGGCAATGTCCATCTCCCGTGTCACTCTCTGTCACCTCAGCGCTGTGTGGAGCGTGCCAGGCACGGGGCGGGAGCTGCGAGCTCTCAGCCCAGAGTGACCCAGCGAGGAGCAGAGGAGCATTCCCAGCCTGGGATGGCCAGCGAGGAGTGGGAGGCAGAGACTGGAGCCAGCGCTGCCCAGGGCACGGCTGTGCTCTGCTCCCCTCCAAGCCCAGCTCTGCTCTCAGCCATCTGAAGCTGATCAGAGGCAGCATTTCCTCACCTCAGCCAGGGACGCAGGGAGCGATGTGAGTAATGTCTGCACAGAGCTCTGGGGCAGCTGCACGGAGTGCTGGCACCGTGATTAATTCCCCACGCTCCTGGGGATTAGAGCGAGCAGAACCCAAAGCCGAGGACACTGTCCTGCGGTGTCTGTGGGGTGGCTCTAGCAGCAGCAGCTCCTGCCCAGCACAGAATTTCACCTGTCCGGGACACCAACAGCCCCTCAGGGCTCCCACGGAAGGGCAGACAGGAGCTGAAGGACAGGAAAAGAGCACAGGGAAAAAGGGATGTCCCTTCTGCTCTGCCCCTCGGTGGAGGGAAGATGAGGATGTGCCCAAGGTCACACAAGAACCAAGGAAAGCATCAAATACAAGACAGGAACACGGTGCCAACCTCACCCCAGAGCCCTCCAGGGCTGACTAAAAGCAGTGTCACTGCTCTCAGTGTGTCTCTGGCAAAGTGATATCAGAATGGGCTGCTTCAGGCACTGAGGGGTCTCCAGCACTTGGGAAACTCTTCCTTGAAAATAATATTTTACGCTAAGCTGTCAGCTTCCCTCCAACACCGAGGGAAAGTTAACATTTAACACTCTGCATGCCAGAATGCAGTAAGTGCAGACTTTCACTTGGAAGTCTGAGTTTGTATTTTTGGGGTTTATTTGTTTCTTTAATTAAAATTAAAACGTTCAAGGCCAGGTTGAATCAGGCCCTGAGCTACATGATCTGGTGAGTGCATCCCTGTCCAGGCAGGGATTGGCACTAGAGGAGCTCTAAGGTCCCTTCCAACACAAACCATTCGGTGATTCTGTGCTGTGGGAGATTAATTTTATGCAGTCCACCTCTCTGGCTGAGAAACAGCTTTTCTACAGCCACCCCTGTGGTCATGGGCACTGCTACCTCTGTGTGTGCTCTTCACGGCAAAATCAAATTGCAGCGACGCTGAAGATTAGAAGATTATGAAAACACACACACAGACAGAAATACAGTGCTCAACAGCTCCAAGTAATCCCCCACTCCTGCCTGGCTGCAGACTCAGTGAAACGTAGCCAGGACACACATTCTCATCAGCACTGCCTCCCTCCTCAGAAGGACAGAGATTTGGTACACCTCGCAAGGGAGGTGCAGCAGAGCTTTAAATAACCACTTACAAACTTTCCTTCCAAAGAAAATTACAAGTCAGTTAATGCCAAGAAATCCCAGGCTAAGATTGATAAAATAGGCCTGCTTTCTGCATTTGTGTGAAAGGAATTAAGGAGTCGTGTGAAAGTTTTTGGCACAGCAGCCAAGAGGAAAGGGAATTCTCACTTCTGCTTTGAAACTGTTTCCAAGCAAGAGCTGTGGTTGGGTCCCACATAAGACACGGTTTGCTCAGGGTCAAAGGAAGTGCATCCATGTGCAATAGGAAGAATTCAGCACAGAACTTTAGAGCCAAAGGCTTCACCTGAAGTCCTGTGGGAAGTGAATTTTCCTGCTGGGTTATGGCAAGGCTGGAGGCAGCAGGGCGTCAGGGTTCACATCAGGTACCCACAGCCTGCTAAGACATTTCACCTCTCTTTGGCCAGTTAATTTAAAACAGGATTAATAATTCCAGCATGATTAGAATTTTATGAAGCTTAATTAATTAAAGGTCATAAAACACAATGAGACCAGCATATGACAGAGACCAGATAAATTCAAACTCTTAGTGTGGAAATCCTGCTGTGTTTGAGGTGTATAAAGAACTCTGCAGGGCTGCAGTGGGGTGGAGCTGAGGAACCCCCAAAATAACCCAGAGGGGAGAAGAGGAAGCCCAAAAAACCAAAGTGTGGATTCCCAGTGGCAATGAGCACAAATTCCTGAGGAATCACCGAGCACCACTGTGGATGTGGCACCAGGGGACAGAGTTCAGTGGTGAACATGGCAGTGCTGGGTGAATGGTTGGATTTTGTGATCTTCGAGGGCTTTTCCAACCTCAATGGGGCCACGATTCTGTGAGTGTTTGGGCACAAGGAGCTGTGCACACCCAGGCCCGAGTGTGCACACACATCATTCCCTTCAGAGAAACTCGCTGTTCTCCGGGACCTTTAATTACTAAAAAATGCAGCAAATCCCCTGAAATATGCCAAATTGGGGTGGGCAGAAGGGGCTGTTCGGGATTGAAGGAGGATAAAGAGAATAAAATGCAAATCTCCCTGCAGTTTATACTTATGACTAATGCCTATCACAACAGATTCATTTGGGAACGCGCCTGTGACGTTAAACTTGTCAATCCTCCCCACCTCTCCAAGCTCTGCTCAGATGTGCCTGTGAGCTCCTCCAGCTCTGCCCAGCAGAGCCTCAGGAGATGCTGCACCTCTCCAGCCTTGGCTCCTGCTCTTTGCAACCGGAGAATCATGGAATTGTCCGGGCTGGAGAAGACCTTTAAGGTCACCAAGGTCAACCACCAACCCAGCGCCACCACCATGGTCACCATGAACTGTGTCCTCAAGTGCCACATCCACACGGTTTTTGAACACTCCCAGGGGTGGTGACTCCACCACTGCCCACAGCAGACTGTTCCAGTGCTTGACAACCCTTTCTGCGAGGAAATTCCCTCGATATCCAATCTAAACTTCCACTGGTGCAACTCGAGGCACAAGGTCCTGCTCTGCTCCACAGAGGAGCTCCGGCTCTGGCTCAGCCCATCTCCTATTTAAAGAACCTCATTGGTTGGGAAAGGCTCCAAACCTCTTAACAGCCCACTTCTGTCTCAGTGAAATGATCAGGAAGGATAAGAGTGCAATTTATAACTATAAAAACCAGCCTGCGTTTGAGTAAAGCCAACCAAATCCATGGATGTCTGGATTCACTTCCCCAGGCCAGGTAGCAGTGGTCATTTGGGCATCTGCTCCGCTACCAACCCCCCAAAAAAAGCCTCAATCCTGTGAATCTCTCTAAGTACATTAGATAGAGAATGAAAACCGCATTGAGATTAGATTTCCATCTCTCGCCATCTACGCACACGACAGCCGGGATTAGTAAATGAACAGACCACTGAAGGAAGGAGGAGGATTAACAATGGAAAATAAAAAAGGTCGATAATCAGTGGCAGCTCTTTGGAAAAGAGACTTAGGACAAATGGCACAAGCGGCTCCAATTGATTTACTTGGGCGAATGAGAGCTGCAGAATATGAAAATGAAAGAACAATCTTCCCTTAATCTGCGGGGGCAGCGGGGCCGGGAGCTGGGGCAGGACATCATCACCCTAACGAGGGGAGCTCTCGCAGCAGCCTCCGACAACTCCAATCATCCCGGGGCCCGGCAGGCTTAGAATCCAATTTCAGCTCCAGCTATTACTGCACAAGTTTTAATCTCCATTCTTATGCAAACAATTGGAGGGAATGATGGATAGATAAATAAACGAACAAATGAATAAAAGTCAGGCTGACGCAGGGAACGGTTCCTCATTGGGATGAGCTGCACACGCCCGCGTGAGCCTGGGAATGGCAGTCGTGGGGACAGGAACATGACAGAGGTCACCCCCTGCTCTACTGCCTTCAGATCAGCTCCAAATTTGATATTCCAGACACAGCAACACAGAGGCAGTGACTGCTGTAACAGCAAGCACAAATGTAAGGGGAAAAGAATTTAAAAAGACCTGTTCCTCATTTATGTCCAGACAAAGGAGATCTGACCTATGAAGTCAAAATTTATGAGCGAGATAAAAATGCTGGCGGTGGCTGGTCTGACCAGACCCAGGCAATGTGATATAAAAACACACTCAGTGCACAGAATCCCAGGAACATCCCCCTCAAACTGCCACAAAATTGATAGAATAGAAATTCCTTGGTTTGCACAACTCATGAAAGGTGCTGCTAGGCTGTCACACTGGTACCTTTACTTACATTAACTCATTTCCCTACACCAAAAGGAAATTAAAGATTATTTGATGCTATTAGCTTTTAGTCCATTTACAACTTTCTGCATTAATATTAAGATATACAATCCCATTTTTGTCCAGGCTGTAAAAACTACATGAATACAAGCGATTTGAAAATTATCTAAGAATTGTGCCCTCTGAGCAGCTCCCCCCGAAGGTGAACTATGAGGTCTTGGCCTCCCATTTAGAGCCTACTCTAAAACACATTTGCTGCTTGTTAGCAGATTAACAGATGAAACAGAGGGGAGTTAAACATAGCCAAGGTGTGAAAACTAATTATAGGCTGCTGCATCAGGCTGGGAGCAAGAGAAGCCAGTGTTAAGCGTCTGCCCTAAGAGGTGATATCCATCTCTACGGGGGAAAAACAAGGCAGAGCTGAAGCTGTTTGTGTCTCGCGGAGCAGATCTGAATCTCGTGCTGTATCTCCAAGCGAGCAGTGTTCACACTGCCTGCACTCAGATAAACTCCACTGTCCTCAAAGTCGCCCTATTTGGAGCCAAAATCCACAGCCAGCCCCAGCCAGAGCCGCTGGAAATACGAGATCAAATAATAAATAACAGCCCCACACCAATTTACAGTCAGGAGCGAAGTTCCCCCACTCTCTCCAAGCCATATGAAGCACAAATCCATATTCACCTGAAGCTGTGAACCTTTGGGATTGTTACGAGCAAGAGAAAGGAGCACTGCCCGTGGCTGCTGCACACTCAGAACAGTGTGCAGGTTCAGTGTGCATTCCTGAGCACCAAGGATATCCTGGCAGGATTTCCTCGGGAATCAGGAATAAAACCTTAGTGGGCAGCAGGTTCCAGCTGTCCCAGAGGTGCTCCTTGCTGCTCCCGCTGTATCTCCTGGTGCATTTTGCTTGAGGCAGCATTTGTAGCTCTGTCTGAGTGTGAAATTCAGGTGTCACCAGAGCCAGGGGGGTTTGTCACACGAACAGAGGCAGCTCCTCATCCCCTGGGACTGTGCTCATTGTCCATCTCGGGGATCCCTGGGCACCCAGCACAGCTCTTGCACAAATCACAGCCAATGATGGAATATTATGGGCTCCACTACTGTTATTTTCCACATCATTTACTGATTGGGTCAAAATTTGGTTGTGAACCTTGTGCATCTTGGTGCAAATTCACACCAAGAATGGGAGTGAGGCTGTAGCAGACAGTAATACTGCACAGCAATTTTCCATCTATTTTAAACCTGTATAAATAACTGCACAAACTGCAGGGTAATGGAGGTTCATTCCCTCTGGGGCTGTATTTCTTTCCCTGAGCCACTCCTCTGGTTCCTCAGAGGCAAAGGTCTAACGTAGGAACTGTGCACCAAAGAAGATCAGAATTAAAAGAAAATAGGGTGTTTTTCTTTCTTTCGCACACCCCAAACTCAGCAGCGCTTCAAGGACTAGAAAACCACTCCTGCCATGGAAATGCAGGAGTTTAGCACCAGTAATTCCATCAGTCAGAGGTTGTGACTTGTGGATTTTCGGAGTTGCTGGCTGATTCTTTATGCATGCACAAAAGCTAACTGCATCCACGAGAGCTCTGTGCCTGTTGGTCTGGAGGTGTATTGCCATATGTTTGGTGTATACTTAATTAACACAGTGCAGCTGCACTGCCTGCCATCTGTATTATAGATCAGATCTCTATTGCACATCTAGGCAGGAGTCCCACAATTCATATTTATTAAAATAATTGCCCCAAGATTTAGGTGGTTGGAAATACTCAGTCGAGCAGCCCAGCATTGTTCTGCTGAAGGAAAATTATCCAGCCAGGAAGGCAAAGGGAGGAGCATGAGGACTTCAGGGGCGGCCACATGCAGGCAGAGCATCAGCCCTGCAGACAGAGGTTAGAGCAGAGCCTGCTGAGCATTTCTTCCAGGGACTGGTTCTCGAGCTCTGGAGCTTACTGAAGTGTGACTTGCTGGTATATTCATATTCACCATCAGATTCAGGGCTTTTTTTAGCTCCCCGCAATCTTTTCTCTAGGCATCGGAAATTTAATTTTGAAAGTCGATCTGTGTAACGCACGCCTTGGTCTGGAGCGTCTGCTCCTGAAGCACCTGTGCTCAAAACTCGTCTGCCTGTGAAAATCATTACAGGTGCAGGAGCTGAGTAAAGGTGCAAATTGCACATATGGATTTCAGTCAAGTTTCCCTGCCAGGATCTCTTCTCCTGCTGTACAAAACCAACTCGCACAAAAATCCACCAAAAAACCCCAAAGTATAAGAACAGAGCACAAACACACAAGTTAAGTGCAACCTAATGGCAATGTTTAGATTCAGGACCTCATTACAACCTTCCAGGACACAAATACAAGGGCCCAGAGGTGTGGTTTGGGCTTGATAAGGACAGGACATTTAGTTTTTTATGTCGATGTTCTTGTCTTGTCCAGCTCTGTGCCAAGGAAGCAATCTGACTAATTAAAGTCCAAATCTGCGCAATTATAGACGGCAACGCATGGCTGAGAAATAATCAAATTTACTTTTTTTATCCATTCATAAAGGCATCAATATAATTGTGTAGAGCTGGTTAAGACCTGCACGTAGGGAAGTGAAGATTTCCAATTTCCTGGGGAGCACAAAGGGCAGGGCCCAGCAGCCAGAGCTGCTCGCACACCACACGTCCCTGATGGGCTGCGTGTCCATACACAGGCTCTGACCCCAAACAGGGCTCTGACCCCACACAGGCTCTGACCCATGGCTGGGCTCACTCTGACCCCAAACAGGGCTCTGACCCCACACAGGCTCTGACCCCACAAAGGGCTCACTCTGACCCCATACAGGACTCTGACCCCATGGCTGGGCTCACTCTGAGCCCATACAGGACTCTGACCCCATGGCTGGGCTCACTCTGACTCCATACAGGGCTCTGACCCCATGGCTGGGCTCACTCTGAGCCCATACAGGACTCTGACCCCATGGCTGGGCTCTGCTGGCAGCAGAAGAGGATTCGCAGCCTCAGCGGCTGATGAGCAGACCCCAGCTGGCACCTGACAGATCCATTGCCAAAGGCGCTGATGTGAAGGGCCTCAGGAGCTAAGGTGCTCAATGAAAGGATCAGGATGGATTTACCAACCCAGAGCACTCCAGGACTCTCGGGTCCTGGGCACAGCCAAGGACCATTCTTGGTTTTCCTGTGCCCCATGCCGATGCCACCGCACTGACAAAAACATTCGGAAGGGTTGAGGTCTCCAGAAATCACAGCAGGTCCCCAGAGGGGAAGGTGCTGACACGTCCAGGTGATATTCACCCCAGATCAGCAAGGTCCAGGTGCTCAGTGCCCTTCCTGCTCAGGACACATCACTGTCCTGCCTGCGAGGGGAGGGACAAAGCCCAGGGACAAAGTGAGGGAATTCCTCTGGCTTTTGTCTGAACCAAGAACAGAAACAGAGGGGAAGCAAACCCAGGTACCCCTGAGCACCAGAGATGTAGGGCCAGAGATTAGAGAGCTGTAAATGTGGGACACTGGGGGAACTGAGGGGAACTGGGGGTCTCTTTGAAGCAGCTGCTCCCACAGCCCTTCTGTGCTTATTCACATAGAAATCTCTAACTTTCCAGCTGAAGAACTTAGCTATTTTATGTCTACATTTGAATTATAATAGACTTGCTGTAACTGGAGGGCAGAGATAGGGAGAGGTCTGGAAATGTGCTTCAGGAGCTCACTGCTTTTTCTTCTTAGGGATTTTTTGCCAGCTTAAAGGGAGTTGTTGTTTGAAAACAACAGTGAGCACAGTAACAGTATTATTAAATATTAAATAGAAACTTCAGGAGAGGATGCAAGAGAGGGAACATGGCAGATTTTGCTTGAGAAGTTAAATGCAGTTCCATTGATCCATCCAGCAGCCACAGCTCAGAGGCTGCTTTGTGCATTTGAGCTTTACAAAAATCTCCAAATCCTCAGGAGCAGGCTTAAGGGACTCGATCCATGTGTTAAATCCCCAAACTGAAGCAGCATCCTGATAGGCCTCAGCTCTCCTAAACAGCCCAGGAGGTGGTTACTGTCACCCAGGAGGGCAAAAGCAGATTTGGAGGGAATAATTTTAAAGTTTGATAATTTTAAAGTTTTTCTCGTTTTGCATTCTCTCCTCTGCTCTGTGCAATGCCATCAGACACGTCAGAAGCACCATGATTTTTGGGCACAGGACTGATCGCTGCTCTCTGGAGCAGTGCTGGGGCAGAGGCTCTGCTGGGAACACCCACAGCAGCCCAACCCTCGGTCCTGGCAGAGGCACTGCCATCAAACCAGGCTCTGAGAGCAGAGCCCTCTCCCTGAGAGCATCGCACCTTTCCAGCAGCCACAGTGGCTGGGGCTCCTGGCACTCCTCGGTCCTCTGAAGGAGCTCTTTGGGAGCTTGGGGGCATTGGTTTGGTTTGATCTTTGTTGTCACCAAAGGCCACACAATTCAATGTACCGCAGCAGCACAAACCACGAGCCTGGTGTGCCAGAGCAGCTCAGGTAATTTAAAGTGCCAATTAACCCTCCCCTCCGGTGCAAGTCTCTGCCCTCAGGCATCCCACCGACGAGCAAATAGAACAGACTGCTTTACACTCGTATTTCCCCTCCTCAACTTCCCGTTTTAATTAACTTTTCGGTCTTTAACCATGTTAGTGCTTGTGATTGTGCACTGACAGAAGGAGAACCACATCTCAGAGCAGCAAACAGAGTTTTGCAAAGGAACCAAATCCTTTCAGGGCTTTCAGCACAGGAACACACATTTTCTTGCTGGTCATTCATTTTTATATCTGAATTCTCAGGCAACTCAGAATCATGGTAGGAAATTTCATGCTGCACAAAGCTGCTTATCAGCATCAAAAGAAATGAATTAAGATGGTTGGGAGAGGGGAAAAAAAAAGATGATTTTTCAAGTAACTCTTATGTTATGTTCCACTAAAGGAGCACTGAAGGTGGGTTTGCTTTTCAACTTCAGGAGAAACTGTTCCCCTTTCCTGGCCCCTGTGAAGTGCACCCGACTCTCGAAAGCTGTGCAGGAATAACTTGGCTGTTTGTACATAAAGCACTGCCAGGGAAAGTTTATAGCAGTAATCACCAGCTCCTCCAGGATCCTCAGCAAAGGAACATTAATAAACATTAACGAGGAGCATAAGCTCGGCATCTTTCTAATTAAGAGTGGAGGAGCCTGGCAGATGAGGTCAGTCCCCAGATGGGGTTGAAGGGCAGTGTAAGCACGAGAGAATAAATTCAACGTAAAGGTCATCTATATGGATTAAATGATCTGAACAGTCAATTCCAGAGCCATCTTCTGCAATTAATATTTAATTAAAAATAGAAACACTATAAAGTTTAGCTTTTAACCAGCAAAATTATTTCATGTCCCATAAAACCTTTAAATACGAGACCATGCATCCTTTTCACTCCCTATACAAAGGAGGCTTCTGTGGCTGTGTCACCCGAGAAAGGGCACCCCAAGGGCAGACAGCCTCTGCACCTTTAAAACTCTTGAAATCTGCTTCCAGTGACCACAGACAGCATTTAACAGCTGAAGGGTTTTTTTCCCTTTTCATTCAATTGAGAATTAAATACAATTTCTAATCAAATATTCATCCAAGTACATAATGAATTTAAAGGGCTGCATGAACCCACGGCAAGCAGCAATTCCACGTTTCAGAGGCCCCTGAGGAAGGTTCAAGTGCAATGATCTCCATGCCCAACGATGGGAGCCTGGCACAGGCTGACCCCTGCCCTCGGCTCCTCTCCCCCAGGGACTGTCCCAGCTCAGAACCAGCAGCTCCTAAAGATCCAACGCTATTTTTTCCTTTGCTTTGCATTTCTCCCTGGACCTCTCCTGAAAGTGCCCCCAGCATTTGTTTAGTGTGACTGGAAATGTTCTGTCTCCTTTGACTTTGCTGGCCCAGAACTAGGCCACCACGAAGTCACCAGAGGAATATTTGTTCTTCAGCACTCGAGTCATTTGTAACCTACTTGCAAGTGTTTAACCTACACCACCAGAAAAAGTTGGAAAAGGAGGTTCAGGCTCATCACGTGAACTCTCACATTTGGAGAATGCAAGAAAAAGAAACTTTCGTTCCTACAAAGTCCTTTCAACACGATGAAGTTGGAGAAATTTAGGTCTGGTTCCCAACTCTGCCACCCATTTCCTGCTTGGTTTTCCAAAGGCTCACACTCTCCAAGCTTCAGTGCCCTGGCAGTGGAGATAATACTGATTTGTTTTCGTAAGAGCTGGAGATATTTTCCACAGTGCTATGAAAATAAGAAGTAATCCAGTTCAAAGACTTGTTTTTGCTTCCCTCAAAGTCAACCGTAAAATTCCCTCCACTTCAGTAGTGCAGGATCAATGTTTTTTTCTTTAAAAGCTTGATAGAGCTTTTTCCCTTTATTCTTGGGACTTGGGGTCCTACTGGTTATTTTTACTCATTACACAAGATCTGTCGTTGTTTTCAAGGGTACAGAGGTGTAAGTGAAAATCTCCACAGATCTGACTGCCTGGAGCTCTTTGCCTCCCTCACTGCTTTTAAACAAATTCCTGCGAGCCGTGACCTTCCCCAGGCAGATTTTCTGGTTCACCCACAGCTTTGCTCAGGGAAATTTCTCAGAGGAGTCTTTGCCATTCCGCTGGTTATTCCCTGGCTTTGGAAAGCTGCTGTTAAACCTCTCTGAAGCTGCAGCAGCAGCCTGGGTAATCCTCCGTGGAAGGAGGCAGAGTCCTCAACAGTCACCGAGCATCCATCCATCCATCCATCCCTCCATCCATCAGGAAGTGGGGGCAGGCAGGGAAAGCAATCAGCTTGCCTGAGACTCTAATAATTCAATTAATCTCTTCACTTCTTACCCAACCCCTGCTGCATGTATCAATTAAATTAGCAGCCATGTATATATATATATATATATATATACACACACACACATGTATATGACTTGAATGACTCTTCTAACTTGGGGATGAAGGCAAGAGGCAAAAGTGTTGAAGATCTCAGAAAACAACACATTCTCCATCATTCCTCCCATGACCCAGGATGATTCCCATGCAATCACCTGCACATAAAAAAAACCCTTTTGAAGTATCTCCTATTTTTGTTACTAATTCTGGTTTGCAAACAACTGCCTGGTGCTCCTGTTGAAATATGTCAGAGCTGTTAAATGCTTGTATAAATAATAAATGGGAGGGCTTGTACTAAGACTAAGGTCTCTCTGCATAAAGACACAGACAGTGTTATGTTTTATTAATAACAACGTGAAAACCACAATGAAGTGGGAAAATGGCTCCTGCGCCAGGACTTCAAATCCCTGGTTCCCAACCAGCACAGCCCAGAGGGTCCTGGTTCTGTCACGCTGACTTTAGCAGAACACTCAGACTTGCACAGAGAGGTTGAAGAGCTGTAATTGTCTTTGACAGCGCTCGTTCTTTTTCAGTCCAATGTGTGTAACGATGGACAGGCCCAGGGCTGGTGGGGAATTCAGCACTGCTGAGAGAAGCAGAGCCACGGTCTGTCCTCAATCACTAACACCCAGAACACCTTCCAGGGCTGTGCTCCTCTAGACATGAGAAATGTTTTTCTGTGAATCACAGAATCATTAAGGCTGGAAATGACCTCCAAGACCGTGGCGCCCAAACTTTGGCCAAACACCAACTTGTCACCAGCACTGAGTGCCACATCCAGGCCCTCCTCTCGCCCTGCCCCTCTCCCTGCGAGCACAGCCACCTGCAGCAGCTCTCTGCCCTGAGCTGACACTCCTGTCCCAAGCCAACATCCCAATCCTGCAGAGCTGAGCAAGGATTCTGCCTCTAAAATATCAACTTTCCTATGATCTCTTTAGGACAGCTGTAAGAATCATCCTCTGATTTCTATCTGCGGGTAATTGTGCGACAATTATGGAAAAAAATATTGTGTCACGGACGTGCGTACGGTGGTTATTTCAGCAGAAATAGCCTCGTGCATTTCTAAAAAAGCGTTTTCCAGCCCCTTTACGCACAATAGGCAGTGACAGACGGAACCCGATTTACATAAAATGACATAAGCATCAAGTTCTTTTCAAGTCAGTCAAAGATTCCAAAATAGCATTATGGAAAGTGTTCAGCCTGGGGATGTATGTGTTACACTGCGAAATCCCTGGCGAGGGCTGTGATTCCTTCTACTTCTGCACCTCAGAAATGACTCGTTAGAACATACAACCCTTCACAGATGGGTTTGAAGAACAATCAAATTCTTTAAAACAAGAGCTACAGCGTAATCACTTAAAACACCAGGGCGTGCGTACAATTTTTTTTTTTTTTTTTTTCAATTTTAGAATTCAAAGATTCCCTCCCATAGCAAAAAAAATCTGTAGCAGAGCAGCTGAAAGAGCAGATTTTACAGCTCAGGAAGGTTCTGGGGATTGCCCTGCCCTCCTGCCCAGAAGGGCATTTTCAATTCCATGGCTGGAAAGCTGTGAGGATAAAAGTGCAGCAGAGTCCAGCGTGGTCAGAGCCAGGGAGCACCACAGAAAGAAACAACAGATACCAAACACCAAACCGCCCTCGGCGTGCCCTGCACAGAAATATGACTTACAACAACACCAAGGGCACAAACTCGAGCACTGCTCCAGATCTGTCCCCTCTTTCTGTAAATCTGAACACCATCCCGTGGTGTGAAACAGTGACTGCCAGATAACTCATGAATATAAATGCACTTTGAAAATTGCCCAGCTGAAGGCCAGCCCTTACTTATCCACAGAGTTTGTTATGTGTGAAAAATCACTGGAAGTCAAACTAGTCCATTTACTTGCCCAGAGGAACTTACAGGAATCTGCATCTGAAACAGCAGAGAACTAACACCTTATGAATATTAAAGAACTCCCCAAACAGCTTCTCCTGCCCCTGCTGTAAATTGGAGAAGTGAAACATCAAAGCAGCCTCCAAGGAATCAATTTTGTTGACATTTTACTTCGATAAAAACTGATCTTTGTTAAGCTACACCTAATGTTGAAATACCAGCGAGTCCAGAGGCAGAGAACGTTACACTGGCATACTAAGAAGAAAAGAGAAATAAAGTCTCACAGAGGCTGGAGCTGGGTCTAACATCCCCAGCCCTGCCCTTCAGTGGAGCTCAGCCAGGTGAGACATGTCCCTCCAAGGCAGGGATCAGAGTCTGGGCTGCACTAAAACCCAGCACAGGCTCTGACATTCCAAAGGGAAACCCCAGGGAATTGTGGAAGGGCTGTGGATGCTCCAGGCTGGGCAGGAGCTCGGTCTCTGTGCAGCTCCAGCAGCTGCTCCCCGAGTCCTGCGGGCTCTGCCGAGCTCCTCACCATCCCCGGAGGGTCTGGGGGCTCAGGGCAGCTCCAGGGGACAAGGAGAGCTCTGGGGGCTCAGGACAGCTCTGGGGGCTCAGGACAGCTCCAGGCTCGGTGTGCAGCGCTCCTGCAGCCCCCGCAGGGTCCCCGAGCCCCCCTGGCTGCCCGGAGCTGTCCCCCCAGGGCTGGCAGGACAAACCCTCCCTGCACACCTTTGGTTTGCACCTCAGCCAAACGCATGGCTTGGGACAGCTTAGAGGATATTAAATTTAGCTAAGGTGAACCTTCTGGGGAAATTCAAAGGAACTTAATTGCAGACTATTTGCTTTTACCTATTTCTCCCTTTTTATTTGGCAAATACTTATGAGCAAACTCTGTGTTTAATGAGGAGGAAAGCACTGATGAAAAGATACATATTCCTTTTAACATCGTTAATCTGAATTCCTGCTGGTGCTGCACATTTTCCCACTAGAATGTTTACAGGTGATGAGGTTACCCTGCAATTTTTTACTGATTATACCCCAGACTAAATCAGATGCAGGCGACAGATACACAGATATATACAAACGTATGGATAAAAACTTCAAGATAAACACAAAACGTTAAACTCAGCAAACAGAGCCCTAATCCGTCTGCAATTTGAGAGCGCAAATGTTCTGTATCATATGCAATGCACACAGATTTATTGCAGGCCAGGAGAGGGGCCTTGCTTGCAGTGGCATTGATCACTCGACATCCTTGCTCCGACTCTAAATTTGTCCAGGACACACTGAGGTGTCATTTCCAGCAGGACTGGGAATAGAATCGAGGCTCTCTCCCTGACCCAGCTCTGCTAACAGATAAGTTCTGCTCCGAGCAGGGAATTGCTGTCACCTTGAGCGAGTGGGACTCGGGGGAACAGCCCCTCCTGGGCAGGGGCTGCCGCAGGAATGCAGCCTCGCATCTCCAGCCTTCTGCTTTAAATCCAAACAGGAATCCATCTAAATCTCAGTGCAGAGTAAAAGTCACCCTCTCCTGACAGGAACTGCTTGTGTGAGAAACACATCTCAGGATTCTGTACGAGCCATGCACAGCCAGGTAACCACAGCAGCTGATATCAGCACTGATAAATATAGACACTCCTTATATAAGAAGGGACATTCAGGTCACTGATTTTTTAGGAAGATGTTCTCATTGATTTCCAATAGGAAGTTCTGATCTTAAATGTTGTATAAAATGGCATTTCAATATTATTAATGCCATGTAGTGAATAATATGAGTGATTAATCTAAGTGTAAATAATGATTATGAAAGTAGCAACTGGACACTGTCAGTGCAAAGAGCAAAGAGTCTCAGATAAAGAGCAGGAGGAAAGCCTGGGGATTGGGGAAGGAAAGGGTCACTCCTCACTTTTGGGTGAGGGAGAGGAGGAGCAAAGAGCTGCTGAGGCTGCCCAAGGTCACACAAAGAGCCACAAGTCACACCCTCAGAGCTCATCCTGCAGGTGACACCTCCAGGGCTCCCAGACCAATAAATCTCCAGGCAAAAGGAAAGAGGGAGGAATGGGAAGCTGCTTTGGGCTAAATCCTCCGCTAGAAATGACAAATGAAGGGCAAACACGTAAAGTTTATCAACTAAAAAAATCTTAAAATAAAAGGATTTGGGAGCACTGTCATGATCTCAGTGCTTACATCAAGCGCAAGCTGTGCGTATCTTCATATTACAGCTCCTGGTAGGAAAACACAAACTGGATTAGCAGGGCTTAGTGCTTAAGCAGTCTGTTCCACCAGCAAGGCAAGGAACTTTGGCTGCTCTGGTATTACAGATGAGATTTAGACAGGACAGAGAAAAGACAAGGATCGGTCTGTTTTCCTGTTCAAAGCACAACGATTATACTAAATAAATAAAATTAAAAATCACAAAACCTTCCCAGCTCATATTCGTAAATCCCAGCAAGGCTGGAGCTACGTGAGCTCTGTGAAGTTTCCAGAGTTTCACCCTCATTTTCCTGACGCAATATCAAAGCTGCCGCACTCACTGACGGGCAGGGAACTTTTACCAATGTTTTCAGAGGATAGAGTTATTACACGAGAGAAAATTATTAAGCACAATGATGGGAACAAGGCTCATTTTACTGGGAAAACTCTGGTTCCGTTAAAACCTAAACCCACCCATCCATTTTAGAAATGAAATTATTTCACTTTAAAAATAAAAACAGCAAGAAAATTTCCCTCCCAACCACCTGGGTTCCTCCAGCAGCCAGAACCAAGCACAGGGGATCGTAAAGGTTGGAAAATACCTCCAAATCCAACCTTTTAGGAACAAACAGCTGTAGCTGCTCAAATGTTTAGTCCAAGCTCCCCACATGGGATGATTTTTAAGGCCATTTCCAACCCAAACCATTCTGGGATTCTGTGCTGAACTTCAGTAGCTCCACAGTTGAGGGAAGGATTGTCTTCTGCTCCTCTTGCCTGTCTTCCTCAAAATGAGGCAAAGGTGATTCCCCTAAGAACTGCTCAAATGTGAGATATTTTTAGAAGGCATTTTTGATCTAGCACTGGATAAAAGAGGGTTTAGACTTGCAGGGGCTTAACTGCCCCAGGAATACAAAAGGCACAAAATGTGCCGAAGTCGGAGGAAATCCGTGCACTGAATCCTGCAGCTTAAAGCTCAGCCACCGATTTTCCTAAATCAGGAGGAGGGAGAAATCCGGTTTGTTTCCCATTTATTGCCATCAGCCTCCTCTCGCAGGTAGGACGCCACGGAAGAGGAAATGGCCTGAGGGTGTGCCAGGGGAGGTTCAGGATGCATGGAAGGGAAAATTCCTCCATGGAAAGGGTGGCCGTGCGCTGGCACAGCTGCCCAGGGCAGGAGGGTCACCCTCCCTGGGAGGGCTCAAAGCTTGAGTGGAGGTGGCCCTGGGGACACACAGGGGTGAGCAGTGAGCTCAGGGCGGTGCTGATGGTTGGCCTTGATGAGTTTAAAGGTCTTTCCAACCTCAACAATTCCATGATTCCGTTCAGGATCTGAAATAAACCCCCCAAACATCGCCAGAAACAAATCCCTGGCACTCAGCTCTCCCTGCCCTGAGTCCCTGGGCAGCCTGGGAGGGACTGTGTGTGCCTGTGTCCCTCTGAGGGGCTCCTGCAGCTGTCACAAAGCTGAACGAGAGGGGACAGGAGCCTCGGTGCCCATCCCCATATAAATCCCCAACAGATCAAGAGCTGAAGTGGCACAGCGCGTGCAGGACACAGTGCCAGGCACCTGACAGCCCTCCTTTCTCCACGGGAAAGGCAAGAAGAAAAATGCCTGCCCAGACCTGGGCTCCTGGGCTTGGTTTAGGGGTTTTATGTATTGCTCTGATTTGGGTTTTGTTGGCTTGTTTATTCCAAAATCACCCTGGGAAATGAGGCTGCTGCCATCGCTCCCAGAGATGAATTCCAGTCAAGGGATCTGGGGTGGTTTGTACCTGCAGGAAGGACAGGGAATCGGCAATTGCAGGAGAATGAATTCACAGGCAAGTGTTTTATGGAGGCACCGAGTCAGACTGAGCATTGCGAGTGTCGTCTCTGCCGGGAAAGGCTCAGCTTCCCGAGGTGCATAAATAGCAACAGGAAGGAAAGGAGATCTCAGGAATGCTCACCTTCCTCCTGGGAGAGCTGAGGGAAAATAAAGGCTGAGGGGGAAAAGGGAAAATTCTTCACAGCAGACATAGGAATGAAGTAACAGATGATGGTTTAAATCTCAGATTGTGCGAGTAATGATGAAAAATCTCCTAAGACAGGAAGGGAATTAGAAAATAAAACCTGCTGACAGGGAAGCTGTGAATTTCCCAACTGTATAGCAGTGATGGGAAGGGCCAGACAGAGGATTTAGGACCAGACAAAAGATTTCATGGTGGAAGCTGCAAAATGGTAATTTCACTGTGTAGTTGTAGCGCCCGAAAATGAACCAGACAACTGAGTGATTTGTTTTGTTCTGAAATACTTATGAATGTGCATAAAGATCTGGCTGCTCAAATGCAAAAACACAAAGAAAAGGACCTGAGGTATCTGGAGAGACAAGAGGCATCACTGAGCTTGGTCCCGAGATGCAGATCACAAGTGATTTATTCTTATAATCTGCTCCTATTCATGCAATACTCAAACACACTTAGGGAAACAAAGCAGGGTTTGATTTTGGTGATTGTCCCTTCGTGTACTAATTATTTTTATTAGCAAGTTAATTTTCAGCACAAGCTGTCTGCCTTCTCATCTGGGAGAAACACATTTGTAAAGCCAAAAGTTCAAAATCAACTTTCTGAGCATCAGCCGAGGAGAGGAGCGCCAGGCACACTGTGTGACCCTGCAGGGGACAGCCCAGAGCAGGGGACATGCCAGGGGCATCCAGGGACACCCAGGGACATCCAGGGGCACCTATGACACCCAGGGACATCCAGGGACACCCAGGGCCACCCTGGTCCACCCAGGGATGCCCAGGGACACCCAGGGGTGCCCAGGGACACCCAGGGCACCCTGGCACAGCCTCGGGGACCCTGGGGACAGCAGGGCTGAGGGATGGGCACGCAAAGGACATTCCTGACCCTGCCCAGTCCCACCGAGCCCCCGGGGCAGCCCCAGCCTGGGGCTCAGCCCATCCCAAAGCCCCCCAGATGAGAGCTGGGATGGCACCAGGGCCCTGCTCTGCCCCCCGAGACCCCCAGAGGACCCCAGAGATGCTCTGGGACTGGACCCCTGCCCCTGCTCCGACCCTAGGACCCCCAGAGGGACTGGGGCTGCTGGGGTGGGTCCAGAGGGGCTGGACCCCTCCCCCTGCCCCCAGGTGAGGTCTGCACTGAGGACATGCCCAGCGCTGCTGACTTCCCAAACTGCACAAAAGGAATTTTACACTCTGGCGAAGTGCCCACCTGAATTCCGGAGCAGGGAAAGAGGAGAAAACAAGTTTTGACTGGTAACATTTAAGGTGACACTATCAATCACTGGCAAACTTCAACAACTCCAGTTAATTTTTGCTGAGAATGATAAAACACTCCAACAAAGAGGGAAATAGCAGGGACTTGCAGGCAGGGCTATTTTTCTTCTTGATTTTCTTCGTATTTGAAAGAAAAATCCTGTTAAATCTGAGGTGGTTTTAATCACATACAAAGGAAATTGAACTATTTACAAACAAACCTCTAAATGCAATCAGTTTTTGTTACTTTTTACTTAAAAAGTTTATGGTTTTAAGTGTTTTGTTTCCAAACAAAAAATCCAAAACATTTCAAGCGAAACTAACAATTGTGAACACAGTCCTTTAGTCCATCTCTGAAAAAATTCTTAAATAGAATAAAATATTCCACCAGCTCTAGACTCAGAACCCCTCCCTGGAGGTGTCGATCTGGCAGCACGCAGGTGAATTTTATTTCTTACTCAGAAAAATTATCGAGTGACCCCCATGAAATCCTCTCAGACAGAAAGAGGCTGCTGTGCCTCCATGGAGGCTGCACCAGAGGAAACAGAATAAAACCATGGGACCATTCAGAGCAGGGTCAGATTGGGCTCCCACGTGAAATAAAAGATCCTCTGAGTGAGCTGACACACACTTATTGGAATAAACTTCCTGTGGCAGTGTGGCGTTTAGAGCTCAACTTTTTTTAATAAAGAAGATAAAAGAGATAAAAGATGAAAGACTGGATAGCAGAAGAAACAGCTATTTGTTTTCACTGTCTTCTCTGGCAACCTTTGCTGCCCTGCACTAGGTAGGCTTGCAGAGGGCACCTGTATTTCTCAGGGATTTATTATTTATTTTTATATCCTGCTATACATGAAACGAGGCGGGGAAATTGACTTCAAGGCCTCCAAAAATTCAAATTTTATTCATAGAAAAGAAAGCAGAGGGAGCAGAGCTATGAGGAAGGAATGCTGAAGTCACCTGGCTTTTAATAAAGCCTGTAGCTAACCAGCCACACGAGCTCCCTGCACCCAGGAGGAGATGAGGATGGCATTGGGAGGGATGGGGTGAAGTTCTGCAGCCCCAACACAGCCTTTGTGCAGCGCGGGTTTGCACCTGCTCACAGATGAGGCATTAATATCTATTGAAATAAGGTCATTAGGAGGAGTCATTAAGTGCCTCACCCGAGCAGAGCCAAGGCTGCCCACCCGAGCAGGCTCAGCACTGCAGAGAACACCCTGGGTGGGATCCCAACACCTCCCGGTGCCACCTGCCCCTTGCAGTGCTCAGTCTGACTCGGTGCCTCCATAAAACACTTGCCTGTGAATTCATTCTCCTGCAATTGCCGATTCCCTGTCCTTCCTGCAGGTACAAACCACCCCAGATCCCTTGACTGGAATTCATCTCTGGGAGCGATGGCAGCAGCCTCATTTCCCAGGGTGATTTTGGAGTAAACTCGCAGGTTTTTTGGGGTCTCTGCTCAGTGCTCGCCTCTGCTGCAGCCAAACCTGGCTGGGCTGACCCAGCCACGGCCAGAGTGCATTTTGGAATCTCTGCAGAATCTGTGGCCAGGCTTGCAAAACCAAATCGGTGTGGAGAGATGCAAACAGCGTTAGGCCTGCCCCAGTGCTCCAGTGATCCCTCCCGGGAGCTCAATTATCTCTGCAAAGGAAGCTGTCCTTGTGCTGCTGCTCACGGCTGGGCTGGCACAGGGCAGAGCCACGGGGGCAGGGCACGGCCAGGCTGAGGACAGCACCCTAAAGATGGGGACAGCACCCTGCAGATGGGGACAGCACCCTAAAGATGGGGACAGCACCCTGCAGATGGGGACAGCACCCCGCAAATGGGGATAGCACCCCGCAAATGGGGATAGCACCCTAAAGATGGGGACAGCACCCTGCAGGTATGCCCAGAGGAGCCCCAGACACAGCAAGAGGGACTTTACAGGAGAGCAATGGCTTCCCACTGCCAGAGGGCAGGGATGGATGGGATTTGGGAATTAGGAATTGTTCCTGTGAGGGTGGTCAGGCCCTGGCACAGGTGCCCAGAGCAGCTGTGGCTGCCCCTGGATCCCTGGCAGCGTCCCAGGCCAGGCTGGACAGGGCTTGGGGCACACTGGGACAGTGAAAGTGTCCCTGCCATGGCAGGGGTGGCACTGGATGGGCTTTGAGGTCTTTCCCAACCCAAACCATTCCAGGATTCCATGAAATCAGTGAAACACAACATGAGCAGTGCTCACCTCCCCTGGCTCTGCTCTGCCTGCAGAAAAGGCTGCACAGTCTGAGCACAAACTGTCCCTGGAGCTGCTGAGCTCTAACAGAGAGATGCAGAGCCCTGAGCACTGCCCCAGCCCCCAACGCCCTTACAGCATTTGCAATATTGTTTGGGATTTTACTGAAGGGCAGCGAAGCAAACTCCTCGCAAAGCTTCCTGATCTCAGTAATATCCTGGACACACAGAGTCAGCCCACAAGGACCAGTCCTGTGTTTGGATTTCTGGACTGACATTTGGCCCATTATTAACAGGATTTGTCCCTTGCATTTCCAGACCTGAACAGTCTGCACTCAAACAGTTCCTGCAGAGTTTTAAGTGCTCTCTGCACCACGAGCATTGGGCTGCTCCTGCAATCCCTCTGACACTGGAGAATGCCTTTTATTTACAATGCAGGCCTGATCCAAGTAAATTCTCAATTCCTTTTATCTGTCACCATCTGATGACAAATACCACATTATTGGGATCACTTGCCCTTGGGAGGAACAGAAGTAAATATTCAGGGAATATGAAGACCTTGGATTGCATTTTACATCTCAGGAAAGGGAAACTTTAATCAGCTCTGTCCCAAACCAACTGGAATTTTCTCGGCACTGGCCATTGCCTGGAATGCAGTGAGTTCCCAATATCACCATTTAAAGAAATCCTGGTGGAGGGAACTGGCCAGGGACAGAGGGACAAAGACTTTGTCCCTCTCTGATCAACCCCTCAGAAAGGCTGCAGAAACTTGACACAAGATCCAAGCATTCCGTGGCATTGCTCTGCATAATAATTGCATTTCTTGTCTCTCTATATATTATAAATTACATATTCAGCTTCCAGTGCATCTTCTGAGCAGTACAGAGAAACCTGCGATGTAGCAGACTCTGTTGCAAACACTCCACAACTCACTCCCCTTTCTTCCAGTCACTTCTTCAACTTCTTTGAAACTGCTTGCAAGTTCAACTTTTCCAGAGTCTGAGGCTTTCAAAAAGCCAATTCTTAAAAAGCTAATTAGTTCCCCATAGGCTTTTTTTTTTTTTTTGACTCAGTAAATATTTCTGAGATTGCTTTTTGTATAATCAGTGTTAGCAGCTCATTAAAATGCACAGTATGTGGATCATTTGGAATGTGACATGGCTCAGCATGGACACTCAAGCTGCTTAAAAAGACAGAAGAGAAAAAGATGAGGATAAAATGAAAGCGAAAACCCAGCATTTCCTTTAAGCTGACACGACAGTTAAGGATTTAAGACAGGGCAGGAAGCCTGCAGCCCTGCTATTAGGTGAAAAGTCTAATTGCTCAACGCACTGCCTGCCCTCTCCAGCCTCTATGTTTTCAAAAAAGATTCCTTTTACAGAGAGTTAAGATGCTAAAAAAAAAATGGATCCTCTGAGCAGGTAATTGTGTAAGGTTTTCACTCTGAGTAATATGAGGAGTCTTCTTGAATTAATAATGAATGAAGTAATTTAAAAGGCCTTTAGTGTGTGCAGCTAGAAATAAATAATGCCTTAATCTGGGACATTTTATTTTCCATTAAAACAAACACTTTTTAAAAAGGGGGCATTATTGAGAAGCACTCACATGCCTGAACCAAAGGGACAATAAAATCAGGATTTTTCCTAACATTTCAAGCATGTTCTCGATGCTTGATGGCTGTGGCAAACACGAAGGGTGAAAGCTTTACTTTGGGTCCCAAGGAGGAATTCCCTGCAGGGCTGCCGAGCTGCAGCCCCTGGAATATCCCAGGATGGTCGGGGTGGGAAGGGCCCTCCTGTGGCTCCTCATCCCAGGCTGGGAGACAGAACAGCCCAAGCTGCCCTGACCAAACTGCAGGAAAAGAGAGAAATAACCCCAAAATCAGCAGGGACAGCCCAGGTGGTGCCTGCCCTGCAGCACCTCAAGGGCTAATTCCTGTGACTGCATTTGAGCCTCAGTGCCCACATCAGAATTTAAATTAAATTAAATATTGACCGAGAAGAACTTGCTGTCAGGTTCAGGGTGAAAAGCTCCAATTACCAAGGAAACAGGAGTTCTTGAAAATAATATCACACTCTGCCCTCACTGGGAAAGGGGGGCTAGAGTCAGCAGAGAAAGAAAGAGTCAAAGAGACTTTTTTTTTTTTGCTCATGCATGACAATAAATCCCCACTGTTATGATAAACTAGGGAGCTTTTTCCCCAGGGATAATGGTGGGTTGAGGGGCTAAACAGCGCCTTGTTGTGAACATTGCTGCATTTTTCAGCTGTGCTCACAATGGATTTCCTCCGAGGCTGCCAGAGACCCCCAGGCGCCCACAGTGCTCTGAGCAGGAGCCAAGGAAAGCTCTGCCCAACCAAAACTGCTGGGAAATCCAGCAGGCTAATCAAAAATCCCAAACAAAAAATCTTAGAAAGCTTTTTCTGATACATCTATAGCTGCTGAAACTGAGATCTGAGGATCACAATCTCAGACGACATGAAGCAAAAAAACCCCTGAGATTACTTTTTGCTAGATCCATCAGCTTTGCAAGAACTAAGGGGAAGAGAGCTTCCTCTGAAAAGCTGAATTTATAAACATCAGGAATAACCTCCACACTTAACTGCCTTTTAAGACTGGAGGTATTTTCTCCAAAGTGAAATTCAGCTTTTCTTATATTGATTCTACACTCTAATAAATTCCACTCTTTCTCTGAATAACTGTTAAATCAACAGTTTAGAATTCCTTTTTTTCCCCCAGTTAAAAAACAGCCAAGGCTATAATGAGTTTCATGGAAAAACCTGAGCTATCCTAAAAAGAGACAAGATCTATTTTCCTTCAGTGAGATGGGTACGACACAGTAAAATGCTATTTGTGTGAAGCAGCAGATTGCCCTGCACAACATTCCTGAGCTCTTCAGGGCTGGGATATCCCAAATTTCAGTCCCCACCTTTGTCACCTGCCCTGGTGGCAGCGATGGCTGAGGACAGGTGAGGGAGGGCAGGCAGGACAGCTCTGGGTTGTCTCTGGATTGTGTTTGCCGCTGGGCTGGAACACAGCAATTCCCACTGAGACGAGGGGAATTTCCTGCAGTGCCTTGAGGGGAAGGGACAGCAGCGATGGCAGTGCCTCAGTGGCAGTGCCAAGGGCAAAGATCAGTCACCTCGGTGCTTTCCAAAGCCACCTTGAATCAGTGTTGGGGAGGATGAAATAGGAAAGCCTTATAGAAATTATTACCTGGCAAAAGATGCTGAGAATATAGAAACCTTAAGCGAGATTGAAATGAAGACAAGTTTTGAGATGCCAAACCTCAGTTACTGAATAACTGGGAAACAATGGCATGGCCACGGAAGGCTCACCACCCTCTCTGAATGAACAATATCCCTGCCTGATTAGACAATATTCCCTGCTTGCTCCAGGTCCAAGGGTCAGAGCAGACCCTACTAACTTAGCATAAGGTACAAAAAGCAGTTTTTAGGGGTTTAAGATGTAACACCATATGGCAATGCAATGACTCTCATAGGCTGTATGTAAATGCTATAGAATTTGTATCTTGTTCTAGATTGGTTAGTGAAAATTAGAATATTCAGCACAGAACATGATTTATTGGATTGTAAGCGAGAACCACAGGATTCCGTATCCTGTATCCTGTACCTCTCTCTCAGCTCTCTGCCCTGCTCTGAGCTGTGTCTGGCAGCTCCCAGCAGCTCCCCTACACCCACACCTTTCACAATAAACCTCATGCTCTGAGACCAAACTCCAGAAGTCTCTCGTCTCCGTCCTGGCCGTCTGAAGCAGACCACACCACAGACGGCTACCCAGGAGAAGCTAATCTTACAAATCAGCTCATCACCAACCTCACACTGAACAGGAGTTAGGGACTGCTGGAACCAAGAGCTGAAACACCGAGCAGGACTGGGACTGCTGTGGGAATTGGGACAGGCTCCCCATTCCTCTGAACAATTCCTGTCAGCTCCAGCACAGAAAGGCTGCGGCAGCTGCACAGGTTTGGAAGGATGGAGAGCAGAGAAAGAAAGCACTGACAGCCTCGGCTTTGGTGCTAGTCCCAATGTGCAGAGGCACCGAAATCCCAAACCTGAGTCAGGGCTGACAGAGGCGGCGTGGAGAGGGGGATTAGGGAGAGGAATTAACGGAGGCTGTGCAGAGAGGCCTCTCAGCAGCCCTGGGACTGCAGCACAAATAAAGTTGTTGTGTCCCCGTGCAGAAAAGCCTCCCCATCCTGCCGAGGCTCCAGCCCAGCCTGCAGGGCTTGGGGACACGGCCACCCCATGTCCCACCAGAGCTGCGCTGCGAGGGCACAGGTGTCCTTCCAGGGGGGAGGATCCTCACACTCCCATCGTAATCCCTTTCTCAAAGGTCTCTAATAATATTTCTTCCCCTGCTCTGTTTAATGAATGGTAATAGGGAACACTTGATTAGAAGCCTTTCATCATTTTAGGACTAGGGGCTTTAGCTTTCTGACCTACTTTCCTTGCCAATGAAATTCCATTTTTAGCTTCAACTCAAGGTCTGAATGTTACCCAAATTCAGACCATCTGTTTTAACTGCCTACAGGCTGAGAAGTTGATCCAAGGCAGGAGGAATAAATGGAACCAGTGTGTTCATATATTAAATATTCTCCACCCTTTGCATATTAAATAACCTACTTAGTTTATTCGTGGGTCCTCATAAACATTGCTGTTTCCTTGGGCAGTACCTGCTGTCGTTGTAAGGAATATTCCTGCAACCACTTGCTCTCACTCAGGTCACCTTTCCTGTGAAATGTTGGAGGAATGAGCAACCTACAGATGACTCCAAGCTCACCTTACCCCTTGATCTGGCTTTGGTGAGCTACCCCGGGAAATTCATCAGGGAATAATCCACCTCTCTTCCCAATTCTCACAGCTACAGAGGCAACAGAACTCCCATCTCCTCAGAGGAGGACAATTTTAGATACATCTCGGTCCTTTTATCACACAAAACTCAGTAAGAAATAAGAATTTATAAACCGGAACAATATCAAAAAGGCAACTTCACCTGGAAAATCCCTACTAAGCAACTGCTGACCACAACTTTGCTGAAAATCAAAGTGAATCCAAGTGCTGAAGATAAGCTGCTTCTGCTGGAGCTGATATGCATCTCCAGCCCTCATCCCTCACAGCTTGGCTGAGAGATGGAATTGCAGCAAAATTTCTAAAGCATCCATGAAAACATTACCAAATGAATTATGCCAGGGAAAAAGAAAACAGTAGTGTGAAACCATGCCAGATCTCGCAGTTGAATACCCAGCTGGGGAACT
This sequence comes from Origma solitaria, assembly GCA_013397895.1. Taxonomy (NCBI): domain Eukaryota; kingdom Metazoa; phylum Chordata; class Aves; order Passeriformes; family Acanthizidae; genus Origma; species Origma solitaria. The sequence continues at coordinate 552,313 of VZRL01004160.1, forward strand.
GCCCAGCTCCAAACAAGGCAGAAAATAAGTATATTTAATGTAAAAGAATCCTAGCATGAAATAGGCTCTGTACTTCCCCAGCCACGGCTGATTTACTGTTCAGGGCTGTCATTTGACAGCCGGTTTGAGATTCTCCTGCTCCAAAGCCATCGTGGCTTTGTTTGCAGCTCGGCCTTGCGGGAGGCTCCAGGAGCCCCCAAGGTCCCAACCCAAACCAGTCTGTGATGCTCTGATTGCACACAGCCCAGCTGGACAGCCCTGGAACATCCAAGGGCGAGTGAAAGAGGCTCTGAGCGACCTGACTGAGTTGAAAATGTCCCTGCTTGCTGCAGGGGGTGGAATAAATAAATGGTCTCTAAAGGTCCCTTCCAACCCAAAGCCTTCCCTTCGGCGCCTCACCGCCCCAGAGCTTTTGGGGGCTCGTTCCAGCAGGGTGGAGGAAAGGGGCACAGGAACTATGAATTAAACCCCAAACAAAAGATCCAAGCACCCCAGCCCCGTTAATTCCCTGCTCATTCATCACGGGCAAAGCCCGGAGAGGAGTGAGCAATATCTGCCTTTGTTTCCATTGCATCATTGGAAGTGACATGATCATTATTTCACTGGGGGCTCAGAGCAACATTAGCAAGATTACCTTGGACTTGCACCTATGAAATGAGGGACAGGAGCTCCTCGGAGCTGTCACGTGCAATATTCACAGCCTGGCAATGCCACCGAAACCTTCTAGCTGAATTTTAGCCATTTTTCCTCTCCTTTGTGCAAATCACAACATTGCCGAGTGAATTACTCGGTGCATAAAAAAGGATCTCTTGCACCTGGAAAGCTACATGCTAATTCCATGCTTTATTCCAGCTCTTTCACGCAAAAGGCTTTCAAAATCATGGGCTATTGTACAGTACATAATGTTATTATTCTGTCCTTATTGTCCTAAAAGCAGATGCTTACAGGCTGGAGCAAAATCTTCTTTTGACTCTCCTGTGCCGGGCAAAAGGTTAGCGAGATAAAGCAGCTCCCGGAGAGCTCTTAATGCCCGTGTGAGGCAGAAATACTAAATCAGGGGAGAGCATTGTTTCTGCTCCAGCTCCAGGAGATATTTCAGCTTTCCCTGGGCGTGAGCAGTGCTCGGTTTTGCACCACTAGGCAGCCAATGTCCCCTGACCACTCCAACACCAGGAAAAGCACAGCCCCGAGCGTGGCACGGATGAGGCACTGTCCCCATGTCCCCAAGGACTCTCTGGGTGAGCTGCTCTGGGAAAGAGGAGCTGTGCTCTGCCCACAGACAGGTTTGCTGGGGACGGGGAAGGTGCTGTCCCCTGCACGGCTCCTGTGGGACCCCAGAGCTGCTGGGACGAGTCCAGAGAGGCCACCAAAGGTGACCACAATCCTCTGGAGCCAGGCTGGGAGAGCTGGGAGTGCTCACCTGGAGAAGAGAAGGCTCCAGGCAGAGCTCAGAGCCCCCTGAAGAAACCCAGGGGTGTGGGACAGCAGCTCCACTGGGAATTCATGACCCAGCAGCCCCTCCCCAGCTCGGTGCCTTAGCCAGGCTGAAAAGTTGGCTCCTAAAATGCTGCTGGGAAAGAGCATTCTCTGCCAAGCTTTGCATTGTCACCACAGAGCTGTCCCCACACCTTCTGATGTCCCCACCATGAGCTCTCCCAGCTATTTCACTCCAGCTCTGTGTCTGCAGGGCCGGAAGGCTGCACAGAGATGCAGGATCAGCAGAGCTGCTGTGAGAGGCTATTTTTAGTGCGAGCCATTTGATGAGCTCTTCGGCACCTTATTTATTGCTGTCTCCAGCTGGGGACCCGAGCCGTACCCAAACCTCTGTGCCTCAAACAGGGCTGGGAGCGCTGACCTCTGTTTGATAACACTTCTCTGCTGACAGTGAGAAAAACAACAGCACATTATGTTGTCAAGACTAATAGCTGCTAATTAGGGTGAGTGACATATGACCCTTTTTCCAGCCAAAGAACACAAAGTCACATGAGAAATAAATTTAAAAAAAAACAGGTTGAAGTTCTGCATGCAATGTTTCCCAGTCTAGAGAGTGACCACTTAAAAGTTATTTTCTGAATTCTTTTTCCCCTGGTTTGCTTGTTTAGGGATTTACTTGAATTTTATGTTATGAGTGCAGTGAATCAGTCTCAGGGTTCAGTGTCCCCTTGGCAGGAAATGGAATTGAGGGGACAGCAGGAAGAGAAGTGGGACAAACCAAAGCTGTGCCACTGGAAACACGGGACACACCTGTGTGGAGGCTCTGGAGTCACTGCCAGGGTGCACAGAAGGGGACAGCTCCCCTGGCCCTGGCACACCTGCCACAGGTGAGGGCACCTCACCTGGCACAGCCCCGGAGCACAGCCAGGGAGCACAGCAATGCTCCAGGCTGGAAGGACCTTCAGTCTCATCTCATTCCAGCCCTGCCTGGGCACGGACACCTCCCATGAGCCGATCCTGCCCTTGAACTCAGCAACTGCACACAGGCTCACTCTGCTGCCAGCTAAGAGCATCCCTGGCAAAGCAAACACGGAATGTGTTTCCCTCCGGGCTGCTGCTCTGGCCTCTCAACTGCCCAGGTGAGGGAGGCTGTGCCACCGCAGGCTGTGCCAGCCCCGATTCCTGCCCAGGCTCTGCACTCTCGGGCTCTGCCCTGCCCAGCACCAGGGGGACACTGCTGGGGACAGCCTGAGCCTGGGGCAGCTCCTGCTCGGAGGAGCCCAGCACCCCTGAACCAGGCAAAAACCAAGTTATTAATTGCCGTTTCCTAAGTGGGGAGCTGAGGTACAGAAAGTTGAAGTGATTTACTGGAGGTCACATTAAAAGCCTATGGAATTCACAGCCTCCTGTTGTGTTCGTGAGGCTCACACATCCCTTAGACCCTCTGAATGTTAATAATTACCCAACGCCTCTGTCTTCTCACTGCTCTAATGAGATTATTGATGAATTACTTAAAATGCACTTTCTGTAGAAGTTTTTTAGATGACAAGTTGCCTTTTACTAAACAAATTAACGGGAAAGTTGAGTTCTCTTGTTCCAGTCTGGGGAAAAGAAGTTTTTGGTTTGAAATGCCTAATTAGTACTAACTGAAATCCAATCGCTGAGTTTATTTGGCACTGTACCTGATATAAATATGCCATGGGGCCATTAGTACCTTGGGGTGACATCAGGACAGAAATATCCCTCCAGCAATTAATATTGCAGGAGCTGTGGATGTCAATAGAGGAGCAGAGCAGTTCCAAGCCCATCAAAGTCACAGGGAGGCTCTCAGTGAGTGCAGGGGATCGACACTGAGCTCAAGATATTCCCAATCATCAGCTCTGACATTTCCATGGCACAGGCAGCCCAGCAAGGCCAGAGAAGACATTCCCAAGGGCCAGCAGATTCCGAGGGAGGAATCCAGGAGAATCCTCCACAGAGAACTGCAACAGACCCAGAGCAGTGCCACCAATCCAGGGCTCGTCCCTGTGCCACCTGCTCGGCCACCACAGAGCTCCTCACTGACTATCTCTCACAGGAGCTGTGCAAATGAAGTTCTCCATCTCCCCAAAAACCTTCCTGCTCCAAGGGTTTGATCTTTCTGGTGGTGTTTTAAAGCTCCTTCTCTCAAGTCCCAAGTAATGAGGTAACTCTCAGTCTGCATGTAAGAACAAAACTCTCTGAGACAGACTGGCAGCCAGACACTTATTATTATACTTTCTGCAAATGCACAGAAGGGCTCTCTCTCTGTGCTCTGGGTCACTGAGATCATGTTTGAGGCATATGATTAATTTTCAGCCTTATTGTGTTAAGGGCTGGCAGGAGAAAAGTGAAGGTTTGGGGTTTTTTTGACCACTGTTAAATGAGGTAGAAGAACTTGTCACTTAGCAGAGCTTTGAAATTATCTTTGCATAAAGCAGCAGCTAAGAAGTTAATAGACGCAAAGAGCAATCTATTGATTTGAGGTTTTCTGAGGGGTTTTGATGCGGGTGGAGGCAGCAGAAGTGTTCTGCTCGGGATAAATAAGCTGTGGCTAACGATGCCTGAAGCATTTAACGTGCAAGGAGTCCTGCTTTTATTCAGCTCCTCATACCAACAAGTTCTTGCATGGGGACAAGAATTTCAGCTGATAAAAAAGGTGTTTGAAACATTTGGTTTTCCTCTTGGATGCAAATTATTCTTAGCTCAACTCTATTCCCCTCAAAGCTCTTTGTTGCTCATAGACTGACATCAAAGGTAAAACTAAAGCCTCAACTGCAATAAATCATTTCTCTTTTCAACATTTGCTGCACCAAGCACCAGAACATCTCAAAGATAGCCATGGAAATCTCAAATACCATCTGATAGCAGCCAGGGGCTTCTCCAGATTTCAATTTTCAGTTTTCAGATTTTCTCCAGGGCAGAGGGGCTCCAGCCCTTGGAGCATCTCCATGGCCTCCCCTGCACTTGCTCCAGCAGCTCCACATGCTCTTTACGCAACACAAATCGCAACAGAAGATTGTGGGGTCCAAACCAATGCAGAGCTTTGTATGAATATTCTTCAGCTGGTCTCATATCCCTGAGAATTCACCTTTTACTGAATGCAGGCTTTGAACAACCCCCAAATTTCTGACTGTGCAGATGGCCAGGAAACTGCTGGGGTTTGAGATGGAAGTGTAAATCAGTCCTCATTTGCACCTGGATACAAGGGAATGAGAATATATGAACCTGCTCCCCGCAGACGCAGAGTTTTGAGTTTGCTGGCGCTCATGTGCATGGAGAGGAGGGTGCAGAAGGAGTGAGGATGAGAATTTAAACTCACAGCCTGAAGCAGCCCTTGTGCCCTGCCTGTCTTTGGCTCAGCTCAGCTCCATCCAGGGCAGGCTGTCCCCGTCAGGGTGACAGCAGTGCGAGCTGTCCCTGAGCTCAGAGTGCTCGGGGACTGACCCAGCTCTGCTCTGAACGGGGCTCCCCTCTCTCTTTGTGCCCGCAGTTATGGAGACATGGTGCCCAAGACGATCGCTGGGAAGATCTTCGGCTCCATCTGCTCGCTGAGCGGGGTGCTGGTGATCGCGCTGCCCGTGCCTGTCATCGTGTCCAACTTCAGCCGCATCTACCACCAGAACCAGCGCGCCGACAAGCGCCGCGCACAGAAGGTGAGTGACCCTCGGGGCTCCTGGGGCTCCTTCCACCTCCACAGCCCTCCCCAGGCACGGCTCAGTGCCCCTCGCTCAGATAATCCCCTCAAACTATCCCCAAACCCGCCCCACACTGCGCCCAAAACCTGCCAATGCCCCCAGGCTCTGGAAAAGCGACACAGAACAGACCAAACCCGCCCACAGCACCCAAATACAGCACCAGCGACCCCAAGGAAGTGCCCAAACTACTGATGGAAACCTACTGCCCCAGAACGAGGGGAAGGATTGGACTGCCGATCCTCCCACAGCAAAACATGCACCCCAAAATAGAGCAAAATGTGCCACAGTAATTCCTGCTTGGCTTGTCTCCAGGACTTGTGGTCTGAAAAGCCATTGTTGTCAAATTTCAGCTACAGAACCCCTCCAAGATGATTTTTAATGTTCCACTGGCATCCAGCTCTGAGCCACAGTTCACACCAGGCTGATGTAGGAAACTTCACACACAACTGGGTTGTGATTCTTGTATAAATTTTTCCTCTTATATGTCATAAAATTACACCCAGATAATAACTTACCTAATCACATTTCTATCACAAGGAAAATAAACTCATGCAATCCTACAGAATTTCCACGCTGGTTGACCCAAAGTCTGACCAAGACAATTCACACACCCTGCCTTGGAAGCAGAAATGTTTTCCCATCAAACGCACACCACCTGCAGCCCTCACTCTGCACTGGGCATTGTCAGCATCAGAAGCAGCAGGGCTGTTACTGCTCACCTTTCCTACACACTTGTCTGAAACAAATAGAGATCTGTGTGCACATAACCCTCAGTCAGCCCTGGGAGCTGTTTTTCCTCCCGGCTGCTTCACTCCTTGTTGTCTCTCTGTGCTTTCAAAAACAGCCATCCAGCAACAGCTTATCAGCACACAGAGCCCTCCAAGCTGTGCCTGGATCTCTGGGAATACACAAAAGCCCCTGCAAATGTGAAGGGATTACTGAATATTCCAAAGTCTGAGCAGTTTTTGCCAGCAGAAGCTTACCGAGTCACTAAGAGAGCATAACAGATTTACTGTATCTCTATTTCAATCTGCTAAATTACACTACTGCCAGAATCAGGTTTTTACAACAACTGCAAACTAAAGGCCTGAAGTTCTTTTTCTCCCTATGGAATGCTGTCTGCCAAAAATTCGAGACTCAGGGGAGCTGATGGAGAACAGTAGTAGAAAAATGTGTTATTTCTGCTTCAGGCGAGCATCTGGGCCGTGCCTACTTCTTGCATCTCAGGGAGCTGACAGCAGAGAGCTCAGATACAAGACCTACAAAACCACAAAATTTGGCAGTCACAACACAAAAGGGAGAGAGGCAGGATCGTGCAGGAAGCAGCTGCAGCCTCTGCCAGTCCCTGCTGGGTTTTACAAACCCCTGCCTGAGGTTTGACACGGCACACGTGGAACAAGGGAGGTTTTGGAGGGAGAGCTGTTTGTTTGATCAGTCACACCACAACAGAAATAAAGAACATGTAAAGGTATCAAAGTGCAGCACATCGTTCTGTCAGCAGCTGGACAGTGGATCAGGACATTCATTTGGTGTGTTTCAGTCATTTGCAGAGTGAGTTGTGTAAAGTGAGGTGCACCCACACGTGAGGATTTGGGATTTCACTCAGGACAGAACAGGTGAGGTGTCCAAGCACAGCAAGGGCAGCGATACCGAGGGAGAGGTTCATGGGGCAGTGCTCACAGCCCAGCTCAGGAACTGCAGACCTTGAGAGAAAGCTCTTATTGTACTGAAACAGCCCCGAAACAGAGACAGAAGCTGCTCCACAGCCCAGCCCAGCCCCAAAAATGGCCCAGACGAGATCTGTGCATAACCCTGGGTCAATCAGAGGCTCCAGAACTGTCCCCAGCTCTGTGCTTTAGACGAGGCCACCCCTCTCTCCAGGCAGTAAACCAATGTTTCTTCCCTTGATTCAGCTCTTCCCTTCATTCCTTGGCCTGTGATCCACTCGGTGACAGGGAGAAGACCCCCCCACCTTTGATGCCAATGTGATTGATTGCAGCCTTTATAAAGGTTTGCTGTATTGACACACACAGTGTATAATTTCCCCCCATTTGAATTTCTAATTCCCTTGATATTGGTGGAATTTCTCAGTTAAGAAACTTTTCTCAAGTCAGAAGTGTGAGTAATTTTCACATGATCAGCACTGCATGAATACTAAAGAGAAGGGAAGGAGAGGAGCACGTTAATGACAGTCCCTCTGGAGATGGTCAGGATGAGCAGAGGGACATTCGGGATCCACTGTGATACCACACTTGTTACAGCACCATCCCACACCCAACTGATCCCATCTTCAGAAACAGTTAAAACTCTGCCCCCACCTAATTAAAGTTACGAAGACATTTGCATGGCTTTTTCAAGAAGGTTGGAAAAATCTCTTTGCTCTCTCAGTCCTTGAATATGAAGAACCCACCAGCAGAAGCTCCTTCCAGACAGAATTCCGAGGAGACAGCTCTGAATGAACACAGTCCTTTAGCACACTAGAAACTTAATGAATTATTTTTCTCTTTTAATTGAATAGCAGTTCATTGGGTATGTGTCAGGATAAATGCTTTGGAAGTTCTGCTTAGTTCAAGAATCACAGCTTTTATGACATACAGGGCGATTTCAAGATCACGCTATAGACCATATTAACCTTTTTATATGAACCCAGACTGAGGTTTTCAGGGAGAAATAACCAAGGCAAAATACTGTACAAGCCTCGGACTGGCTGGACTGCCATTCACAGATCGAAGGCTGGGACTGAGAAAAGCTGAACTCTCCGGAGGGGCTGTGCCCCAAAAAACAGCACAGCCCAGCCCACAATGCCCCTCAGCTCTGCTCAGCCCTCACTCTGTGTCTCAACTGTTGAGGGGGCTCTGGTCTAGCAGGAAGAGGTATTTAAATAACGTGAATAACATACCAGGAGGTGGCTGTTACTCATCAGCCTCTGTTCTCCAACTAACTGAGGAGAAATGTTCCTTAAAAAGAAAAAAAAACAAACAAAACAAACACAAGAAACCAAGCTACCCGTGACCTAATCGCTTTAAAGATAAATTATTCTTTGCCAAACCTGCACTGTGAGACAATTAATTACAAGGAGATCTGGCAAATATTAATTCATTGTGCCGTGGCATCAAATTCTGTCCTCTGGCATGCAGCAAGGACCAGGTCAGTGCGAATGGAAGATGAATTGATCATTTGTGACAAGGTTCATTTTGGCAAAATTGTGTTTCTTTCCTTCCCCAACAACTTTTTTTTTTCCCCCTTTTTTGACTGATGTGCTAAGAATAGACCTTCCTGACTTTGAAACGACGCTGTTCTTTAGTGAATGTCACAGCCTTGGATTTAAAAGAGAATGTGACACTTAAAAGGCTTGACAATAGAACGACTTTGTAATTCAGATGATGCTGGAGGAGCCCCTCGCACCACACTGCGTTTGCAGCAAAGACAACACGGAGGAGCAGGAGCTGAGCTGGGTGGAGGACAACACCTCCCACTTCTCCACCCGGGCAAGGAAAAGCAGAGGCAGCTGCTGACAGCTCCTGAAATGCTGCTCCTTTGGCAGCAGTGGGGAGAGGAGAGCACTTCATTGTTCACAAGTTGGAGAAGGAGGGAACGCAGTCCCAGGCACAGAATTATTGCCCCAGCAGGGCTGAAAGGCTGGGGTGACACAGGGGGACAGGAGAGCCCCGACGGCTCTGAAAATCCAGCAGAGTTGGTCAAGATCTCAGCTGGGAGGAAAGCAAAGGTTCAAAGAGGAGCCTCTCACAAAACGAGGTACACACAACATCAGGAAAAATGCAGAGGCTCAGATGCTGTGGGGAAAAAGGAAAAACCCAGGCCCGTCTGAAGTGCATTTATCATTTAATGGTTAGATTTGCTAAATGAGCCGAGATGCTGGAAGAGCTGATAATCTCAGGGGGACTGGCATTGGCCCTAGTGCTGCATTTCACAGGGGCTGCACCGGAGCTGCCAACAAACATCAACCCCTGGTAATCACAGCGCTTGGTTTCAAGCCCGCAGTAAATGTGCTTTTGACGACTACAGCCTCTCAGGGTGTTCAATTCATTTCATTTATTATCTGGTGGCCTTTGACTCCCCGAGAACAAGCAATGCACTGCAAAAGCCTCGAGCCAGACTTCTCATTCCATCCTCAGGCTGAAAGCCTCCAGGAGAGAGCCAAACGCAGATTTAGGCGAGGCAAGGACTACCCAGGACAGAACCATTTTGTAGAGCTGCTCCCACATAAAACTGCAATATCGAACTGCGAACTGCATCCCAGGCTATGAGAGAGCACAGGGGATAAATTGGGAGAGGAAGGGAAGCGGACACATTGTCTGGGGGATGAATTAAAGTGTTCAATCACAGAGCAATTCCAGCAGCACAGAGATGCAGGGGCGAGGGAGGAGCCGGAGCTCTCCCGATGGAAGGGGATGGAGGGAGGAAGGGCATGGAGGATGGAAGGGCATGGAGGAAGGGGATGGAGGGAGGAAGGGGATGGAGGAAGGGGATGAGGGAGGTTATGGATGGAGGGAGGTTATGGATGGAGGGAGGAAGGGCATGGAGAAGGTTATGGACAGAGGTTATTCCAGACAACTCCTCAGGAGATGGGGAACACGGCAGCTCTGAGCTCAGCTGAGCCAGAGGTAGCTGTGGAGATGCTCGAAAGGGGCTCCAGCCCAGAGGAAGGCAGAGCAAGGACACAAATGCCTGACTGCTCCTCAGGAGGCACATTACAAACAGCCTGTCCATCCCCACCGCTCCCAGGGCTTGGGGAGCAGCGGCAGAGCGCAGGGAGAGCGGAGCTGGTGCTGGGAAAAGGCTTAATTCTGGATTTGTGTCATCCCCGTACCCATGAGGAAGACAGCCCACACACCTGTCAATAACGGGGCCATTATAATAATTGATTTGCTACAGAGCAGGGGAGTCAGCTTTGAAATGTTCTCTCTTTCAGCTGACACCCAAAATTTTGGAGGTGGGTTAGGGAACTTCAGAGCGTGGAAAAGAACGGCCAGAAAAAGTGACTGGAGCTGTCTAAGGAGAGCTCAGCAACAGAACATGACTCAGTTCCCAGCAGGGAATGGGGTTGGGAACTTAAGGGGAAGGAGAAACAATAAGGTTAAAACTGGAGCTGGCTGACATTTAAAGAACATGTTTTTTTCAACCAGAATGAATCTGTGTGGAATATGTTTTTGTTGTCGTTGTTGATATTTAACAGTCTTTGACAGGGGGAAAAAAGGCTTTTTTATTATTTTTTTCAAAAGATATTTCATTTTTGCTGGGCTAGGTACCTCTTTCTCTGTTTGTCACATCCCTTAATAAGAGTTCAGGGGAAAACAACCCAAACAAATAAGCCAATGAGGAATCCTGCCTCTTTTCTTTCATATCATCGAGGAAAGCAAAATAACATTTTCCATCAGTTCAGCTAGTCCCAAATTCCCCGAGTCCCAAATTGTATAAGACAAGGAGCTGTCTCCTCTGAACGGAAGGGCTGAAATCAGTGAGCTCCAGTTTATAGGTTCAGCCTCCAAAGCAAGCCCATATTAAATACTAAAGCCTGCTGTCAACAGTGGCCCAGTGCCCAACTGGAACTCCTTCCACACATCCAGCAGCTGCTCAACATTTACTTTCACTGAGGCCCTTTCACATCACATCTCAGTGATAACCAGAGAACACCCTACGAACCACAGGAGCCCCACTGATCCACCCTGGGGGCTCTCCTGCGTCACCTCGGCACGAGGGTGTCCCCGTCCCGGCCGGTGGGACAGGTGTGTGGCAGTCCCTGGGCAGATGGCTCCGTTATGTAGCACAATCAGGAGGATTTGTCATGGCCCGTGCTGCTCACTCCATCCCAGATGTCGAAACAAACGCAGGCTGAGATCGCCTCGTCCAGGAGACCTGGACCAGAGCACTCAGCCAAAAAACGCTGGGAGCCCTGTCCTGCTTTGGAATTGGCCACTCGGGATCAGATTCTTTGCTGTTCCCTTTGTTATCTCATTCATATGTCACCAGCCTGCCTAAATGACCAGGCTGGAGCTGAGGGCACAGCTGAGCCCCAGCAGCCCCAGCTCCGTGAGGAGCTCCCAGCCCTGCAGCGTGGGCACCTCGGAATTCAGGGACACAGCTCTGGGCAGGGCACAGTCCCTGGAGCAGCTGGAGATGGCACCAGAGCTTGTGGGCACTCATTGTGCCCTGGCAGGGATGAGCCAGCGGGCAGGAGCTGCCCTCCCCTGCCTGCCCCTGCCACCGCCACTGTCACTGCCTGGACAGAGCAATGTCACAGCAGCGCTGCCCTTCCACTCCTCCGTTCTGTGCCTCCTTCAGCCATGCCTGGGAAAGAGCGATTCCAGCACATCCAGCGGCTGAGTGGGGACAGTCAGGAGCCATTCCAGCACCAGGAGATATGCTGGGGTGCCCAAACAAGGGTCAGGGCTGTGTTTGACATGACAGTTCCAGGGCTTGGTGACAGCCGGACTGTCCTGCCCCAGGAGAGGATCCAGGCAGGATCCTCCAGCCCCAGGAGAGGATCCAGGCAGGATCCTCCAGCCCCAGGAGAGGATCCAGGCAGGATCCTCCAGCCCCAGGAGAGGATCCAGGCAGGATCCTCCAGCCCCAGGAGAGGATCCAGGCAGGATCCTCCAGCCCCAGGAGAGGATCCAGGCAGGATCCTCCAGCCCCAGGAGAGGATCCAGGCAGGATCCTCCAGCCCCAGGAGAGGATCCAGGCAGGATCCTCCAGCCCCAGGAGAGGATCCAGGCAGGATCCTCCAGCCCCAGGAGAGGATCCAGGCAGGATCCTCCAGCCCCAGGAGAGGATCCAGGCAGGATCCTCCAGCCCCAGGAGAGGATCCAGGCAGGATCCTCCAGCCCCAGGAGAGGATCCAGGCAGGATCCTCCAGCCCCAGGAGAGGATCCAGGCAGGATCCTCCAGCCCCAGGAGAGGATCCAGGCAGGATCCTCCAGCCCCAGGAGAGGATCCAGGCAGGATCCTCCAGCCCCAGGAGAGGATCCAGGCAGGATCCTCCAGCCCCAGGAGAGGATCCAGGCAGGATCCTCCAGCCCCAGGAGAGGATCCAGGCAGGATCCTCCAGCCCCAGGAGAGGATCCAGGCAGGATCCTCCAGCCCCAGGAGAGGATCCAGGATTCTCCCCACTCCTCTGCCAGCCTGGCTTGCAGCCAGTGCACTGTGGCTGTCAGCGCAGGGCTGTGAGAAGGACAGAAGCTCTTTTGAGTTTTCGCTCCAACAGGACCATGGGAGGGGTTTGGGATGGATTTTTCCCCTAATGCAAGAGATTTGTCACCACTGATCTCAGGAGCAGGCAGGGGCAGTTTCGGCTTTGTTGTGTGATGAGTTCTGGGCAATTCTGGCTGCCAGCAAGAGCACTTTTCTCACTCAGTGCTGCAAACTCCCTCAGGAGAGGAGCGCTGGAGTTCGGATCAGCCCTCCCCTCCCTCCTGCCTGTCCCACACAGGGCACACTCACTGGAATCAGACCCACCTGAGCCCTTCCCTTCCTTCCTGCAGCTCCACACCATTAATTAGTGCTCATCTATCAGGGCCAGGCCGCTGGCATGTGACACCAGATCAAATTCTGTTAATTCCTCCATCCCCTGAATTCTTTATAGCTGTTAATTAGGGGTGTGAGCTGTGTGAAAGATGTTATAAAAGTGAGCTCTGGAAACACAGATAAAAAAAGACAGACAGATAAATCACAGGCAGACAGATGCTCATCACACTCAGCTTCCAGTGAAACACTGAAAATCTTATTTTAGACTAATGGAGAACAGCAGCATCTCTGTTAAAGCCACAGAAAAACATGAGGGTCTTTCCTGGAGATTTTAAGAAAGAAATTTCTAGACAAGTTCCGACAGCCTGATTTACACCCCATAACAATTCCAACTACATCAGATTATTGCCACTACAACTGGGCACCTCTTTAACCACATCCTTGGAGTAATTTCGACTCAAGCTCTAAAAATCCATTATAGCATTAATAATATTTAAAAGTGTATGTAGAAATTTCTTTTATTATTATTTCAAGAAGGGAGAGAGAAGGGAAGAGAGGTGGCTTTGTCAGTCAGCTGGGCTGGCAGTGTGGGAACTTCAGCAGAGAGGAAGCTTTGAATTTCAGCCAAGTGGCAGCAACTGTGTAAAACATAATTCAGTCAAGGGAAAACTGTCCATAAGATCAGTCCTTACAGAGACCAAGGGCTGTCTGTAACCCTTACTGAGCCAATGAATACATAGATAACTTCTAAAAGGTATTAAAAATGAACAGCATCTTCAGAGGGTAAGAATATGAAATGGCCTCAAGAAAAGCTTATGACTTAAATGTCAAGCAAAGGAATAAAGTGAGAAACATCAATCTCTACAACAAACAAAAAAAAAACCCCAGTAAAGTTTATTCTCTTCTTCCCTGTAGAATGCAGCAAATAGCAGAAAAGGGATAGTCCATGTGAAAAGAAAATGACGATGCAATGACAACTGAGTAAGATTGGCAACAAATAGACACAGGCTGGAAACCAGAAGAATTTTCTAAACAGAAGAAAGAATTTCTGAAATAAATGTCCTGTAGGAGTAAGATCTTCACTAAGTCTTGTTAAGCTCAAGATGAGAATGTACAAAAAGAAGTTTACAACAGGAGGGAACGAGGCCCAGTGCTCCAGAGGCTTCCTGACCATCCTGCCAGTTTTGCATATTGTGACCCTTTGAAAATTCCATGTTTAATCAGCCGGGGTATCTGTGACTGGCAGAGAGGCCCAGACCCATTAAACTCCATATTCAGTGCATTGTCCTATAAATAGCCTGAACATCATGTTCCTCGGCGTTGGAAAAGATTAAACGATAAAGTTCATTGGAAATGATGTTCTGTTGCTTTAATGGTGCCAAGGGTAAGGTAGCATTAAAAGGAGAGGCTCAGAGGAGGAGAGGGGAATCTTTCATCTCTGGAAAGTAATGAAGAGGCCCAAAATAAGATCAAGGTCTGACTGTAAGTGGTTCTATCGAATTATATAGGAATATAATGAGTTCTACACTATCTAATTTCCATATGCAGCTCTATAACATCTCCCCCAAAGCAAAAGTGACAGAATATTTGAACTTGGCTCAAAAGCTGTTTAATGTAAAGACTTGAGTGGAAGTAAAATCTAAATGTGCACACTTTGTTTCTTAGGGCAAAAAAAGGTTAAAAGGAGAAGCAAAAGTTACTTTCAGATCCTGTATAGCTCTGGTGCCTGCCCATCCCCACAGCCAGGAGAACAACTGCTCCTTGTTTGAGCCATTTTCCTTTCCCACAGCCCCAATCCCACCCAGGGAAAAACCCCAGCCCCGTTTGGCACTGCAGCCCCAAGAAGGACAGGTGGGCAGTGCTGCCTCACACTGAGCAAAGCACTCCACAGGCAGCGGATTCATTTAATATCTTGTTCACACCATTATTTTTGAATGCTTTGCTTTCAAATGAAGGTTTTCCCACGTTCTGCTTGGCAGGGAAGAGCTGCCACAAAAGGCCAGGGAGCTGAGCAGGTTCACACCAGAGGAAGGTTCCTCCCATTCCCTTTCCAAGTTACATCTGTGCTCCAAGTTCCCACTCAGAAGTACAAACTGAAGTCTCTGCGAAATTCCTTCCCAAATTTTGCACTAAAAAAATCAGTCAAAGGTTCCACAGACAATATAATCTCAGGAAGGCAAGAACATAACTAGGAGAAAACACTTTTTGTCATTGCAGACTCCAAGCCCTGTTGTTCAGCCTGCACAAACTCCAAACTCCACAATGCGCTTCTCACATTTTCCATCTTCCAAAATCAACCACATTCTTCCCATCTAGAATTTAAAGTCCAAACCCCAAATGAGCAAGAGATACAGACAAAACCAAGAAAATCAAGCACTTATTGAATAGCTAGGATATTTCCCTTCAAGAACAAAAACCAGATCCAAAACACTCTGTTAATGGCTTTGGAGAGCAGCTTCATGTCAGCCTTAAAGGACATGGGGTGCTCACCTACTACAGCCATCACCAAGAACATTCAAACGATTAATTATCGAGGAATTAGCATATGAAATACTGTTAATTACCTTGTGGAGCTGCATTTTCTGCCAGGAATCCTCGTGGCGTGGTTGCAGCAGGAAAAGAGAGAAGGGACATGGAGGGAGCACCTCTCACATGAGGAGAGGCTAAGGAATGGGACTGGGGGGCCTCAGGGGGGAGGGCTGAGGGGGAGCTCATTAATATCCAAATACCTTCAGGTGTGCAGATTTGGAAATACTCAAACACCATTGGACATTGGGTGGAGAGAACCGTTAGATTGGGTGACCTCATTAATATCCAAATACCTTTGGGTGTGCACTGGGGAGGGAGCCGTTAGATGGTGACCTCATTAATATCCAAAAACCTTCAGGTGTGTATTGGGTGGAGAGAACCGTTAGATTGTGACCTCATTAATGCCCAGACACCTTCAAACACCTTCAGGAGTGCAGATTTGGAGCTCTCCTGTTCCCCAATGCAGGCTGGGGGGGCTCTGAGAGTCAGAGCAGGTGACCTATGCTGTGATTCCAAAGGGCCTTTCCAGCCTCATCCTGAGAGGGATAATGCCAAAAAGAGTTCCAGTGCACAGAGGGAGAGGTGGATGCAGGGCCTGGTGCTCCACTCACTGCTTGTTCAGGAACAGGAGATCTGGAAAGCTGAAGTTGTCTGGCAAATATGGAATTGTGTCATAGGCTGCAGCTTAATAGTTTATTATCCCACATAAATCAAGAGTGAGCGTTATCTCCATAAGAACTGGATGAAAATCATTAATAAATAATAATTAGCTGTTTCCTGAGCCTGCCATCTGGTTAGCGTTTCTCCCAGCCAGCAGCTCCTGCTCCCTGCACTTCTCCAAAAAGCAAAAAGATGAGCACAGGCTCTCCTCTCTCCTCTGCCAGTCCCTTTGGGCAGTGCAGACGCCCAGGATGCTGCACCTCCCCACTCCACAGGTCTCACTGCCCTTTCTGCTTTTTCTGAGCCTCCAGTTTCTTAAAAACCAGCAAACCCCAGAAGTTACTGAGCCCTGCCTTCCACCCTGCTCTGAGAAACACGTGGGCTCCAAGATAACCAAATTAATCATTCTAACCTGTAAGTGGCTGTCATTAGTATTATTATTTTCATCATATAAATTATCTTCCAGATTAGGTCATATGCATTTTGAGATCCTGTGGTTTCCTAGCAACTCCTCTCCCCATCTCCATGCAGACACTGTGTGCCGTTTGCTTTTCCTTTTTTAGCCTCCCTGGCAGGGGTTATATTCAGCAACAGTGATCTCAGGCCGGCCCTGGTGACCTTTAGTCTGTCACATTTGGGGGAGAAGATGCAGAAGACAAATATCTCCCCCCAAAAAATGATGTTTGCAGCAGAAGGCCAGAGAGCCACAGTGCTCCACTTGCCCATCTCTGTCCCCAGACCAAGAGCACCGAGCTCTGCAGGACAAGCATGACAAAAAACATGCCCACACGTGGTAAAAACTGGCAGAATTTGGAAGATGTTAAACCCTGTTTTACTGCCAGGCTTGGTCAAAGCGCCACACCCCACACAGGACAGGCATCTAAACCGTGCAGGGCTTGTGGCACTTGACAGAGACACTTCCCCAAGAATTCACAATTGCACACAGACATTCACATAAAATCCTGAACTGTTGCTTTAGAGTTGTTTATAGTCCAATGGAGGAAACTGTCTGGAGGGCCAAACCAATTTTAGGCACCAATTTTAATTAACTTCTCTAGCTGAGTTAATCAAGATATCTACCAAATTTAATCACGATGGGGACCCGGAGTTGGGCGCCATGATGATTGCAGCCAATCCTTTGTGTAAGGAGAACAGGATTAACTTCTGTCCTGCCCCACTGACATTTTTTAAAATAACAACGTCTGTTCTAAACTACAAAAGCTGTGGGGCTTAATTATTTAGATAGCAAGTGGCCCTGTTTCAAAAGGAAAAGGGAACAGACCTCAGAACCATCTCCAGTCCACATGGAGAAGAGTTATTAATATTTGATCCCCTGCTAGCCTGGAGGCAAAGGGAATAATGTTCATTACAACAGCCTGAGACTGAATCCACTTTAACAATTGACTGAACTGAACACGAGGATGAACCTTTCCTGCTACAGGTGAGGTGTGCTGGGCAATTCCTCCTGCAAAGGAGCTGATGTTTTATCATGCTCAGAGAGGAATGGGAATCTTCAGTGGTGACCACCAGAGCATCCCTGGAAAAATCATCACTGCATCCCAAATCCACTCCTGGTGACAGGAGAGAGATCACGGTGAAGAGTCAGGAACAGAGACACAAAAGCACATGCTTGAATTTAGGAAAAACAATTTAATGGAAATGCAATTATCAGGAACAGAGGGACAACGCCATGTACCTGGAAAATTAAATATTCTCAGTCCCTTATCCCTGTGTGCTCTCTCTCACAGCTCCCATTCCATAGCAGCAGCCCCTGTGGATTTTGTTCCAGGTCACAGCCTCAGGCCAGTCGTTCTCAGGGCCTAGAGCAACACAGCCATTTAGAAAAGTCCTCAGAAAAAGTGAAGATCCAATTCCACTCTCTTGTTGTGTTCTCAGTCTGTGTCTTGCCTATCTCAGGCTCATGAGTGCCTTGGCCCAGCACAGAGATCTCTCTTTCACACTGATTAGGAGGCTCAGCGTTAAAATGGGACAAGGAAATCTAGGTGAGGTATAGAAAATAAAGCCAATTTCAGATGTCCCCATTTTGGGGGGTCAAAAGACAACCTATTTTTCAGACTGGTCATAGTGTGTGTCACCCAATTAAAGCTGCAAACTTTACCCTGTGCATGTCTTTGCCTGAGAAATTGTCTGCTCGAGCACAAGGTCTTGAGGTTAAACAAATATTTCAAATATTTCCAATTTTGAAGGCTCACACCTGGACAGGAACAGAGCTCCTGAAATGGCTCCACTCTCTGGACCCACTGCAGATATTTGCCTCCTGCCTTTCCTCTTCCTACAGCGTTTACCCATTAGCACCTCTAATTAGAGGGAAAATCACGAGCTCCATGTTATTTAAGGGATTATGCAGCATTTTAAACTACAGCACAATGTAATTATTTTTTAATAGCTGCAGCTATTTCATGTATTTACTTTTAATGGTGTTTGAGTCATAAATTAACAGTGGAAAAGAAAAAAGGCAAATCACTTGACAGAGAAGCAGGCAGCAATTGAAAACTAAAATACTAAAAGGAATTATGAAAAATAATCAAAAAGGAAAAGGTAGGGTCTTAGTTTTTCTTGTTTGCATTATTCCAGACTTCTTCGTGTCATCTAACTTGTCCCCCTGGAGATGTGCATTTTTGGACAATGTTGTTTTATCAGAGAGCAGAGTTCATGAAGTGCCACTGCCACCGCAGGGGACACAGGCGCAGGCTCAGCAGGGCCACTGTCCCTGTGTGCCCAGCACGGGCAGAGCAGGACAGAGCTGGGACAGAGCAGGGACAGCACGAGGGGTTTGGAGAGCCTGGGGAGCCATGGAGGCACTGCCCGGGCAGAGTGGTGAGCTCTGGAGATCAAATCTGAGCTCTGGAGATCTCACCTGAGCTCTGGACACACACCTGAGCTCTGGAGATCTCACCTGAGCTCTGGACCCACACCTGGCCCCTGTGCCCACAGCAGGGCCAGGACAGGCTCCAGTGCTCCACGTCACCCCAAAAATGAGCTCTGGCAAGCAGGAAGAGCCTGCAGAGCCCAGCTGCTGTTTCTGGGGGCTGTTCACGCTCTGGGGCGGATGATGTGCTCCTGCCCACAGACACACAGAGCCACCTGTCCCCTGTCCCCAACACCTCCTCATCCCCTGACCCCTGCGGGCATTTCAGCGCAGGTTTCCCGGCAGAGTGACCCCAGCTCTGCCCCCGGTGCTGGCAGCAGGGCCCGTGTCCCCTTGTCCCCCTGTCCCTGACGCTCTGTTCCCCCGCAGAAGGCACGCCTGGCGCGGATCCGCGTGGCCAAGACAGGCAGCTCCAACGCCTACCTGCACAGCAAGCGCAACGGGCTGCTCAACGAGGCCCTGGAGCTCACGGTGAGTAGTGAGTGCTGCCTGCCTCCCTCCTGCCCATTCCTGCTCCCCCCAGCTCCCTGCCTTGCTCCCATTGCTGCTCCCAGCCTGGCGCAGGGATGCTGCTCTCACACACTGCAGATGTGGTGTGCAGGCACAGCTGGAATCCAGCTGTTCCACGCATGGGAGGAAAGCTTCCCTGAGCTCCTCCTGGAGCTCCTCCTGGAGCCAGGAAGGCTCTGCCTCTCCAGCAAGGAGCAGGCTCACAGCTCCCTCTGATCCCTGGGTGTGATGGAGCTGGACTGATTTACACAGCCCACACTATAAATATCCACTGCCTTCCATTTACGCTTTGAGAGTCTAATATGTACTATCTGATCATCTCCAACAGGACAGGAAAATATTCCCTAGCTCCTGTTTCAGGCAGCCTGGTGGTGGGTTTATTTTTAAAGGTCTCCGGAGGCTCTGGCTGTTCAGGAGGAGGAAAGTTTTAAGTGCTCACATTGCTCAGCAGAACCAGCAAACACAAGAGGAGGTTATTACATTAAGCCTGATCAACACCAGAGCAGGTATTAGCACATTTCATGGATTTCATTTCAAATAAATCAGCCTTTCGTGCACGTGGGAGCAAAGAGTGAGATGAAGGATGTTTGATGGAGCCTCAGAGCCGCCCGGAACTCCTTTGTGCATCCTCACCTGGGATCTGATCCAAGTGTGACCTTCCCTGGGACACATCTGTGCCCAGGGAGGAGCAACAGAGCTGGGCAGGGGTCTAGAGAATAAGTTCTCTGAGGAGCAGCTGAGGGGCTTTTCCAGCCTCAATGACTCAGTAAAATCAAAGCTGAAAACCCTCTCAGCTCCTGCAAAAGCTGCTCCCCAGGACTGAGCCCGCTCCCCCAGCTCGGTGGGCTCGCACAGGGAAGTCGTGCAGCACCTGGCTCTGCACGTAGGATGTGCTCAGAGCAGCCTGCGCCAGACAAGTCTGGCCCTTTACAACTGGAATAGAGTCTGAACTGCTCCGCAGAAGCACTTCACACCAAGTACAGATTTGGAAGGTGGGGGGCCCGGAGCAGTTTCTGTTCTCCCTTCCAAAACAAGTTCGATCCTTCTGACTACACATCCAACGTTGTCTCCCGCTCTGCAAATGGCAGCCACGCTCAGAAAATCTGTTCTTGGACCATATGTCACTGCTGTGAGCTCAGGAGAAGTTTCTTTATCCAGTAAAGGCCAGGCAGACTGGTCACACCTATCCCAGGGCTTTATCCCCCTACAGGAAAGGCTCAGGACTGGGAAGTCAGCTCTGCTGGGATTCTGCTATTTCATCACCCAGAAACATGCAAACTTTGACTGAAAATTTTAAACTTCCTTTGAAGCTTTAGGGTTTCTGCTCTTTAAAAACGCCAGAAGAGCTTAGCAGAATCACTCAGTTTGCAGTTGATCTTCCAGCCTGTCATCCCAACAAGAATCTCCTCACTTCTCTTGTCAACCCAAACTCCCTGCCAAGACCACTCAGGGAAGAGCAGCTGACACACCAATGCTGAAGTCCAAAATGCACGAGGCTGAGGGAAATGTTTGGCTGAATGGGTTCATTTTCTGGAACCTGCCCAAAAATAAGTGGGAAAAGCATCATTTTGGCTACAAAGCTACTGTTGACACAGGAACGAAAACAGAAACATTTCTAAAGAGGCTCCAGAGGATTTTTTTTCTTACCCATTAATAACTAAATTTATATCTATAGGAGCTCCTATAGCAGGTTTTCACAAGGTTTTCTGGGTGTAACTTCCTTCCTGGGGGGCTTATAGCTCTAAATCATAGAATCCTAGAAGAGTTTGGGCCAGGATCAAGACCCAAGACATCTCTCCATCCCCAGGCAATGACACTAATTAATTACAGAACTGCAGAGCGTTCTTCCCTTCAGGTGTACATGACCAGTTTAACTCCACAAGGCAAGATTTTATGTCCTTTCATTTCATGTCAGAACAACAAACCCTTCTGAAGAGCACAAAATGTGAATGACAGCAGTCTAGACAGCCAAATTTTTTAAGCTGCAAAAACATAAAGGAACACGACTCGTGTAGCTGCTTTAACAGGCACCAAAATATTATCTCCACACTGTGCACATTTGTCAGTCAAATTCGCATCACACTGCTTCCCTGCTCAGGTACAAATCCTGTTTTGACACCTTGCCCAGATCTGTGTGAGCAGTAATGGGCTGCACACAGCCACACTGCCACAGGGCTGCTCCGTCCCCCGGCAGGAATTCAGATTGCAGTTGCTCAGGCCATGCCCAGATATTCTCTCTCCAGGGCACACTGGGAGGGGTCCCCGAGGACAGCCACAGCCCCACGACGTGCCCCGGCTGGGGCTCTGCAGCCAAACCAATAAATCGGAAAATGGGGAGCGCTGAGGATTCCGGAACGTGTGCCCCAGTGTCCTTTCATGAGCACCAGAAGGAACACACTGACACCATCCTCCGAGGGAACAGCACGGCTCCAGCCCAGAGCCTCCCAGCAAAGCACAGAAAAGGCGAAGAAAAGGATTCATCCAAGGACAGCAGCAGGAAGATCTGCTTCCAGCAAGGATGCAGCTCGTGCCTCACAAACATGTGGATTTGTGGCATTTGCCATCTAGACACAAAGTACTCAGACTGTTTTCCTCTCATTTAGAGATTTTTTTAGTGGGCTTTATGTCAGAAGTGCTCAAGGGATGGTGAGCTCCTTCCCATGGCAGCAGCCTACAGATCCTCTTAGCACTAATCTGCTTGTAGAGCCAGCTGAAATTCCCTTTTAGCTGCAGTGCCAGGAGGTGCATGCCCTGGAGCAGGAGGCTGCAGGTCTGCTGCCTTTTCACAACCCCAGATAAGCACTGTGGCTGTTCCCTGGGCAGAGCCAGTCCAGCCCTGAACCAGCTCACCAGGGCCCAGGGATGGAGCCCTGAAACAGAGGAAAAGCATTTTGGATTTCAGCACTGACACCACAGTGTGCTGCAGCCTCCCCCCGAGCAAGCAGCAGCTCACGGAAAGCCTTCCAAGAGCAAAGGCAATGGTAACTGGCATCAAACCCTCACCAAGCTGGCACCCTGCCCAAAGAGAAAACCTCTCCTTCCCCAGCAGCTCTGCCATTACAGCCAAACTCCTCTGCTGCAGACACAGATTTTGTTTGCCTGCAGTGACACAGTACCACCGATGCAACCCCTGCAGGTTCCCTTTCCTCAGCACCACTCCCAAAATGCCAACTGTCTGGGATGGTGGCACTGGCCCAGGGAAGAGTTCCTGCAGATCTCATGCCCAATTTCCCCCGGGATGGCCCTGGGGGTTCCCTGCCCTTTGCTTCTGCAAACACCGAGCTGACCGAAAAGATCCCAGAGGGAGAGAAGGTACAAGTGCCCCTCCCTGGCACTCCAGGTGACTCCTGGGCACTGCCATCCCCTGAGCCCTTTCCCCGGGGCCAAGCACAGCCTGTGGTGCAAGGCAGAGGGAGAGACTGAGCTGTGCTGCCAACACTTCACACTGCCGTGGCTCTCCTCCAGAGCGATGGGAGCTGCCTTGGCTTTCCCATCCCATTCAGATTTCCTCTCAGGCAAATCCTCATAAAAAGATACTGTTTGCAATATGTGCTCTCCCTCTCTCTTCTTCCAGTGTTTTAGTGCAGCATCATCTCTGCTTTAGGGCTTCCAAGGGCCTCCGTGGGAAACATTCCAAGCCAGACTCCAGCAGAGTCAGTCATCTCAGCAGGAACCAGCAGGACCTGCTGGATGTGTTACCTCACCGGGAGGATTGTTAATAAGAAAAATGGAACTGATTTTTTTTTTTTAGGCCACTTCTAAAAATACATGTGGGAATGCTCATCCTCCAAAACAACAGCAACAAAAAATCCATAACCTGCCCAAGATGCATTCCCATAGGATTCGATTAATTCTGCGTACAGGAAGTCAGCTTCCTTAATGTCCCACTTCAGCTGTGCTTTGGCACCTGTCAGAGACAGAGTTATTGCTTCACTTAGGATCGCAGCTCCAGCCTGGGAATGGCATCCAGAGCAGGCCCTGGCAGGGAAGCAGTGGCACACAGGAGTGAATTGTGAATTTAAAAGCAATGCTTTAACCACAGCTGAATTCAATCCCCTCGAGAGCAACAAGCACTGTCTTGGCAAGATGTTCTGCCACCCATTTCCTCTGCTGAGCACTCAGACCCTGCTGGTTTGTGTCTGAGCAGCGCTTCAAGCTGCGCACATCCATTTTTTACTTTCAGATTTAGGCATTACAGAAGACACCAGCCCCCCCCTCTTATTTCTGAGGCACAGGGAAGCATCTTCCACCACTGAATTGCTGCTTTAATGCACGGCATTGTCTCTGAAAATGCTCAAAGGCACAACAGATAAACATGTCATGAAATCGCAGGCAGATTCCACACCAGAAAGTCAAGCAGCAGTAAGAGAATCTCCTTAAAGCCCCAAATGTTAACTGTGCCATTCTGTGCCCCCTGTGCCCAGGAGCTTTGGGCACACCAGAGCTCCTCAAGGACAGTCCCTGAAGGAAAGGCAGCTCTGCTGTGCCCCTGACACAGACCCGAGGTCAGGGGACATCTGTTGGCATTCAAAGGTCACAGCGAGCTTAGAAGTCTTAATGCATTTTGGAAAAGTACAGCAGCACAGATTCTTTTTTTTCGTTTGCCTTCTGGTTCCTGAGCTTGGCATCCTCAGCCCTTCCCACATTTCCTCCCTAGCTACAGAACACCGAGAACACACGGGGTTTGAATCAGAGCTGAGTCCACCTGAGTGGACAAGTGAAATCATTAAGAAAAAGCCACGAGGAAACCTCCTCAGAGTCAGGAGAAAAACCTGAGAGCTGGCAAGGCTGAAATTGTTATGGTTACCCCTGTGAAAGCTCCTGCTGGCTCTGTTTGTTTTCAGTGTTTTACACCTGCTCTGGGTTTTGTTCCCCTCCTCTTTTTGTGGCCATCCAGGGATCCACCGAAGAGGAGCAGCACATGACTAAAGGCACCTCCTTAATCGAAAGCCAACACCACCATCTGCTGCACTGCCTGGAGAAAACAACCGTAAGTACCAACACAGAAACACAGCCCTGGCACAGCCCTGGCGCAGCCCTGGCACAGCCTTGGCACAGCCTTGGCACAGCTCTGGGTGCCTCCTGCGTGCCCCGAGGTTACACACAGGGGGCTCTCACATTAGGGAGATCCCAGAAATAATAAGTTTCATTTCCTCAGTGCTCCTGAAAGAGAACTGCAGTGCATTTCCCTTGTGCTGTCACTCACACATCGCTCACTGTCACTGTGCTGAGCAGCTCTGAGGCACAGCTCTGCCCAGAGAGGGACATGCTGCTGGGGACCCCAGACCACAGCCTGGTCACCAGGGCCCCAGGATGGGAAAAAATAACCTTAGCCCTTAACCCTAACCCTCTGATGGCTCAGAGACAATGAACTCTGTTCAAGGGTTGAAAGGTTGCACACATCTGTTCTCATCTCTGTCTGGCTGCAAGGGCAGGGATTTATCTCAAAGCCACTCAGGCAGTTTGTACAGCAAGATCTTTCTGTTTGCATCCTGCAAGGCGTTGGGAGCGAGAGTTTTATTTTTCATTACTGATTGTGTATGCAGAAGTCTCTGGGAACATTTCAGATATTTATTTGATACATATGTTTTGCTTCCAGGTTTATATAAAAGGTTCTGCAGTAAAGGAACACATTATCTATACCATGATTCATTCTAGAGACAATGAAGAGAGGTTAACACTTGAAATATTCATGCCTTTTTCTATCTGCATCCATCATCAAACGTACTTTTGATTTTTGAGTCGCAAGAGTTTCCTTCAGACAAATCACCTTCACTTCCATAGTTTGGATTGTGCTGGAATAGCACCACTTAGGCCTCAGAGATACACTGGAAGAAGTTGATTAATTAATTACAGTGACCTGAGCCCAATGAGCTCGAAAGGTCACTGTGCCAAGGGCAGTGAACTGATTCTTCCTGTATCAATGACTACTGAATTTGTTTTATACAACTCATCTCGCCTTTATTTCATGTTACATTACCAGCAGATATTTCACAACCTGACTCTTCAGTTTAAAGCTTTCTGCCTAAAACCTCCAGCACCCTGACCCCTATTTCACCAAAACACTTTCATTTGAAAACGAACAAATTGGCTGAAGCGAAGCAAAGCTGACAGCCCTCCCTGCAGGGTCTGCCCTCGCTTTTAGAAAGGCTCACAGAAATTCTGACCTGTGCAGGGGCAGCTGAACACCTCCGGGGCTGCAGGAGCTGCTCCATGGCTCATGAGCTGAACTAAGATAGCAAAAGTGTGCCTAATTAGTGGGCGTGGTGCCCTAATTAGTGGGCGTGGTTACCCTGGCTGTGCCAGCCCACCACACCAAAAAAGGCTGACTGCTCCCACACCCCCTCAGACAGAGTCTCACGGATTGAAAATGTTCCAAATGTTCCTCTTTTTCAGCAAAGAAGGGCAATAACAGTGATACTTGAATTTTGATTAAGGCTCAGAAGGAGGATCTGCACAATGGTTTTTCCCCCATGTTTTGCAGGCAGTTATTGCCATGGTGTAGCACCAAATCACACAGCAGGTTTGGGTTCTGCTCTGGAATTATCAGGCCAGACAGTTCCATGGGTTTGTGTGGAGATTCTGTGCTTCACATAATCTATTAAAGCACCATGCACCAGAAAATGTAAATTGTAGTAAAAGCATTTTTAAACACTGAAGAGTCATTTTGTGAGCAAGTTGCAGGAATGGAATGAGGAATGTACCATGGTCGCAAGCTTGTTTCAATGGGCAATTCACCTTCCCCGAAAGGAGGCAGAGGATTCTCAAAGTCCATTATTTCCTGAGCTGCTCTCTGGGCTGCCACTGGCACACACTTGCAGCTGAGAGGCTCACAGATCTGCTGTGTCAGTGACAAAGTGACCCTGGAGTACTTGTGGCTGCCACAACAGAGATTACTTTGTCATATTGCCACAGCAGATGGAGTTCGTTCAAACAAAAGGAAGTTTTCCCCCTCTCACTCCAACTCCCAGATTGAGTATGGACATTCACATTCTGCATTTTCGCTGAGTGCTGAGTGCCTTGAACCCAGCGCTTCAACCCAAACCCTTCTGCGTTTTCACAGAGTTTGATCAAACGCCACAATGCATTGGTGACCCAATGGCAAAACAGTTCCGATCTGTGATTTGAGAATCAGCAGCCAAAACTTTGTCTTCCTTTGCCTTTGGCTCTCAAAAGATCAAAGTTGTTAATGGGTTTTGTTCCGTTTCCATGAACAAAACACTCGAAAGCTGAATTGTCAGAAGGATTCTGGTTCAGGGGTCTGAATCAGGTGAGGTTTGGAGAGAGGAGGTTGTGTTGCCCATTCAAACTTGAGCTGGAATGCTGAGGTGAGAGATGCAGTGCTGGGACTAAACTTCTGAATGCCGGAATGGACAATGAATTGTGTTTCTATCTTCTGTTGGCATGTTGTCCCGTAGGGATTGTCCTATCTTGTGGATGATCCCCTGTTATCTGTGCGAACTTCCACCATCAAGGTATTTCCTTTTCAATTCGATCTGTTTTTCGATGGTCTCTGTGACTTGTCTGGACAGTGTTTGCTTCCTTCTTGTTCTGCTCTTGTCCTGGGGGGTTTGTGCACGCGGCTCCTTTGGCTTTCTCTTGTTCCCTGTGAGAGTTGTTCGTGTTCCAGTGAGATCTGGTGGCTGCCTTCAGCATGGTTGTTTCTGTTTCCCATCTTTTCTGATGCCGACAGGGACTGGATGAAGTCTGTTCACTTTTCCTGGGTGTTTATATCCACACATATGAGTTCTTTCTTTCAGGATTTCTTGTTCCTTAGCACAAAAGCTCTTTACAGATTCCGCTTTCTGAATTTCCTTCCCCCTGAACACTTCCCCCTCTCCAGTACCGTGTTTATTCCTCCCAGCTCATGCACTGCAGGGATGCTTTGAACCCAACAGCCAATGCAAGCATTGAGTTCTATGGCCAGGTGGTCATCCAAAAAAAATACAATCCCAGGCATGAAGGAAAAGGAGCATGGACTCCTTTTGGGTTTCATAACCATGTGGCATTCCAGGCTTTTTGTGGCCATTCTGGAATCCAGACAAAAAATGAACTGAAATTCAAACCCAATGGGTTCAAACCCAATGGATTCAAACCCAATGGGTTCAAATCCACTGGATTCAAACCCAATGGGTTCAAACCCCATGGGTTCAAACCCACCAGATTGGCGATCCCAGACCGTGTGAGAAGGCAGCAGTGACAGCCTCACGCTGCTCTCACCGCAACAGCTCCTCTTGTTTCCCTGCTGCCACAGCAGAGCTAAACCTTCCCGTGGGCAGGGAGGGCAGAGCCTTTTGCTGTAAGGTCTGCCCAGTGCAGCCCTTGCAGGCTCAGAGAGCATCTCGCACAGAGCAGGGCTGACCCCCCAGCCCAGCCGAGGGCCCCTGACCGCAGCGCCACCGGGCCCAGGCCATCGGTGTCCCCAGGCAGTGACAGTGACAGTGACAGCTCCGCTTGTCCCCCGCCAGAACCACGAGTTCATCGACGAGCAGCTGTTCGAGCAGAACTGCATGGAGAGCTCGATGCAGAACTACCCCTCGTCGCGCAGCCCGTCCCTGTCCAGCCACCACGGGCTGAGCACGTCGTGCTGCTCGCGGCGCAGCAAGAAGAGCACGCACCTGCCCAACTCCAGCGTGCCGGCCACGCGGCTGCGCAGCATGCAGGAGCTCAGCACCATCCACATCCAGTGCAGCGAGCAGCCCTCGCTCACCACCAGGTACGGCTGGGCTGGGGCGGCTGGGGACAGCTCAGGGGGACAGGGCTCAGGGGTCAGCTCTGGGGTCAGCTCAGGGGTGGCAGGGCTGGGCTTGGGTCCAGCCGGGGTCCAGCTCAGGGGGGCAGGGATGGGCTTGGGGACACTTCAGGGGTGGCAGGGCTTGGGGACAGCTCAGGGGTGGCAGGGATGGGCTTGGGGTCAGCTGCGGGTGACAGGGCTGGGCTCTGGGATCCAGCTGCAGTCCAGCTGTGGGGTGGCAGGGCTGCGCTCCAGCCAGGGCCCGGGGGCTGCTGCCAGCAGCATCTTCGTGTCCCTCCTGGCACTGACCCGAGGGAAGCGGCTCTGGGCTGTGCTGGGAAGAACCCAATTAACGGCAGACTCCAGTGCAAGGTGGATATCGGGGAAAGGTTCTTTCCCCAGAGAGTGGCGAGGCATGGAACAAGCTCCCCAGGGAATAGGCACATTGGCAAATCCAAGGGGCCAGCAGTGTCTGCCAGCCAAAGCTGGTGAAGAGCTGGCATGGCCCCCCTGGGACACTCACTCCGCTGATTTTCATTGTCCAGAAGTCTAAACTGCAACTATAAGCATCACTGGGAAACAAATCATCGGAATTTCACAATGGTGTCTTAGTAGCTGTGACCTAAAAAGCATAAAGGACACCGGTGAAGTGTCCCGTAATAGAAAATATTTAAAATTTAATTTTATACATACATTGCTGAAAAAGAATCATTTATTCACCATATAATTCCTGCAAATATTAAATTACTTTCTAAATCCCCTTCAGCCCATTAAGTTTTTTGTGTACCAGGGCTGGTTTTGAATATCCCATTCCTCTTCTCCTCACTCCTATCAAAGAAACTGAAACAAAGCTGCCTTTAGGGCAGCGAGCGATTACTTTGTGCCAGAAGGACATTTCAGAGCATGAATTATGAATGAATAAGTACAAAACAAGTCTCCAGCTATTTCAATTTCAATATGACAATATTTTAAACCAGCACCTGAAGCAGTAATTCAGGGGAATGCCAACTATTCCGGGTGCTACATCAGATACTGGTGATATTTTAAATGTCAATACTTATTTTACTTGCTTATCAAACTGTGGGAGAATGGAGAGAGGAGGAAAGCATTTCAGTTGTTTTTCGTGTGGAATACAACCAGGTGGGTGCAGTGGTTCCCCCTGGCAGGAGCACCCAGCCCCTGAGGCTGTGCCCGAGCTGTGGGCTCTGCTCCTGTGATGGCTGAGAGACCAAACCCTCCTCTGTGAGTCACTCTGACATAACAACAGCAACAGCTTTCCAGCCGGGAGCTTTATATTCGGAAAGGACAGGCCTTGTGTTGAAAATGAGCGTGTTGGGCTGCTAATAGCAGACTCCTGTAGCTGTGCAGATGCACAGAAACCAACCTATCATTTTCCCTCTGTAATTAATTATAGGATGCAATTGATGCAGATCTAATAAGAATGCTCCCAGCTGTCAGATCCTTGAAACTACTGCAGAGAGAAATAAAATAGAAAAGATCAAGGGACAGTGAATATGAAAGAGATATTTGAAATGCAAGAAAGACAAAGTCTTTCTCGGAAAGAACTACCTGTGCTCTGAAAAGATGCAGTACACAGGACAGTGTATTTAGCTGTCCTCTTAAATAAACTAGAATTATGCAAGAAGGAAGTGGAAAGAGAACAATTTGCCCTGTGCAAAGCTGTATCCTAACCAGGGGGAACATTACCGGAGCTCAGTGTAATCTGTGTAGACATAAATGGTGCCTTGCAGGAACAGGGCGGGGGGACGGCGTTTAAGTGGAGTCTTCTGAATATTTCAGCTGAATGAGATCCTGATTAAGAACCACAACCGTTCCCATCCCCTCTCCTACCTCATTTTGAGAAACAAGCCAAGCACTAAATTTGTTTTCTAGTCGTTCCAGCCTCAACATGAAATCAGATGATGGGCTGAGACCGAACTGCAAAGCCGCCCAGATCACCACAGCCATCATCAGCATCCCCACGCCGCCGGCGCTGACACCCGAGGGCGAGAGCAGACCCGGCCCGGGCAGCCCTGGCCACGCCACGAACATTGCCAGCGCCACCACCACCAACATCGTCAAGGTGTCGGCCTTGTGAGCCGTGGCTGGAAGCCAGAGCCCTCTCCCTGCACACCTCCACGTTCCTTTCTTGCTGCAACCTGTGCCTGATGGACCCAGCTTGGCACCGAGCGGGCAGCGCTCTGCAGACACGGACCGAGGCAGGAGGAGGAAAAACCTGCTCGGAGGAAAAGCCTGCTCGGAGGAAAAACCTGCGCGGAGAGCGACTTGTGCCGTGGGATGGGCAAAAGCACCTGCAGAGGCCGGAGGGAAGGAATCAGCACGGCAACCAGAGAGTCACCGAAGCAAACGGAAATATAACACTGTGTATCGCAGCACCTTTTTAAAGGTTTTTAATGGATAATATTTATTCATGAGGAAATGACTGAAAAGGTGAAAAACAATGGATTTTGTGAATTTTTTTTGTCTTCATGGAGCAGAACCTTTAAACCAACCAAAATTTCACTTGTTTTTTTCTTTTATAGGAAAAGATTTAGGCAAAAGAAGCCACCTGTCACAGCAGTCTCCCTCCATCACTCTGTGTGTGTGTGTGAGTGTGCAGAGCCACGTGGAGCCCAAAGGGCAGGGCCTGTTGCCATTGTGGGGTGCCCAGCGGGACCCCAGGTGTGCCAGCACCCCTGTGCACACACACACACACACACCTCCCACCCTGGATGCCATCCCCTAATTTAGACTATTTTGTACCCGCCTTTTGAGTCAATACAGTGCAATTGCAAACGGTGTGTTTGTCTGCTAATTATTGTCTGTGGAAACATATTTGTGGAGAAAAACAGTAACCAAAAAAAAAAAAAAAAAAAGAAAGGCTAGGAAGAAAGAATACAAGNAAAAAAAAAAAAAAAAAGACAGGCTTTAAGTAGAGTTTTAGTCCCACCTGGGTATCTGCTTTCTATTTTTGTTATCACTTACTTGTAAGAGTGTGACTAGACTACAGTTCTGTATTTTTAAAAAAGGAGAAAAAAGGGTAGGATTCTTTTTTAATACTGTACACACAAATGGCAAAGAATGAAAGCACTGAACTCAACTGCATCAAGCGTTCATTAGTCTAACAGGATTCCTTGTAATGTATGCCCATGCTTTTCAAGTTTTGGTTTCTATATAGAAATTTCTTTGCTAGCACTGGACGTATAACCCATTGTAAATAGTAGCCAAATAATGTCTGGATTTATACTTGATAATAATTAACCCCAGAGTCAAATATCTTGCATGGACAGAGAGATATTTGGCTTTTTCACAGTCCTAGGGCTCCAGTTGTCCCACCCATGGCATCTGGGCTGCATTGATTCTGGGGATAGACAAGGTCAGCAATTTCAGTTCTCCAGTCCCAGCACAGGGAGAGAGAAGGGGGAGCAGTCCTGGAGTTTGCAAAACATTTGATCACATGTGGTACAGACAGCATTTGCTTTTCACAGTTCTACACTTAGTTTGGGAAAAGTCTAATCATGAGCTAACAGATAACCAAAAACTGAAGAACACTGTGTGGTACTGCCAGGTACCTCCTACTGTGACCGAGCCCTGCTCAGTCCTGGCACCTTCCTGAGACCTTTCCAGGAGCGATTCCTTGTGAGGAAACACACGGAGGGAGCCGTAACCGATTCCCCCTTGCCAAGAGGAGCTGCCTCCTGCCATTCTGCCTTTCTGGAGCCCCTTTGCAGGGGAT
This sequence comes from Origma solitaria, assembly GCA_013397895.1. Taxonomy (NCBI): domain Eukaryota; kingdom Metazoa; phylum Chordata; class Aves; order Passeriformes; family Acanthizidae; genus Origma; species Origma solitaria. The sequence continues at coordinate 584,007 of VZRL01004160.1, forward strand.
CCACGCAGGGCAGAGTGAGGAGCATCCCCACCCTCGCAGCTGCGCTGATCCCTGCGCTCATGCACTAACCTCTCCAAGGCCAATGCACTACCCCCAACAGCCTGGAGAGAACAGGGGAACAATCACACCTCCTGTTCTGAATTCTACCAACAGCAGAGTTAACACAATGGCTCGAGGTGTGTTTGAGGCTGATTCAGCAAAGGGATGACTTTTTTTTACCATCTGTCATAACCTCTCCTGATGTATATTTATATGCACATATACATACACATAGAACTAATTACAGACACATACATGTATAGATAATTACTGCTGATTTACACATACGAGCTGGCACCCTGCTTTGTAGCACTCCTGCTGTGAGTGAGCGATGGCTGATGCATTAACTCAATTCCCTCCTTAGAATCCTACAACATCCTAGGAATAGTAGGGCTGTGGCTGAGCCTCCAGTAGCTGCACCAGCTTCTAGTCATTTATTCCAGTGCTGTAATATGTTACCCAAAACTATGTTTAGTCCTGTTTTAAAAGACTGAAATGCTCTGCCTTTGCTGCTTCCTGTAGGAGGTTATACTGCAGTTAATCTGACCATTATTGAATTTTTTTCTTGATGTTTTAATTTAATTTTTGCTTTAATTTCATTAACTGTCATCATCTGAGCACCCCTGCCCTCCTAGATCAGAGGCCTTGCTCTCCACCACTTGCCACCTTTGCAACCTCATCTCCACTGGCACAGAGTGAGGGTGAAAAGCCCCTGTGCTGACAGGGGACAGGAATAAAAATCACAAAGAATCAGGGATTCCACATGGATTCTTGGTGCTGCCTTTCTTATTCCTGGTTCAGTGTGGAGTGGTGAACAAGGCACTTCACATCTCTCTATCTGTAAATAGCCATCGTGGCAGCCCTCGTCCAAAGCACTGTTGGGGCTTTTAATTGCTGTCAATCAAACTGCTTTTTGGAAAAGAGAATATAACACTCAATTTTAAGAGATTTTTAAAAAGGAGGAAAGCCAGTTCCAGGAGTTTCTGGATGGCTGCTTGGGCTCTGACTGCCAAGGCAGCCTCGGCCTCTGTTCCACAGAATAGGAATTGTTGTCCTTGCAGGGATGCTCAGCCTGAGCCTCTGCCATGGACTGGGCAGGTGCTGCCCCACGCTGTCAGCTCCTCAGCACAGGCTCTCAGAGGGTGAAAACACACAAAACTAGGGAAGTCTGAGTCTAGAGGAACAGGGCTAAAAATATTTCTAACGGAGGCATTAGCTGCCTTTGTCCTCTGCAGTCACCTGAGGAATGCTGCCGAACGCCCCTGGAGCTGCTGTGGCAAAGGGAAAAGCTGAGTGCCCACCCCAGGAGAGCCCTGGGCACCTCTGGAGCTGCAGGGACAGGGATCCATCCCCTGGCAGGGACCAGCCGAGCCCCCCTGGCACAGAAACAGGGACAGGGGACAGTGCTCACACAGCGGGGCAGGGAGCTGCCCCTCACTCCTGACCAGAGGGAGGCACAAGAGCTTTCCCACACTGCAGAATCCTCACACAGCACCGAGAGAAGGCCAAGCCTCTCCTGAGAATTCCCAAGGCAGGATTCCCCTGAAGGATGCGAATCGTTCCCTGCAGTGGCCCCAGCACTGCCCTCCTGACCAGCATCGCACCCTTCCCGGGCCACGCGCGTCCCCTGACCCCAGCCCTGGGCACGGGGGGCACGGGGGGCACGGGGGGCACGGCTGCTCCCCCTGGGCTCCCTGTGCCAGGGAGAGCTCGGGATGAGCCCACCAGAACAGTCCTGGCACTTCAGTCCAAAGCCCTCCCCTCCTCTCATTCCTTAGGACTTTTTATAGTTTCAGAAAAGTTCCTTTTAAAACAGAGATAAAAATGGATCCTTTGTACAAAAAGCAAGTGGAAGGGCATTATTTTTTTCAGACTTTCCTAAAGCAATACCAAAAATATCAAAGGAGCAACTCCTTTTTCTGAGCATTTTGTTTCCTTTCCAGAGCTTTTGCTGAGGGAGAAATATTTTCCCAGATTTTCACCCTATTCTATCAATAGATTTCCTCTCTTCTCACCTGGCACTGAGCTGCTAACAGGATTCACACCCAGCTGGCAGCAAATAATGAAAAATACCTTTTACACATAGGCTTTGACTTCCATCCACTCTTTCAAAAATCCACCCTTTGCTTTCATTTTCCTTAAATATCTTAAGGACACCATAAAGAGCCCACAGATAATACACAGATAATACACCTCGGTACACAGATACTAAAGAATTTAACAATTGAATCCATCCTCCACTAGCACAAGATCCTTCACTGTGATATGGCATTGGCTTTTTCTAGATGAGACTTCAGATTCTCCAAGGACTCTCACTGCTTCCCTGGAGAGCTCATTCCAGTCAGAGACCTCAATGGCAAGGGTTTTTCCCCACCTGTTCTGCCATAATTCTTTCCTTATTTTATAGTGCATTTATAGCCCCTTGCACCATCCCCTTTCCACATGAGAAATATAAAACTTTCTACCCCAAATTCTTATCCCTGGGACTACTTTTATCTATTAAATAATTACCTTTAAAGGTGAACAGGGGAAAGGACAATCTAAGAAACACACATGGCTTTAGTGTGAAATAAAGTTCGTGGATAATTCAAAATACATCTTTCTTTAATTGGCCAGAAAGACTAAATTTAATCAATGCCACTTGTTTAACCTAAACCTGTTGCTAATTCACCTGTACTGCAACTCAGCACTTGTCATTCTAGTCTAGACAGCTTAAGGTGTATGCATGAAAATCAGATTAAAACCAGCAAAAGAAAGCAAATTTCCTTCAAGATTTTGCTTTTTCAAGTAAAGAGGTTGCAAACATGTTGCATCTTACATGTATTGTAAAGAAAATTCAGGAAATTAAACATCACATTTAATTTATGTGTTCCAACATCCCTTGGACTTTGTAGTATTTTTGTCTGTTGGACTAAGGCAGAGTTACAAAGTCAGCACTCGTGGAGGGCTGGTGAATATCAGTAGCTTTGAACTGCAAACTTAATTCTGCTTTTAAAGTTAGGTAATTAAAATACCTTTTCCACACGATTCACCCATCCAGTCTATCTCAATTAATTTTTTGTTTCAAAACACTTATTTTTCTCCAACACTTGGAGCCAGCTGCAGTAGATCCACGGGTTTAAAAGCCCAAGTTTTTAGGCTTTGCATTTGCCAAAACCACTGCCCATGGTGATTTTATCTTCCTAAAACTGTGAGAGCAAAGGGAAGGCAGTGAACATCAGGAGCTGAGCAGCAGCAGCCTGGGCCCTGCTCTTGATTTCCTGATCAACCACTAAGTGACCTCGAAGAAGTCATTTCACCTCTCTGCCAATTCTACAACCTGTAGAGCAATTGGCACCTCCTCTTGCACTAAGTGGAGCTCAATTCACGACCCCCCAAAATCCCCCAGGGAATTCTGGAGACAGTGCCAGAACTGCTCCTTCTGTTCAGGGAGCAAAACCTGTGCCAGAAACGCTTCAGGTGGAACAAAAGCCCAGGTGACAAAGAGCTCGTGAGAATCCCTCCTCCTGTTCTCAGTCAGGTCTGTCGCTCCGTGTGTGTCCTGTGCAGTGCCCCCTCCCAGCTCGGGTCCAAGCAGTGCTGCTCCAGAGCCTCGCTGGGGAAGGCACCGACCACCCCCAACCCTCCCTGCTCTGTTCAGCCCCGACTGGGAGCTCCCAGGGGCTCCTCGGACCAACCAAGTCTCTCAAAATGGTGTGATGGTCTATTTTTGATAAACCAGTATGGCATTCCAATGCAATGGTGTTTTCTTTAGGAGTTCTATGTTATAAGAAGCTCTCAACCTTATTATTTTCTATTTTCGTACTTTAAATGGGCTTTGCTTTACAAACATCAGAGGACAGATACGAAATGTACTGGACACAACTGCAGGTAGCTTCGTTTGAGAACAACTTTCTAGAAGAACCAAGTTTCCTGTTGTCTTCTTTTGAAATTGTAGTGCATATGTTGAAACTTGTATATCATTTACAGTATTGAGTCTTGTGCCACTGCTGTACCTGATGTATCCAATCCGGATTAAACAGAGTATGTGCCACAAATATCAACAGGATGCTGTAATTTCTTCCAAAAAACTTCTGGGAGGTTCTTTTGGAGAACTCTGGGTGTTGACCGAGGCCACTCGAGCTGCATTTAAATACTAATGAACTCTTCCCTAAGCAATCATTAGTGAAATCAGTGAGGTGTCACAGAACAGCAATAATGCAGACACTGAGTTCATCTCCTACAGTATCTCGTTTTGAATATTTAAGGGTTGCAAAATTTCATCTCGGAAACAAAATCATGCTGTCTTGGCCTTTTCCAGCTATGCAGACAAAGGGGAACCCCCTCCCCAGAGCAATTGTGACACAAAAGGAGCGAGGCAGGAACAAAGCAGAGAAAGAACTTTCAAAATTAGTGCAGAGGCAAGGCAGAGTCAGCATCCCTAGCCAGCCAGAGCTCTTTTCCTGCCCCAGGACAGCTCTGTACAAGCCAAACAGGAAATATCAATTAGTTTTAGCACAAATAGGTAATTCCATTTCTAATTAGAGCTTTCCTGTAAGTGTGGGAAGTCTGATATTGTTGCACCCAGAGGGACAGACCAATTATGATTGCTGCACAATTTCTCCATAATTAAATCCTCTACCACACAGCTTGCTGCACACCTTGCTATAGAAATGTTATTTATACAGTGTTAATTAACTGGATTGGAATTAGCAATGCAGGCATTGAGATGCACATTTCACTCTGCCGCTTGACTGGGACACAATCAGTGCCTGGTGTTTACCAAGAGAATGATGGAAAATGGGATGGTCACCAACTCTGAACAGACCATGGAGCCTTACCGGGAATTACCTTCACCCAACAGTCTCAGAGAAGGCAAGGCACGCAAGAGGGAGGTGAGGCCCTGGCACAGGTGCCCAGAGCAGCTGTGGCTGCCCCTGGATCCCTGGCAGTGTTGAAGGCCAGGCTGGACAGGGCTTGGAACACCCTGGGATGGTAGAAGGTGTCCCTGGCCAGGGCTGGGGGTGGAACAGGATGAGCTTTGAGGTCCCTTCCCACCCAAACCATTCTGGGATTCCACGAAATACAACCGGGATTGCTTTGTATTTTCTCCTTTCTGACATTTCTTATGTGGAAGTGGCTGCCTTTTATCACCCTGTTTACTTTGGATTGTAAAGATCCCAACTGAGCATCCAGCTGCCTTTCTTTTGCTTTTATTAACAAATTGTAACACCATCACTGGACCTGTGTAAAACAGACACAGCTGCTTATAAAAAGACACCATTTTTCTTCAGTCTCAAACAGGGTCTGTCTCTTGTCAGTGTCCTTTAGAGCAGCACTGTTGTCACAGACCATGGCCAGTCCTGGTCCCAACCAGCCTGTCCCTGGCAGCAGCATCAGGACATCAGTCCTCCCCTTTGAGCAGCTCCTGGAAATAGACTGAGTTGACCTGATAGGCGTTCATCCAGCTGAACTGCCAGTAACTCCTGCTGTAGAGAGACACTGCTGCGTAGTAGCTTTGCCAGGCGTCGTAGTAGCATTTCCAGTAGTCCTCGGAACTCCAGCCCTCATTTGGAATGTTGTCCCAGGAGCTGCAGGTCCCCTCCTCTTCACTTTGCCTCGTGGAAGGACTGGAGAATTGATGGTTGTGGCTTTTCTTTTGTTTAGAATTTTGTTTCAGGACTTTCTTTTTCCCTCCATTTTGCCTTGGGCCGTGGGATCGCTCCTGATGCTCCCCCGGTGTAGGGCAGAAGCCTGCACGGCCCTGCTGTGCTGTGGGCACAGCATTTCGGTCCTGTGTGTCTGAAAATGCCTCAAAGCACGAGTTATTGGCCCTGCTGTTCAGGGAATCCCTGGAGCTGTCTGAGCCATCACTGTCAGCTGACACATCCCCGTTTGCTGCTGCCTCTGTGTGGTGTTCCATCTCCTCCCACTCCACATCCCCATTTCGGGGCAGCTCACGCTGTTCTCCTGGGCCTGAATAACTTCTTACAATCTCCACCTCTCTCTCTGACCCTTCTTTAATGAAATACTCATAGTCTTCAACAAAATCCGACAAGCTCCAGGAATTGGTAAACTGGTTTTTGAAAGAAGACAAGCATGGGATTTTGGGAAGATTTCTTTTTAAGGCCTCATCATCTGGAGCCTGAGTGCTGTGTTGTCCGTCCATCCTGGGGATGGCTTTGCCTTGATTCCTCTGTCCCGTGCAACAGGTGGAAGTTTGGGGTATTCTACTCTTTTTCTCTAGATTTGCAGGATTTGTGCACTTTTTTATCTGCTTTTGCTTCAGAGGTTTTTTTGGCCTTTGTACAGAAGAATTATCCCTTGGAAGATTAGAGGGAGGCTGAGGTATGTCTGAAAACCCATTTTGGACAGGCTGCAGCACTGGTTCCTCTGGTTTAGGACACCCGGTGTCACAACTCACCACAGGACCTGGAGGTATTGCAGGTTTAACTTCCACCTCCCCATCTTCAAACTGCTCCATCATTCCAGGAGGGATCGGCTCTGCACGGAAGCGAAACAAGCAGCCACTCAGTCAGTGCATCCTTCCCTCTGGAACTCACGCGAGTACCCAGGGTGAAGCTCCTCCAAACTGCACATTAAGACATCAAGTGAGGGCTACAAACCAACCCCAGAACATTTACTTCATAGAAGGCATCAAAAGGTTGATCAAGACAAACACCACCACATTATTTGTCAGCTATTTTCCATATCCATCTTGAAAAGATGAAGTTAGGACTTTGACAAGAAGGCAAATGCTACCTTTCAGCAAAACAGCTTCTGGCCAAGCAAGGGAAGCAAATCTACTGCTCTAAGTGTATCTTAAAAGTTTAAGAAAGGCTTCACAGTGGATTTCTGGAAATCCAAATAGTTATGTAGATGTTCAAGCAGTAGCGGCATGCAGATGTCCTCTCCCTACCCAATGCATTCAATGCATTGCGTACTGCTTCACACCACTGCAGCACTTACAGGAGGAGTCAGGAGCAGGCTGAAGAACGTGGACTGAAAGCAAAGCAGCCCCCCTGGGGCTATCTGAAGCTCGAACAGAAACCCACCAATCCCAGCTGCACCCCCAGCACTGAGCCCACCTGGCAGAGGAAGAAGCTGCAGGTTGCACTTCTGAGCGATTTTCATCATGGTGTTCTCCTCCTCCCCACGGCAGCAGTAGGTCACAGATAAGCCCAAGGTGCCTGTGAGACACAACAGAGCTGATCAGCCTGCAGAGCCTGCAGAGTGGGTAGAGCCAGCAGGGCCAGTAGAGTGGGCAGAGCTGCAGGGGCCAGCAGGGCCAGCAGAGCCAGCAGGGCCAGCAGAGCAGGCAGAGCTGCAGGGTGCAGAGTGGGCAGAGCTGCAGGGGCCAGCAGGGCCAGCAGAGCCAGCAGGGCCAGCAGAGCAGGCAGAGCTGCAGGGTGCAGAGTGGGCAGAGCTGCAGGGACCAGGGCGGGCCCTACCGAAGCGCCCAGCACGGCCAATGCGGTGCATGTAGGTCTCCCAGTCCAGGGGCACGTCCAGGTTGATGACCAAGTTCACCTTCTCAGCATCGATTCCACGAGATGTCTGCACAAAGGGAGGAAAAGGGCAGTGAGAACTGAAGAACTCAACAGGGCTTCAAATAAACACAGACCCACGGGGAGGCTGGAAGGGACCACAGTGGGGCCATGTGCTCCAACCTCCCCAGAATCAGCCCCAGCATGTTTGGCACTCACAGCACACTGCCCATAGAGCAGCTCTTAGCTGTGGAGCAACAGATAATCTGAAAACTATTTTTGAACCAGATCACAGAATGGGTTGGGTTGGATGGGCCCTTGAAATGTCACCTTGTTCCAGCCACTGCCACGGGCAGGCAGATGAGGAACAGGGGAGATTTCTAAGCTTCACAGTGAAAATAAGTCATAGTTCGTGGTGATTTATCAGCACATTTATGTTCTCTTCAATTCCAAGCCAAACCTAACCCTATGAAGTAATTTTATGTGCAATACTCCTGCATGCCATAAAATCTGCATAGCAGTTAATAAACTTGAAATAAAATCTGTAAAAAGCTTGTTTAAAAGCAGTAAAAGCTCACCAAGTCTGTGGAAATCAGAACCCTGCAGTGAAATTGCTTTAACTTAGCCATGGCATCAAGTCGCTGATTTTGATTCATGTTGCCTAGAAAGATAAAAATTAGAAGCAGGTTACATTCTTCATCTTTATGTCCCTCACATTCTAGAAAACACTGCTTTGTATCATCAGAAGTAAGTTCGAGAGAAAGCTCCTCAAACATCAGTTCCGTATGAGTAAAGAAGGAACAAATAAAACCTGAAAACTGAGGTCACTCATTACAAAAATAATTCTTTTGCTTGTTGATTGATTCTTAAAAGACCTACGAAGATTCATATGCTATTCTCAGCCATTTAACCAGAGGCCATGCAAGCCAAGATTTAAGATTAATTTTCCTATTTTAGGTCACATTTATTTACAATTTCAGTGGAATCAGAAAGTTGTGAACGGATTTACCTGAAATGCACTCAGCAGGGAAGCCTCTGGATGTCAGTATTTCAGCCAGATGTTGAGCCCTGAGGGAACACACACAATGGAAATTGGAAACAAAACCCCAGGCCTAACAACCCCTGGGCGTTTCTTAGGTTATTCTCTACAACCAAGGACTGCATTCCTATGTTTTCAGTATTTCACACTGCATTCCTGAGGCTGTGTTTTAGACCTGAAATTGCAGACTGCTCACAGGTCTCATAAATTTATCCACATACACAAAAATTTATCCATGATTGGACATTACAACCACTGCTTTCAAACAAGCTTTGTCCAGATGTTATTTCAAATGTATTACCTGCTGTGCAAATTGGAGAAGACTAAGGCTTGATTGAATGGAATCTTGCTGAACAGCTCCTGCAGGTGCTGGGTTTTTTCCTCAAAGGTTTTATGTGGGAGAGGATGGGAATTCACAATTTTGTAGTACTGCTTCAGCCCTGAGCAAGAAACCAAAACAACAGATTAGGAGTTGCCATAAAAACACACACAGAGCTCTGTAAACATGTGAGACTGCAGCTAAAGGAAGACCTCAAACAAAGACACAGACAAGAACTCCAGGAGATGTTTTTCTTAAAAGGCTGAAATATTTTTCGAATGGATAGAAAAAGCAGAGAGTTACATCAGTCACTGATATTTTAAATATAGAATCACAACCGGGTTTGGGTTGGAAAGACCTTTAAAGACCACCTTATTCCACTTGAAGATTCACTACATCAACCCTGGGAATCAATATTAATAAATGAAACAACTCAGATATGGGTGAAATTATGAAAAATCATGCATTTTAAAGGCACGTATTTTGTTTTTAGTATCCTCCTCTTAATCTGCTGCTAATTATGTCACTCTAACTGCTCTTTATCCACTTACCAAGGAGGCTTGGATCCGTGGGGTTCAGCCTCACAAACGTGGGCTCCCTCATGTACCTGGTGAGAGCAGCAGCCAAGGACTCAGGGTAAGTGGCTGAAACAGCCAACATCTGCTTATTGGCTGGGAGTGAGGAGTAAATCCAACTGTGAGACAAAAACATGGGAATTACTTACAAAAATGTGCCTAATCTAATGATGCAGGCATGAAGGCAGTGCTTCTCCTTACTTGATTTGCTCCTGGAAGCTGCCCTCCTCCAGCAGCTTGTCTGCCTCATCCAGGATGAAGAGCCGGACGCTGGCTGTGCTCAGGTAGTCCAGCTCTATGAGCTGCTTGATGCGACCTGCAGGGGAGGGGAACAGGAAAAACAGCTCCAAAAACATGAACTGAAAGATTCTAATGATGAACTTTTGAAGTATTTTTAAATTACCTTTGAGGCTGTACCCCATAAATGACAACAAACAAACCCAACCCAGCTTTCCAAGGCCCCTGTGAGTGATCACACAGGACCTGAATCACAACAAAACTCGTCCCTACCTGGGGAGCCCACAGCTATGTGGCACTTCTTCAGCCGGCTTTTGTCCTGGCTCAGAGGAGTCCCTCCAATGAAGACATGGCATTCCAAGCCTTCCATTTTTATCCCAATAGTTGTGATCACGGCGTGGATCTGCACAGCAATCTCCCTCGTGGGAGCCAGGATCAGGATCTGTGCCGGGCAAGGATTAAACGGGAGCATTAGAGCCGCAGGATGGCGCTGAGAGCTAACCCCCAGCGCGGTGGAGATTCGAAACGCTGTGTCTCATGGCTTCACTGCCATATCCCCCAAAAAAGAGCGATTCCCTGTCCCACAGCAGCCCGAGCCGGCGCACCTGCGTGGCGGAGCTCTCCAGCAGCACCGCGTCCAGGGCGATGGTGGCGAACACGCAGGTCTTGCCGGTGCCGGACTTGGCCTGCACGATGAGATCTGCAAAGAGCCACCACAGGCGTCAGGGGAGCCCCCGCGGTGCCCCCGGCCCCGCGCCCGGCCCGCCCGCTCACCCAGCCCGCAGCGCCCCAGCGGGATGGCCTTCAGCTGCACCGGCGACGGCCGATGGAAGCCGGCAGCCTCCAGCCCCGCCAGCACCGGCGGCGACAGCAGGAGAGAGCCGAAATCGGAGGGGCCGCCGGGCACCAACACATCCCGCGTGCGGAACCGGCCCCGCGCCTCCCTGGGCGCCGCCATCTTGGCGCGGCGAGAGGGGAAGTCTCGCGAGAGGTGCCGGAATCCCGCGCGGGCAGCCCCGGGAGCAGCCCCGGCACCGCCGCCAGGGGGCGCCAAGGGGCGGGAGCAGGGCGGCGGCTCCGCCTCAGGGCGGGGCGGGTGGGACACACACAGCGGGCACAGAGCGGACACACGGCGGGGACACACGGCGGGGACACACACCGGACACACGGGGGACAAACGGCAGAGACACACCGGACACAGAGAGGGCACGCACCGGACACACAGGGGACACACACACCGGACACAGACCGGACAAACAGCGGGGACACGCCGGACACACACCGGGCACAGACAGGGCACGCACCGGACAGACCCAGAACACACACCGGACACAGACCGGACACGGGCCGGACAGACACGGGACAAACGGCGGGGACACACCGGGCACACACCGGACACAGACCGGGCACACAGCGGGCAGACATACACACTGGACACACACACTGGACACACACCAGGCCCAGGGGGAGGGATGGTCCTGTTCCAGCGCGTGTAGAGTCACGGAGCAGCCCAAAAGCATCCCTGACCCGGCTCCCGGCCCTGCCCGGACACCCCAAAGCCCCAGCCCGGGCCTGAGCGCTGTCCGAACGCTCCCTGAGCCCTGTACCCATTCCCCAGGACAGGACACAGCTCCCAGAACACACTAACACCATTTATGCGCCTGCAAAAAGTTACTTAATGCAAAAAATTAACAGTATGGTATTCACTCAGTAAAGGCCAAATGTGTTAATCTGTATGTGCGTTACTTACTACCCTCTGTAGACCACTTACTTGAAATTGTGGGTGGTTTTATGAATATCGACTTTAATTGTAGCGCTTCAGAGGCGCTGGACACGGAGCTTCCATTCATTGCAAGGGGATTTGGAAAATCTCCACAGTGGCTTCTACTGTGCAAGCACATACACTGTGTCATTATTCTTACAGTGCCGGGCAGCCTAAATGAATTTCAATGGCTCTGGTGTATCACAGGCTTGGTCACGCCTTTGAAATTCCTCATGTCTATATTCCTGATGCGGGAGAAAAATCTGTCAGATTCTATTCAGTTTTTTTTTTAATTATGATGCTATTTTCCTATGAATATCTGATACCAGGCACTTAACCCTGCAGGACAAAGAGCAGGTCCAGTTTGGAGAGCTCCCTTCCACCAAGGGGGACTGACCATGGTTGGGACTGTGCCCCAGAGCACAGGTAACAGGACCTACAGGCATTCTGTTGTTCCAATTGTTTTTTAATTTTTAAGTGGATGTTCTCATTGGTCCTCAAGGGGAAGGAGTCCAACACGAGACAATTGTCTCTGGATAAATGTGGGAAAGGAGACAAACAAAGACACCTGGGCATAACAAACATTTGATTAAATACAGCCTTTCATAACCCTTTTAAATTGATGTGATTTGGACAAGGAAGAGCAGTGAGGAGGGACTGTTCCCAGGGGGGAAGGGCAGTGAGGAGGTGACAAAACAGCCCCCAAGAGCCATTGCAGGATCTGCTCCTCTCTGCTTTTCTCACTTATTCCTTTTCTCCCCTGAGGTCTCATGCAAGTTGCAATACAACCAAGGTGATCTGGAGACAGACATTATTCTCTGTGGTACATTAATGAGACGTTCAGACACTGCACCGTCACTCAGAAAGACACTGCTGTTTGTAGTTATTTAATTTTCCTTCAGATGTTCAATTCAGGCAGACTCCAAACCATCTCGGTGTGTGTGAGACACCCTTTCGCACCACGCCTGGCAGATCTGCTGTCCCTCTCCTGCTGGTTTTGGCCCTGACCGAGGGCGTTGTGTGACATTTAGGCTCCTGCAGCTCTGTCAGTCGATCCCATGAAAGGTTTTGTTTTAACCCTTATTCCTGTAGCAAATCTTACCTGCTCCTGCTGCTCACTTTGTTGTAAGCTCTCTAAAGTGGTGTGCTCTGCCATGAGTCACAGTATAAATAGGAATCTTCACCCTTCAGGCCTTGCTTTACCTCAGTGACTCTCAAGTACCGAATTGTCGACGTTCACGTGTCAGCCCCGCCAAGAGTAATCTGCAGTTTTGCCATGACATTGCTTTGCTTTTGCTTGCAGTAAGATCCAAAGGCTCAGAGCAGCCTTTGGAAATCTTGACATTTAATCTGAACACTCTGCAGGCAGAGTAGGTCCTGGGAAAGGATTTAGGTTAGTAAAAGAAGCTGATGATACATCCTTCAGAGCTGGAGTATTACTAAAATAACAGGTTCTTTTGAAGGGCTATAAACTCCCTAGCTTGGGGTCATAAAAATCCTCAAGGTTTTAGGATGTAGAAAAGCCCTGCTAGGGAAAATTCTTCCTCCCTTATGCAATGAGAGCATGTTTTATTCCTCCAAGAAAGTGCTTTTTTGTCCCTGTTACAAAGTGCACATCACATATTCGATTTTAATTCCATGCCGGACTCATTTTCCCCTGAATCTGTTTATCAATGATTGATATCCAGATTGATAAGCTTGAGATAAATAGTGTTCTAAGACACCTGTGAGTGATGTTGCTGATACTCAAGGTCAGGTTCTCACTGTTTCAGACTATTTCAGACTAACACCTGCAATACCAGGACTCAGTACCTGTACTCAGTAATTCCCACAGATTTATCCATCTCCTCCTTTTGTTATAAATTCACTTCTCATTTACAACACTTAAATTCTTGTTGTGACTCTTTGAAATACTGGGGTACAGTGCTCATGGATAATTTGTATTGCCTTCCAGGACTGTTGGGTAGTGTCTATCTGAAGAATATATTCATTATAGATTTGGACATTGCTACTGCAAACGGGCACCAGCCTTGCCTTATTCCTTTGCCTTCAAAGGATTTGTCTTTCAGATCTGCCAAGAGATGGAATTATTCAGAGCAAATGTGGTTTACATAATATTTATAGAATATTTTGGAAGTGAGATAATCTCATCCTCCTCTCCCAGATGTTTTCAGATTAAGACAGGGAAGTTTCTCTGTTCTCTGCAGCACGTGTGAGTCACTCTTTGGAGTGTGGGATGTATTTGTGTTTACACTGCCATGGAAACTGTGTTTGTTTTCTGTACAGTAAAGCCCAGGACAGTGAAAGGGCCATTGATCCCAGCAGGGACAGTGACTGAATATTCACCACCGAAAATTGACTCCGAGCACCCTGCACATTCACTTTCCCTCTGGAAAAAAAAGCTGCATGGCAAGTTACCAAGGAGCAGCAAGTCTTTGGAGCAGCAGAATCTTCTCTGTTGCTTTAGTAACTGACAAAGTCGTGGATTTTTCCCAGCAAGGCTGTGCATGGAGCTGTCATAAATAATGATGATGAGGATGGCGATGTCTTACATCCAGCTAAGGCTCATTCCAGTGCCCTCCTGTAGAATGGATCTGGTTCCTTGTTCTTCCCAAGGATCAAGGAGAACTCCCCAGATTTCAGATGGAATCTCAAGTCCAGTGGGGAGTCACCACAGGCATGGATGCAGCTGCAGATAAAAGCAAGACCTAAGGGATCAGGTCAGAGCAGCTATTTCAACTCCACAGTGAGAAATGCCAGCATTTCACTCCTGTTGTTTTCCTCCAGATAAATAAACATCATCCCATTTTAATCTTAGATACCAAGATTTGCTAAATTATTTTTTCAGCTCGTGTGAGCAGGATCTAGGTCACGAAAGCGCAGCGAGCCGAGATGAAATCCAATAGTTCTCTAGCACAAGACAGTGCAGCGGCTGCACGGGGAGCTGCCCTGGTACTTACTCCTGGCACTCCAGTGCAGGCAGAGGAATGGCAGGAGCTGGAATTTGGCTGGAGTGGGGTTAAAAGTTTTTGTTTTGAGGATGGGGCATAGTGAGGCAGGGACACGTCAGAACTTTATAAAGGCCACAAGTGCAGAGACTGTATGCACTAAATTATACTTAATGGAATAAACAGTCAGATTTTCAGGGGTATTTTATCTCTCTATGCACAAATATAAAACCAGACTTAGAGTTCTGACATTATATCCTTACCTATCGTGGCTGGGTGTTTATGCTCCAGTGGCTTTAAACAAGGTTGGATGCAATTCAGGTCATGCTGCAGCTGAAGTGGGAGGAAATTCTGAAAGGTTTGTCGTCAGTGTGCAAGAAAGTCGAAAGGAAAGAAAATTCAGCGATAACCACGCTTGTTAGTTCAGCAAAGAACAGTCACGTGGGAGCCTGGAGAAACCAGATCAATGAACTGAAAGACAACAAATGAGATGAGATGAGCCTTCAGCTGTGAAGGGATGGATGTTTCCTCAATCAGGAAGGAACGAGGCAGTTCATAGAAGTGGAATACTCCACTCTGAAGGAGTATTCTAATTTTTGCCCAAGGACCTCAGTTTTTCATTTTATCCTGAAATAAACCATGTAGCTTTCTGCTTGAGGGTGTTTTATTCTTGGCTCTGTATTTCCTCGGAGATCTGATTTTCCACTGCACTGCACCATCTGCTCATGGTTTACACCACGACAGAGCGGAAGGAGCGCAGGGCCTGGCATGAGGTGTCGGTGCTGCTTTGAACCAGTTGTCTACACGCAAGAGAAAAATGCTGCTTAGTAAGGAAATCCTACTGAGAAAATATTTCAGATTGTTCTCTTCTCTTGCAAGTTCCCAGGAGTTTGGAGCACATGAATATTCTGGTCTTTTCTTTATTCGGTGCTCATGAACTCCTTTATCAGTCTCCCGGGACAGGAGCAGCCCCGGAGGCTGGAAAATGGATCAAAAAGATGTCCTTAGCAGAAGCCAAACAGAGCCTAGAAACTCTTCCTGTTCATCTGCCAGAAGATCACAGAGTTTGGTGTCTTGCAGGTGGCGCAGGAGCTTGCAGCATCTGCCACCTGCCATGCACACGTGCAGGTGGCCTCCTGAACCCTTGACATGCGCTGAAGGGAAAGCATTGGATAAATTCAGTTCGATCCTTCCCATAACCACAGGTACCATTGGCACCTCTGCTGCACTGCAATAGCCACAGAACATGAAATTCCCGTTAAATTCAGGAGTGATGCAGTGAACAGCAGCCTGGATGCTGACTGACCCTTCTTGCATGTCAGGGACTCTTGAGAGGCGCGGGAGGTTGGGGCATTCATTCCCTGGGCCTCACAAACTGCGGGACACAGTTCCAGCTCCTGGCCTGCACACGGGGCCATCCCAGCTTTCTGATTTTTCACTCCTGCCTGGCTCTCCAACCTGCCATATGCTTGGGTAGGCTGTGGACATCCACACCCGACCCCGGCCCGTGGGGAACAGCCAGCTGGCCAAAAAGTCCTGCCAGATTTCAAGAAAAAAATCATAGCTGGGCTAGTGGGCTTAGACTGTAAGAAAGACTTGAGACTGGCAAGTACCCACTCTCATCATGGCACACCCTGTTGGAAGTCATTAACTTTTTGATAAGGTCATTTCTTTCATAAATTGATATATTCACTGCCCCACATTCTACAGAGCCTCAAAGAGGGATGCTGTTCCCATGCTTAACAGATGGGAAATGGGAACCCTGAAGTGAGCGAGGAGACTCGAAGTTTTGACCCATCATTAAAGAGAGGCTGGAACGATCAATAAACATTAACTCTGGAGTGATTCCCAAACATACGTGAAAGGGCAGATTGCAAATTTCCCATTTAAATTGGATTTTAGCACAAAGGTCAGCTTTCAAAAACACTGAAACTGATTTCTATAAACAAACAAGCAAACAAACCAAATCGTATTACCATCTATAAAAAATGTTTTCCTCCAAAAAATAAAGACCTGGAGTGGCAAAAATTTTAGCCAGTCTTTGTCAAACTTACAGGGAAAAAACCAAGTAATTACGGTTTTAATCCCAAATTTGAAAACACGTAGTGTTTCTCCTCCTATCAAGTTCTTTAGCATTGCAGAGCAACTCTGTTAAATTATCACGGGGGGCTCAGCATTTATCATCTAAACAACATATTTTGCAAATAAGATGAGAATAACATTTATTTGTGAGAAACAGTCAAAAATTCAAACCCTTTCAAATTCAGTGCAGCTATAAAGTCAGCTGATCCAGAAGTGTTTGTATTTTTTTTCCCTGTCCATCTGTTTGATGTCCCTTGGTGACAAGCAGCCTCTGAGGTTGTCGATCTGAGATAAAAGAATCCTGGTTTCAGAGGGGCTCATCGGTAGCTCCCACAACATCCCCCACACCCCGGAGTTTTCCAGGCGCTGCTGTGCGCGCACTCCCACGGCTGAAACAGCGCCTGCGAAACAGCGAGGGGAACACTGCTCTGAAAATAAACCCCGCGAAGGACTCGGAGCACCTGCCTCTCGCAGCTCTGTGCCATGTGCTGTCCCTGACAAAGGGAGAACGGCCGGGCCCGGCTCGGTGCCCGGTGCCCGGCTCCTGTCCCCGGCCCGGCACAGGACGAGCCTTGTCCCTGCCGCAGCCCTGCCCGCGCCGGGGACAGAACGGGGACACCACAACTGGGTGGCTTTGCCATTTCTCCTGATTAAGGCCATGTAGGTTAATCCGTGCTTTTGGTGGGGTGGTCCGCGTCTGCGGAACAACGTGCAGCATCCACACCACAACAAACTAAAGCAGCCAACTCGTGCGCGGGAGCGCGGCCCGTTCCGCGCGGGCGGAGCGGAGCGGAGCGGAGCGGAGAGCGGGGCTGGCCCGGGAGGAGAGCCCGCCGGTGGCAGCGGGGCTGGCC
>VZRL01004160.1:601516-657165 GCA_013397895.1 Origma solitaria
CTGCGAGCGGGGTGGGCTTTGTGGGCAGCGAGGGCAGGGCAGCTCCCGGCCGGAGCTCGGGGTCCCGCCGCTCCCATCCCCGTGAGCGGGAGCAGACCCGGTTATGAGTCGGGGTCCCGCCGCTCCCAGCCCCCTTATGGGGGTGGTCCCCACCGCCGGCGGCCGCTCGGGGTCCGTCCGTCTATCGGAGAAAAACCGCGGCGGGGGCGGGCGGGGGCTTTAGGGACAAGCTGCCCGCACAGGTCAGAAATCAGAGAAACAGCCACAGAGATGGATAGGAATAACTTTCTGGGAATCGCAAGGCTGTAAAGGGAGCGCGCTTGGCACCTCCGGTACCCCGTGAAAATACTTCTTTAATAGGAGAGCCTTTGTCAGCAGCGAGCAGTGTTTTCTCGCTCCTGCCGCTCCTGCCCAGGGCTAACCTCACTCCCGGAACTTGCTGGGGCTTGTCCGGCAGCCCGAAGGTGTTGCTGCTGCTCCGGGGCTGCCTGGGGTGGGCTGGAGCAGGAACTGATACTTCCCAAAATAGGGTTCCAGTGGAGCTGGCTCGGAGCGTGCGTTATCCTGATAAATAGATAATGAGAACAAAAGGGGAAGACAAGGCAGAGCGAGAAGGGGTGGGTGAAGTTTCTGAATGCAAGAAGCTCCCGTTTGGGCTGGAAAGGATGTTGATTTCAGCTGGGTTTTGTGCTCCCTGGAGTTCTTACAGTGCCTGCATTGCAGGAAGCATTCCGTGTGTAACACCACCAGCGAGTCCCTGCGGAGCAGGCAAAGTTCACTGCGCCCAGGCAGCACCAGGGCTGGAGAGCCCTGCGCTCCTCCAGCTGCCAGCATCTTGTGAAACATGGGCAGGGGCAGTGGCTTTTCCTCTGAATAGATGTGGCAGCAGTGCCGTTTAACCTGCTGGCGTTCCCAGTGTTCCCCCCGCAAACACAGGAGGTGAAAGACGAACTAAAACAAAGGAAAATGGGAGTCACTGGTACCCTGAGTGTGATGAATGAAATGCAAACTGCAAACCGGGACAGGTACAGAATAATCTGAGAGCTCTTGAAAATCTGAGTTGGAAGGTGAGATGGAAAAAGGAGTAACTTCCAGTAGAACATCCTAAGAGTAAGGTTCCTAAATCAGTGTTTTGTCTTCTAACCAAATCAGTTTTGTTATCTGAGCAGTGTTTTTGTAGGGAAGCCTAAACAGTGCACATTTGTGTCTAAAACTTGCCTGTTTTTTAGTGCACAAAATAACTTCTGAAGAGTCAATATATTCAGCAGAAAGACAGATCACTCACACTTAACGTGAAAGCCAGAAAAAAATACTTTAAATGAGAAAATTCTGGCTTTGTTCAGGCCTTGCTATAATGCAAAAATAGATTTTTTTCAATCGTAAAAAGGCAACCATTTTTATTATATTTATAAACCACGACTTAGCCTGGCATAAATCTGTGTATATGCTTGGCTCAAAAAACTGGGAAGGGGCAGCTGTCACCGTCAAAAGGACGAGTTGTGACTTGACTGAAAGCAGCCTGGATCTTCATACATTGTCACCAGTCACATTCTCTCCCCCTCCCACCGCCCAGTTTTTGTTATTCAGACTTTAAAACTTCCTTTCCCACGAGTTCTTGGGGATCTGAGTGCAGTTGTGAGCGCGGCTGTGCGGGACATGCATGGGGGACATGCACAGGGTGCAGCTGGAGAGAGCCTGGGAATGATCTCCTGCAGCCTCCCCTGCAACCTGACCGAGCTGTGGCTGGGGTGAGAGCAGGAGGAGCTCTGCCCATTAAAACAGCCATCAGTGGTGTCCTGAGCAAGAGCAGCCTTTGGAAATCAATTCTGTCGTGATAGCCTGGAATTCAAACAGATGAATGTTCCTCTAAAGAGCAACGAGCGGCTCGAGGGCCAGCTGGGCCCATCTGCACCAGGAGCGGTGGGAGCTGAGCTCCGGAGCTGCTGCTCTGCCACTGCTTCCCTGCTGGGCAGCTCCAGCCTTGGAGTGCCCAGAGCCAGGGGACAAGGGCAGGGACGGGGCATGGCCTGGCCGGATGGAGCCCATGGGCCACCCGAGTGCAGCAAAGGGCAGGGACGGGGCATCCCTGGGCATTCAGGAGCACGCTGGGCTCTGCTGTGCCCCAGGAGCAGCTCTGCTGTGTCCCAGGAGCAGCTCTGCTGTGCCCCAGGAGCAGCTCTGCTGTGCCCCAGGAGCAGCTCTGCTGTGTCCCAGGAGGTTCTGCAATAGNCTCTGCTGTGTCCCAGGAGCAGCTCTGCTGTGTCCCAGGAGCAGCTCTGCTGTGCCCCAGGAGCAGCTCTGCTGTGTCCCAGGAGGTTCTGCAATAGTCCCTCTGTGAGGAGCCAGGCTTGCTGGGGCTGTCAGTGTCACCTGGAAAGGTTAGAGACTGTCCCATTAGCAGAAGGTTCATTTGTCTCAGTGCAAGAGGCCTCTGGTTTGGTAAAGCAGACTTTTGGCCAGTTTTGAGGAGGGGATTTTCTCAGAAAATAGTGGATGTTGGCACAGCTCCCAGTTCCCAAGGAAAGGTTATCTTCCAGTGCAACTCAATCCCCCACCAGTGTGAGATAGGAGGATTCCAGCTCTGGTTTTCCTTTCTCTTGCTTTGTTTATTAAGAACATATTTACATGATGGCATGCTTGGCTGGGGCTGCTGGTGTGCCCCCACATGTCACCTGTGCCCTGAGATCACAGCGAGCTGTGCCAGACAAGTCACCGAGGAGTGAGGTCTGGGCATGCTTACCCTGCTCTTCCCATTTCCTCTGGGAAAGCTCTGCCAGGCTCCCGAGGATGAATCTGACCCCTTTCAGTCAATGAGAGAGAGATCTCCTATTCCAGCCGCATGTTTTCCATTGTAAGCTGATCGTTTCTGGCATGTGTGGTGTCCCTTTGATTGGAATTCATTCAGAAGCTTCCACATGCAAATGCTGCTCAGCCAGGAGAGCCTCAGCTGACACAGCCATTCATCGGCCGGGCTGGGCTCAGGGCAGCTCTGCTGGAGTGGGATCCTCATCCCAGGCTCACACCAGCCTGTGGAGCCGTTCCTGACAAGCTGTGCCAGCTCTTTGCTCCTCATCCCCGGATGCAAAGCATACTTCAGACCTTGTTCTCCTCCGGGAAGCCCCTGGAGATTTATGGACGCGGTGTGGCTTGTGGGAATGTGCAGCGCTGGTTTGGAGGTCTGGTGATGGAATGAGCTGTGCTTCTGCGCTCCTCTGTCATCTGTCCTTGCAGTGGCAGTTGTGAAATGTGCCCCAGAGCTTGGGAATCTGCCATTCATGCAATTAATCCTGATACTCAAAGCCCTTTTGACTGTGTTGGCTGCATTCGGAATCTGCCAACGTCGTCCTGAGGCACAGCAGAATTGTGCCTGCTCCCCGAGTCACAGGACGTTATCTCAGCTGAAAGATCAGATTTAACAAGAATTGTCTTGCTGAGGGATTAGCAGGGAGGAATTTCATTTCTGTGCCTCACGCTGCACATGGCAGTACTGCACTCTCGGACAGCAGGAGAGTTTGCATTTATGTGTAGCAACATCACACGTGTACTGTGGGATGGGGGCTTGGGGCTCATCTGCAGTTAGAATAAATCAATTCTTTTCTCTCTTGGGGCTGGTGGGAGATGGGACAGATTTATCTGACCCTTTGGGATTGTATGGCTGTAAAGGCGAGGGGGCACAGCCATGTTAGCTGTGGTTGTAACTTTACTCTGTGTGTTGTGGTCTTTCATGATGAATGTAGGATATGTCTGGGTTTTCTGTTGCATTTTTCTAGGAGGAAAAGTATTTAAGTACTATTTAAAACAAACCTCACCACTCTGACTTGAACTTTTAATGTTCTCCCTGCACATTTGTCATAAATGCATCAAATTACTGAGTTTGATAGTCTGACTCCCTCCTTACATTAATTTATGTCCTGGTAGACAGTGTTTCTTGCTATGAATATCCTGCAGGAAAAGAACATTCGGTCCGAGTGAAAAATACAGCCAATTATTTTTACTCTTTGTCTCACCCTGGGTCCTATTCCGGTAACTGTGTCACGCTCCGAGAGGATCTGCTGTGTTTTCATTCCTGCTCTGTCTGAGGGGCAGCTCGGGTGCTTTGCAGTCTGCAGGGCACAAATGACAGCCCTGAGGGCCCAATGTCTGTGCTCCCAACTGCAGCAGGTGGGAAGAGGCAGCTCCATGTGTGTCCCTGCTGCTGCAGTGTCCCTTTGGGGGTGACTTTGCCATTGCTGCTGGAGGCAGGGTCACAAAGTTGGGCGCTTGTCACAGGATCTCCTTCCTTGCTGTTCCTGCAGGGAAGGTGCAAAGGAGTGACTCGACAGCAGATGTCCTGTCACAGAGAACTGGGGAGAAGAAGGACAGGTTTTGTCCTCTTGGTTATTTCCAGAGCAGACTCCTAGAGATGAAGATGGATTTTTTCAGACTCCCAGCTTCACGTGTTCAGGAATGTTAGAGACCAGATTCCCAGGGAAGCAGATCTGGGCTGAAAACTGACACTTCCAACCATCATCTCCAGTGGCCAGTTTGCACACTGAGGCTTGTGGTCTCTCTTATCCTTGGACTGTGAGTAAAATCCTGAAGATTGGAGTTATTTTTGGTCCATTTTTATCCTGGTTGTGGAGAATTGATTTTTCTGTTTTGCCTTTGAACATTAGGAAGCACAGAACAATATCCCTGCAGTGGGAAGGAAGGTGGATAATGGAGTGATGTGAGCCACCTCTTTCATGGTTAACATCTGTTTAGGATCTATTTAAACTATTGTGAGGGGGAGTCTCTGGTTCAGTTTCAGCATCCTTCCTCTTTCAGACAAATTGTGAGCTCACAGTTAACATCCTCATGTGCACCTAAAATACCCTAGAAGGACAAGAGGTAAAAGAGAGACTTGAAATTATTGTGATAAAACGCAAGGACTGAAAGACAACTGCAGGCCCTTGGTATCCTCCAAGGGAAGGAAAAGAAAGGTGGAACTTGGAGCTGGAGAGAGCTCTGAGAGCTGTGCAGCAAGGGCTGTGCCTGGCCACAACTGCAGGCTTGATGAAGATTAATCCAGTTAGTGACCCAGAGGAAAACACAGCAACAATATGAGCAGCTCAGCAGTTCTAAAATAATTTCGGTCTCTGTTATGTCATCTCCTTTAAATACCAATTGTTTGTTGCTGGCTCTGTTGCCCATCAGAACTATTATTGAGAACTATTGCCATTTGTTCTTTCCTGTCCTCTTAGCAATAACTTCCTCTCTCCGCGTTTCTTTTACCTAAGAGCTGCACATCTGTCTTCCTCTTCGATGTGACAAACACACTCAGGGCTCCTGTCCCCAGCTCTGTGCTCGGCTGAGAGCCGGGGGTGTTGTGGGGTTTTTTCCTTCCATCAGCATCACAGAGCTGCTGCAGCCCTGGGCAGGCCAGAGGTGTGGATGGGCTGGGAATGCAGAGATTGATTGGAGCTGGGTTCCGAGAGATCTTTGCAGAAAAACATCGGTTCCCAAAGAGGCTGAAAAAAGTTCCTGATTTACCTGTGGGAAGGGCCAGAGAGCATCTCCCTTGTTTGTGCATCTCGGGAATTTGCGGGTGAGTTTGACGAAATGCCAGTAGCTGCTGGAGGAAGTTCCTTGGGACAGGCTCTTCTGCTGCTGTGCTCATCAGTGGTGGGAGATGATTGATTTGCAAACTGTGCAAACCAATTGTGGGTTATCGCTTGGGGAGTGAGTATTTTGAGGAGATAATGGAAAAGGTGCCTTCCAAAGCAATTGGTGCCTTTGCTGCTCAGGATGGCACATTTCCAGTGCAAAAGCCCCTCTATATTTGACAGGATTTTGTTTGGTTCCCCACCATGCTGAATATTCCCTGATGATTGACTGAAAGTGAAATTTTGAATTTTGCGCTTCAGTTTTCAGTGCTGGGGTGTCTGTAGTTGAAATGAGCTTTGCTTTGGAGGAGCACTGAGGCAGAGCTGCCTCGTTCGTGCCTCCGCAGGGGACTGAGCCAGGTAACACCTCAGAGCTGGAGAAAGGAACCTCTCCCGTTGCAGCAATCCCAGGCACTGAAGGGGAGCACTCAGCCCTGTGAGTACTTGTCTTGATTTAAAAGGCATGAGTTGGCTTGTGCAGAATTAGACATAAAATTTCTCATGCCAATTTTTAGGGATTGCAAAAGTTTCAGGAATAATGAGATCCATTTTGAGGCATCTGATTTTTAACTGGTTTATAGAGATAGATTTGGATATCTGCGAGTTGTCATGGTTCTAACAGGGCTTTTTTTGGAAGCAGAGATGCGAAACAACCGCTTACACTGAAGGACAAAGTGTCTCAGATTAGACACCCGAGGCCCTGGAGCTGCTGATGTTTTGTGCACCTTGAGCAGAGAGCAGCAGGAGCCCGAGGGGAGGCTCTGTGCAGCCCCAGTTTGGGATTTGCTGCTCTGCTCTGCAGCCCCACTGACCCCACAAGAGCTTTGGGATTTGCAGCTCTCAGGGAGGCACAAGGCAGAGCATCTCCCCATGCCCATCTTACATAATGGCACTTGCATAAGCCCCAAGTGCGGTCAGGGTCTCTCTCACGCCAAATTAAGGCTCTCTGGGCTTTTGTGTCACATTCACGCTCGGCTTGGAATCGACTTCAGTTCATCACAAATTCCAGTTCCTTCTACATGAAGTGTGTGACCGAGAGCCAGTGAGGCTACAAGGGCTGTCCCTTCAGCCTGGAGTTCCCGTCACCCTCAGCAGTGCATCTCTTTGATTTCCAGCCCAGTCTCCTGAATTATTTGTAGAATCCCTTTTTTTTTTTTTGCAGACCAGGTAGTTCAGTCCTCACCCTCTGCCAGGGAGGTGGTCTCTCTTCTCTGGGACATTGTTCCTTTTCTGGAGAGTCTCAGAGAAGCCAGTCTGAGCTTGGGAGAGCTGAGATCCTGGCAAGGAGGAGAGGGTGGCAGGTCGACACTGGGGAAGAAGCTTTTTTTCCCTCCAGAATTTTCTTTCCAAGGTGAGTACTCTTAATTGCAGGTGGATGGAATCCAAGCCCCACAGGCTGTTTGGTCACCAGGCAGTGACTTCACTCTGGGCTGGGTTTCCCTCGCTCTCCAGTTCTGTAAAGACTGAGCAGATGCCATGAGGCACAAAAGATAAAGCAGAGGGGGTTGGTTTGCTTCATTTTTTACCTTGCACAACCTGAAATTACAGCAGCATTTGCAAGCAGGGTTAAAAGCCTCAGAGTGTTGAAAACTCTCTCTGCATGCAGGTGGGATTCACATTGCCAGAGGGACACCGAGGATGGAGGGTGGGATTCACCCCTCCCAAGGCAGGCACGGGAGCAGGACAGTGGAACCACAGCCCAAAGCCTCTTCTCCCTGTGCTGCTCCAGGCATCACATCCCAGCATTTGCAGGAGGGGTTTCCACAGAGGAGAATATCCCCATTTCTTTTCCGGTGGCTTGGGCTCCCTGTGTGGTGCTGGCACCAGGTTTGGCAGTGCCAGCTCCTTTGTTCAGAAGGAGAAGTGCTGCGCTGGGAGCTGTCGGGCGCAGGCTTTTCCTGCCGGGGGTGGCTGGAGCTGCGTGCGAGGAACGAGCCCAGGAAGGGTTAATGCTCCCCAGAGGCAGCCCGGCTGAGCCCCAGCAGTGACACCCATCCCGGGGAGTTAATTGGGGTAATGAGGGGAGCAGGGCCGAGCAGATGCCGAGGGTGTGAGGAGCCCAGTCCCTGGGCAGGACCCTGTCACTCCGCGGGGCGCGATTACTGCGCCAGGGGATTTGGTGGGAAGTGGCCAATGAGGGGCCAAGCTGGCTCCAAATCCAGCTTTTTCCAAAGCCCCAGATAAAACAGACTTCCATTAATAAGGCAAGAGAGGTTAGGACGAGCAGCATTACAGCAGATCCAGAGAGGTAAGGTGATAGTTCTGTCTGAGGCTGGCGGAGCATCTGGCCCCAGCTCGGTGTGGGAACCAGGAGCTCGGGGAGGCTGGAACTGGGACATTGTTTGCACGTCTGCTGCAGTAGTTTATTTGCTGATGTTAAGAAATGCCATAGCTGGAGGCTCTGGGTGGTGGAATCAGGAAGCTGAGCACAGATTTTCTGTGTCTCTGTAACTGTGTGCTCCTTCCGGATGATAAATAACTTTCTTGAGAGAAAAGCTTGGAAAAATCACTGTAACCTGCTGGTGAGTTTAGTTTTAGGTTCTGGGGTTTGAAATGGGGGTTTGTGGTCAGAAACTGTGGAGCAGTTTTCCACTGACAGAGCTGGGTTATTACAATTTTCTGTTGGCTGCTCTTTCTCACTGCTCAGGTCGCCGTACAGAGATGGAAATAGAGCAAGTAATTGAACTAACTTAGATAAAATGGAGGAGATGTAGAAAATAAAGCTTGGTAATGTAAGGCGGAACACAAGAAAAAAGAAAAAAGCTGGCCTTTTTCACCCTAATCTTGACATTGTTGCTGTACCAAAAATGACGATGAGCCTTTTAAAGTGTTTGTGACAGCGTAGGCTGAGGCTTTCCTAGACAGGGTAATCTCTTGTGCAAACCACCTTCCACCAGTGTGACATGGCCTCACCGCAGCCCCGCCAGCCCCTGCTGCTCCTGCCCTCTCCTGCCCGGCCCCGCGCCCCCTCCCTGCTAAAAAAGAAGTGGCAGCTGTTGGAAAGTGGAGCCATTTGCTTTATGGTGCCGCTTTGGGAATATGATCCAGATCCTGCACGAGAGAGAGAAAGCAGCAGAGTGAAAGAGAAGAGGGGGGAGCTGGGAAGCTCTGGAGAATAACTTGCTTATTTTAAGTCTGGTGTAGAAAGTTCAATCTTTGTAGTGAGGTTCAGGGATGAAGCAGAACTGCTACTAAAGGTCCTAGCCTGGGAATCAAAGAATTCCTGGTTGAATGTGAGTAATCTTAGGGTTTGTTGGTTGTTCTGTACAAAATTTCCAGTGCATTGAAATGTCTTTGTCCTCTAGTGAGAGGTACCTGTGCTGAGGGTGTTGGAGAGGTGTTAGGGAGTAACAATTTAATTCTTCTTGGGGTTTATTTTTGATCTACTTTAGCACTTCAGGTAAGGAAACAAGGTTCTCCCTGGAAGGCACCTCTGTTCATTATTCTGGCTCCTGATTTCAGTTGGTGACAGGGCACAAAAGCACAAGAATATCCTAAAACTGGCAGCAGCCAAATCCATTCATAAATCTACACCTTGGGCTTCTGCCAAGCAATTAATGGAAACTCAAACTCTTTATTTTTGTTGTCAGGTCAAACAATCCACTTCTGTCAGCTCCTCTTATTCCTAGAGGGAAACTCCTAGAAAAATCCAAGGAAAATCCGAGTGCTGTTTGCTGAAACAGGTGTAGCACAGGTGGGATGCAAGAGGAAGGGGTGATGTTTCAGAAAGCTGCCGAGCCCTGCTCTGCTCGCTCTGCTCCCTGTCCTGCCCTGCTGGGACACTGACGTGTGCTCTTGCCTCCGCAGCTCTCCATGAAGGAGGTGGGCGACGGGCTGCACGAGCAGATGAACTGCATGATGGGCGCCCTGCAGGAGCTGAAGCTGCTGCAGGTGCAGACGGCGCTGGAGCACTTGGACATCTCGGGGCGCCGCAGCCCCGCGGAGCAGCGCCGCTGCTGCCGGAGCAGCGGGGCCGGGCTGGGGGAGGCACAGGGCTGCTGTCCCCCGGCCCTGGCGGGTCCCGTGCCACGGCCAGCGGGTTTGTGCCATCCCGCTGCGTTCCCAGAGGGTGACCGCCTCGGAGTCACCCCCTCCTGCTCCTCCTCCTCCCGGAGCCTCTGCGGGGAGGATTTCTGTCCCCCAAAAGGACCTTCCTCCGTGTCTGGCAGAGCGGAGCATGTCCGGCCGTGGACATCGGAGTCCAGCAGCTCCGGGGGGTGGCCGCCGTGCCAGGAGTGCCCGGGCTGTGACGATGGCCACGACTGGACATCGTCACTGATGTCCCAGAGCAGGAACCGGCAGCCACTCGTGCTGGGGGACAACATCTTTGCAGACTTGGTGGGGAACTGGCTGGACCTGCCCGAGCTGGATAAGAAGGGGGACAAGAGCGATGCGTCCCTGTCCACGAGCAGGTCCCAGGAGCTCTGCAGGAAGTTCTCCCTCACAGCCAACATCTTCAAGAAGTTCCTGAGGAGCGTCCGGCCGGACCGAGACAGGCTGCTCAAGGAGAAACCTTGCTGGCTTCCTCCTGAAGACAAACAGCCCGAGATTTCCAAGAGGTCCAAAAAGATGAGCAAACTCAAGGGGACATTTTACTTCCCACTTCACGGGAACGCGCAGAGCCATCACGGCAAAGCAGAGAGGTGCCCGAGGGCAGAGAGCCGCGGTGAGCACCCCAAACTGGGCACCAAGAAAGTGCACGATTCCACAGACTACAGCCAGGCTGGCTTTGACATCAACACGGCCGTTTGGGTCTGAGCCCTCCCTGCCCTCTGCTCTGCCCAGCGTTTCCCACACCTGCCAGGGGCTGGAGGCCACACTCACCTTTTCAGGAGACTCCTGAGCTCCCCACAGGGACTGGGGCAAGAGGGGAGCCCTGCGGGACGTGCTGTGGGCTTCGCTTGCCTGCACATGGAATTTCCTGAAGACCTGCGGCTCCAGGGACTGCCTGAGCAGCAGGTGATGTCACCCCACCTGGGAAGATCTTGGGGGACCGATATTTGCAAAAATAATCCGAATCTTGAGCAGCTTTAGGGTGAGTGGTGCCGCAGGTGAGCAGCTCCTGGTGCCAGCCCCGTTCCATCATCTCCAGTTCCGAGGCTGCAGCACAAAATCCACGGTGTGCATGTGTGTGTGTGAGTGTGCAAATATATATATATAGTTTTTTTAAGAAAATCTATTCCTGCTTGTGTGCACTTGAAACTGGGTAATGAACCAGGCGTCCCAAGCCTTGTACCTGAAGCACTTGTTATTTAAATGGAAAGGAATAAGTTTGAATTTTTAAGACTTGAACAATTGTTGAGTGGGGGGCAAAACCCCAACTTTGGGGGGGGTTTCCCCTCAAACTGCATCCCTGGTGCCCTCCCAGCAGCTGTCCTTCCCCTGCCAGTTAAACCAGTGGAGCACAAGGCTCCGTGCAGGGCTTTGTGACCTGGGGTTTGCCCCCTCCCCTCCCCTTGTCCCTAGGGATCACTCCAGATGCAACATTGCAGAAGTTTATTGTTGAGTTTCCACCCCGAGTTCCATCCCCCATTTATTGTTGTGTTCCTTGTTGCTGTTGTGTACAAAGCTCGTCTTGACAGAACCAAGTTCTTCAGTGTCCGACTCTCCAAGAGTTCCCAATAAAGTGAAATCGGTCTCGTCTCCGCTGTGGGACACGCTCGGTGTCGCTTCTCTCACTCTGGGCTTTCCCTGGCTGTTCCCAGCTGGGACTGGGGATTTGGGGAGCAGCCAGAGGAGTTTCCATTCAAGGAGAGGTTGTAAATCAGGGCAGGGAGAGGAGCTGCAGGCAGAGCTCCGTGCCAGGGTGCCAGCACTGCTCCTGAGCAATTCCCAGAGCCTCCAGGGCTTCTTCAGCTTCCACATCCATCCAGGAGAGGTTTGGGGGAGAAACTGCTGCCGGGGGAAGAGCCTCAGAGCCGCACGCTCCCTGCCTGTGGGAGGGGGACAGGGCCATGGGGGTCCTGCCCCGGGGGTCAAACAGGAGGTGAATCCTGGCAGCTCTGAGCCCCAGGAGCAGAGCCTGCTGCTGGCACTGCAGCCGCGTCCCCACCAGCTCTGTTCCCATGGGCCAGGAGCCTCGGCAGATGCTCTGGGTGTGCAGCAGGGTTGTGTTCCAAAAACCTGTTCCACTCACTCCGAGTTTCGGAAAGGCTCATGTGCGAGCAGGGCGATTGTTTTTTCAAACATGCAACTCCATTCCTGTTGTAACTTCCCAAGGCACAGAGGCCAGTGGAGCAGAGGCATGGAGGGAGAGGAGTTTTTTTCCTCTTTGCAAATTAAATATAGGCGCAAGGCAGGCCCTGTTTGTGCCCATACAAGGAGAGGAGCGGGGCAGCACCGAACGCTGTGCTCAGCACTTCTGCAGGAACCTGACTTGCAGCAAGCTTTTGTTTTTCCTCCTCGTGGGCTTTAGGGCTGCTTGTTCCCCCTTCCTAATTTCTCTGAATGCTCAAAGGCTGCTGGTAAAGCATTTTGTTTTCCTCCTCTTTTATCAATAGCCCTTCCTGTTTGTTACCTCGCTGCTCCTTTCCAGAGGCTCAGCAGAGGAGAAAGAGCTCTGCAGAGGGAACAGCAGCTTTTCCTGCCCCAGCCTCAGTCCCCAGAGCATGTGGCCTCAGCCTGAGCCCTTGGGGTCCCAGCCCAGAGCCCTGGGGCTCCCCCAGCACCAGGAGCACATCCCAGCTGCGCCTGCTGTGCCCCCAAGGCTGAGTGCCACCCGGGAGGAGCCCTGGAGAGCTCAGCACTCGCACCTGGGCTTTGTTAGCTCAGCCCTGGCATTGCCCTCGGTGCGATGGCAGTGCCAGGCCAGGCTGGGCATGGCACAGCCTTGGGGACATTGGGGATGGGAGGTGAGGGGCACAGGCGGCACCTCTGCGAGGCCGTGTGTTAGCCAGGAGCAGGATGGGAGGCTGCAGGACACACGGAACATCCTCCGCGGGAAAAGCGTTCCCTCCCAGCGGTGCCAGCCTGACCCGGCTGTCCCTGCAGGGCTTTGGGAGCTCACACCACTCTGGCAGCTCCCGTGGTCCTTTCTGAGCGCTGAGCCCAGCCCAGCAGCTGTTGTGGGGCTGCTCCCCTTGGCCAGGGCTCACCAGGAGCCATGGGAAGTGTCTCTGCAGAAAGCACTTGTGCCCCACGTGCTCTGACAGCTGCCCCGGAGCAGCTCCGGGTGCTGTGCCAGGAGTGGCTGGGCTCAGCTGCTGCCCCATCCCCTCTGTCCCTGCTCCAGGGAAAGGCCATTGTTTCTCCTTTCTGGTGGGAAGGGCAGTTCTTGGCCCTGGCTGCCTCCCACGTGTTCCTTTCCCTCCCAAGATGCTGCTGCGGCCAGCACCACCCGGGCCACATCCCTGGGAGCAGGGACAGAGCTGCTGGCACCCCTGGCTGCCCCTCCCTGCCTCCAGCTCCAGGGACAAAGGAGGAACACCTGAGGACAAAGGGTGTGGGGTTTCCTCAATTTGTTCCTTTTCCGAAGGAGCAGATCCCTGCGGGGGCACTGAGCATGGGCACTGACCAATGCCCAGCAAATGTGTTGGCGTTCTCTCTGCCTGTTCAGTGTATCTTCAAAGGATGTTTTGCATGAAAATAGGATTTGCCAGGGTGTTTGCAGTGATAAATCCAGTGTGGTCTAGCCTTCAAACACTTGGAAATAGCAAGTAAATGTAGCTGCGTCTCAAAGTTCTTAAGAGAAAAAATATTTAATAAATATTCTTTATAGACATTCAAATAATAAAGAATATCGCCCAAGCCAGACATCCTCCCTAATTTAGTCTCCAGAGCAGGATCTGCTAATAGATCAGAGTTGGATTTGTGAATTACCATTTCACTTCTCCAGGGACTTTTCCTGAAATTATAATGGTTTTTCTCCTCTATTTTTTTCCATGGAACTGCCATGAAATTGTTCTCCATTATTAAGTATGAAACCCATCTAATTAGCACAGTGACAGTGTCTAACGAGGCCCTGGCTGTGTTCTGCATGGCTGATAGGAGTGGCTAATCCCAAACACGGGACAATAATCACAGGAGCAGGTTCCCCATGAACTTGCCTAGGAAGGCAGCGATGGCAAAGGCAGCCTGGGCTTTGGGATTTATTGGGAATTTATTGGAACAGGTTTTGGATTTATTGGGAATTTATTGGAACAGGTTTGGGATTTATTGGGAATTTATTGGAACAGGTTTGGGATTTATTGGGAATTTACTGGAACAGGTTTCCCTAGGAAGGCAGCGATGGCAAAGGCAGCCTGGGCATTGGGATTTATTGGGAATTTACTGGAACAGGTTTTGGATTTATTGGGAATTTATTGGAACAGGTTTCCCTAGGAAGGCAGCGATGGCAAAGGCAGCCTGGGCATTGGGATTTATTGGGAATCTGTTCAGTCCCATCCAAGGGCTGGGTGAGCAGCACATCCCGGAGCTCCCAAAGCCCAGGCGCTGCAGCTCCACATCCCTGCCGTGGGTAAGTGCTGGATCTGGCCCATATGGCTTAATGGGAAGAGAGGATTTAGCTCTTAACGTTAATCGAGTGCTTTTCCAGGAGCTGCTCTGCTCGGCCTCCCTGGGCTTTCCCTTGCCGTGCCCACACCCTGCTCTCCCAGCCAGATGGCCTCCAGAAGACTCCCAAATGTGCCTGTAATTAAAAAGCCTTTATTTTCAAAACCATTTCACAGCTTACTCTTCTGACAACGAGATGGGGCTTCTCAGGCAGCGGCTGGGCAAGGGGAAGGGCAGACAGTGGATGGGCAGGAGGAAAGGCTAACAGCTCTGGCTGCCCTCGGCACCACTGTCCTGCACCACTGACACAGCTTCAGTAACTGCTCATGCAGGGACCAGACAAGGGGAGTGGTTTTCACTGGAAGAGAGCAGCGCTGGATGGGACATTGGGAGAAATTCTTGGCTCTGAGGGTTTGAGGCCCTGGCACAGGTGCCCAGAGCAGCTGTGGCTGCCCCTGGATCCCTGGCAGTGTCCAAGGCCAGGCTGGACAGGGCTTGGGGCACACTGGGACAGTGGGAGGTGTCTGCCATGGCAGGGGTTGGAATGAGGTGATCTTTAAAGTCCCTTCCAACCCACACCACTCTGGGACTCTGTGATTTACCCACTGGGACTGCATACCTGCACGGCTGCTGGAGCATCCCGGTGCTTGTGGTCCCGAAGGATGCTCAGCTCCAGCCCCACTGGAGTGCCCAGGAGCCCGAAAGGCTTTCTGACTGCACCCTGAGCCAACACAATTGCCAACAATTCCCCTCGATTCCCCTTGCGCTGAGTCCAGCAGGAAAGGAACCGATCACCACATCCTGGCTGAATTCAGATCCGTTCAAGTCAAAGTCCAGCTCTGCTTTATTCCCTCCAACACGTTCCCCATCACCTCCATCGTTATATTCCTCATCATCAGAATCTCTTCTTCCAGCAGTGTTTCCTCAGCACGGCCTGCACGTCTCTGCCGGAGGAGGCTGGGGTTTATTTCTCTTCCCTTTTGTTCAAGTTCATTTGTATCCACGTGGCATTTCTAATGAAGGACTCGCACCCCTTCCAGCTGGCAGCAATCTCCTGTGCTGCTGTTAGAGCAGAAATGAAAACCAGTTCAGTGCAACAATTTGCCTGGGTGAGGCTGAGCTGTGGCAGCCTGGGGAGCCCCAGCGCCCCTGGGTTTGAGTGTCCCCAGCCAGACAGGGCTGACCCCCCAGACTCTCATGGCCTTTCCGCAGCTGCAGGGCTCATTCCTGGCCAGACCAGCAGCTCCTCATGTGTTTCTTTGGGAGCATTTCCTGCAGTAATGGCACCGAGCAAAGCCTCTGAGCTGGCTCAAATTTCTTGGCTTTTGCTGGACAGGAAAGCGAAAGGGGAAAATCAATATCTCAGAAAAAAGAACCGCCTGGTTCAGTGTCAGTCCTCACCTTGGGCAGGCTGGAGGTTAATTCCGAGAGCACTTCCCACGTGCTGTAAAGGCACCCTGAAATCCCAGCAGGGAGCAAGGACAGAGCTCGGGGCTGGAGGGGAGGCTGCAGGGCCCCAGCTCAGCTCTGTCCTCAGCACCGCAGCCCAGCTGGGCAGGGGCTGCATGTGCCCTCAGCCCTGGAGGAGTGCAGGGACAGTGGCCTCGTGCTGCCCCTGCTGCGGCTGTCACCTCCCCAGGCTCCCCGGCAGGCAGAGCAGCAGCCCCTGCCCTGGCACAGGTGGCACAAATGTGGCATGGCAGGGCGGATCTCTCCTCATCCCCTGCCCACAGTCCAGGCTGGACCTTCCCCGAGGGCTCTGCCGCATCCCCCACGTGGGGCTGGAGCTGGCGATGTGACATTTGGGACCCGCGGATAATGAACGTGACGTCGTGTCAGGTTTAATTAGTCCCTCTGCTCTGCAGTGACAGCCACTGTGGAGGCAGAGCGTGGCCGGGGCTGGCAGGGACAGGACTGTCACCTCCAGAGGCTCCATGAGCCGTGGGGAGCAGCGGAGGAGACTCTGGGGCTGAGAAAAGCGTTGCCTGATGAAGCAATCGCTTTATTCTTAATGTGCGTGCCAACAGCAGCCTGCTTTGCCTGCCTGGAATAACTGAAGGGTCACTGCAGCCCCCACACTGGATTTTCTGTGCTCTCCTCTTTTCTGTGCTCTGTTTTGTCTGCGCCAGCCTTCTGGGGCTGGAAAGGTCCCTCGGTGCCAGGCTGGTGTTTCCAGAGACAGGAACATTGCAGATATTGTTCCACTCTGGCCCAGAGCAGGGCCACAGCAGCCCAGCTCCCTGCAAGGGCAGCAGGGAATGGATCCCAGTTCGGGCTGAATCCCAGTTTGGCTGGATCCCAGTTCGGGCTGGATCCCAGTTCGGGCTGGATCCCAGTCCAAGCTGGATCCCAGTTCAGGCTGGATCCCAGTTTGGGCTGGATCCCAGTTTGGGCTGGGCCGGGACGGGCACTGGGGTACCGTGGCAGACTCCCCGAGCACGTCCGTGTGTCCAGCCGCCCTGCCCACCCTGCCTAGCCCTGCTGCCAGACAGCACAGATGGCCTGGGCAGCAGGAGAGGTGTCCTGGGGACCTGGGGGACCTGCTCTGTGCCGAGTGGAGCCAAGAGCAGCTCTGGGTTCCGGGGGTCACCTGCAGAGCCCGGCGCGTTCCCTTGGCCGTGGCTGCGATCGCAGCTCGCTCTGAGCTGCTGCTCCTGCCCAGTGCCACCCCGGGGGCTCCGAGCTGCAGCCCTCCCGAGCTACCTGCCCAGAGCTCCCCTCCTCCTGCGCTCTCTCTGTTCCAGACCAATTACCGCAGCTCGCGCCCAAAGGCAGCCAGCCAGGCGTTTATGCTGCAGCTGCCTGATCTGCATGTGCTCATGCTAATGGTGTGGAAACGATTCATGCTCGGCTTTGTGCTGAGTTTCCTGTGCCCTGAATTGAGCTCCGCTTGGAAAAACGAGAGACCGAGTCCTCTGGATTTGAGATAATTCGAGAGGGGAGCTTTCTGTTCACTGCTTACCTGGTTTCCAAACATGTCGCTGGTGTAATGCTGTCAGCAGGATGATCTGAGCTCTGCACACAATATATGCCTTAAAGAGGCAAATAACACAGCTATTCCTAAGAGGAATTCTTATTTTTTCCTAAGAGGAATGGGAGAAACATTCTGTTCGCAGCTACAGAGTATTGGGAAATTCTCTGGAGATAAGAGGCATTGCCAGGAAAGTCGAGCAAAAGTTCTCCTTCCACAGAGGTTTTATGGCACCTCTAAATCACCAGGAGATGGACAAGATAAAGCACCCTCACCCTGCCCACAGAACAGCCAAACTTGCGCTTCCTTCCCAGCGCCCTGCAGGCAATTCCTCCTCCTCCTCTTCCTCAGCTCGGGAACAGAGCTGCAGCCCTTCCTATGGCGTGTCGGAACTGGCATCACCTCTGAGAGCCACCCCTGGGCATGGCAGGAGGACAGTGTGGCTCCGAAGGCTCAGGGTGACAGTGGCACTGATGGGTCAGGGTGACAGTGGCACCGATGGCTCGGGGTGACAGTGGCACCGATGGCCCCACACCCAGCAGAGCCGCCCAGGCCGGGCAGGGGTGCTGAGGATTCTCTCTGTGTGCTGAGATGTCCTCGGTGCCGCCTGTCACTCGGGGCTGTCCCATGGAGGTTTCCCGGGATCCCGACCGGAGGGGATTGTTCCCAGCAGGGGCTCAGGTCCTTTGCCATCGCATGATTTCGTGTGACAATTCATGTGTAATTAGCTGTGACACATCTCCGCAGCCATTCGCTACCTTGGAGAATCACAAACGCTGAAATGCAGCAGGACGCAGAGCCCTCCTCTCCCTGCACATCGCAGCTGGAAAAAATAAACACCGAGTTGGGGACTTTGCAGCGCTTCCTTTGGGAGACAGCGAAGTCCTGAACACGATACTATAAATTAATTATTTAGATTCCAGCCCTGCAAGGAGAGCCATCTGGCCAGATGCCTTCACCCTTTCCCGAGCCCTCAGGAGCTCCCAGCACTCAGTGCTGCAGCAGCGAGCTCTGCACGTGTATCTTCATGGGCTGAGGCTTCTCCTGCCCTGGAAGGAGCAGAAACAGAACCCAAATGACTCTCAGCGCTTGGGTGCCTCAGCCTTTCTGGTTCCTCTGGAGTCAAGGCAGCACAGGAACCCTCTGAGCCTCAGGGAACGCTCGCATTTGTCCTTGGGGACCTGAACTGAGCGATGGGACCTGGACTGAGCAATGTCCCAGGCTGGGACTAACTGTGCCCCGGGCTGGGACTAACTGTGCCCTGGGCCAGGGACCCGCAGGGAAGGCTCAGATAATTCATTCTGCACATTGGATAATTCCCATTTCCACTCGCAGGGCCTCCGTTCCCATCCCAGGCGCAGGAGGGATGTGTTTTCCTGTGCCACCGTCTCGGATTAACCTGCGTTTAAAGGCAGTTCTGTTTGCTCACTTTCAGATGTTCGTAGCCTTCAGGTTTGGGGCATTGCCAGCATCCCCCACATCACACAGGGATGGAAAGACAATCCTGGTCTGCAAGGAGCTCTGAGGGAAGCAGGGAGAGATTTTCCCTGGTAAAACCTCAGTGTTGGCTGGAGCAGCCATGGCCCAGGGCAGCCCTGCCTGCCCTTCCCGGGAAGAGACAAGAGGGAAAGAGTTAAAAGCTGTCTCCAGGCAGGAGAACAAAAACACCATTGCACTCATCTCACTCGCTGTGCTCATCTAATTACGTTATTTAACAGGATCCCCTCTCATTGATTTTAATTACTCACATAATTTGGGAAGTAATTCACAGTACATCCCTGCAGGGTGCATGAGTCTGAGTTGGGAACAATGTGCTGAGTCTCCCCGGCCCCACACAGGAGGAGAGGGGAGTTCGAGCCCCAGGCCAGGGGCACCGGCGGCTCTGTCCCTGGGGAAGGTTCCTCCGGATCACCAATGGAATATTGTCACCGTGGGGCGGCTGCAGGTGTGTCCCTGCGCGGTGTTTTGGGGTCCTGGGTTGGACAGCTGTGCCCAGCCCCAGCTGCTGCTGGAGGATCCGAGCAGGTCCTTGTGTGCCCCATCCCCGAGCGGAGCAGCTGCCGATTAATTGTCCCTTTGATATCCGCGGGGTCCTGCCGGGGGCCCTGGGGGGTGTCAGCCCTCCCCGAGCCCCCACAGCCAAACACCCCCGAGGGAGGAGCCGCTCCTGATCCCCCAGGACCGCTAATCAAGCAGTCCTCATCACTGCCGACTCCTAAAAATTATTTTAACCACAGTCCTGCAGTTCAAACATTTTTTAAAAAAACCCAGTTGCACACGGTTTAGCAAAATTGCACCCCCAGCACGCACTTGTTTGGTTTCTTCGCTGTCTTTTGTAAGTTCCCCGCTTAATTAGGATGCAAACAATCCCAGAGGAATGTTTAATTAATATTATAAAGCAACAATGGGATGATTAAGCAAGTCTGGGCAGCTGCTATATACACAGGACATGTGGCACTTGTTGGGGGCGAGCGTGTCAAGGAAAAAATCATTCCATGGATCTTTCTCTTCAATTTTATTGCTTGTTTTAATTGTCTGGTTCAGGCCTTTTCTGCTCTTTGTGTTTGCTCAGGCAGAGCGAGAGCAGCAGAGATTGAGCTCGGTCTCTGCTCAGCCTAATTACAGTGCAAGCTTTGAGCCTCCCTGGCACCCCTGCCCTGCCCCGAGCCTCCGGAAAGAGCCCAGCGGAGCTCCGGGCACTGAATGCCCCAAAACTGGGCCAGGAATAGCCTCTGGGAAAGCCTCTGCTTTCCTTGGAGCAGAAAGGCATCCCAGGGCATGGGGAGAGCTGGGGGGCTCTGCCAGGAGCAGCAGCTCCCGCTGGGCTCCCCCGGGCAGGGCTGGGCTGGGCTGGGCCGGGATGGGATGGGATGGGCTGGGCTGGGCACAGCTTTGGGGTGTCCAGAGATCACCTCCCAGCCCTCAGAATCCACGGAATCACAGAGCAGTCTGTGGTGGAAGGCTCATTTCACCTCCTGCCATGGGCAGGGACACTTCCCTGGGATGATGGACTGAGCTCCCCAAAAGGCTCAGTGATGCCCTCATCCCCTGTGCCTCTGCAGCCTTGGGTTTTAGGGCATTTCCCATTTGGAAATGATTTCTCCGTAGCTCTCTGGGAAGCCTGTGCACAACCTGAATTGTATTTGCCTTGGGTTGAACTCTTTTGGCACTTTCTAAAAATAAACACTCGATTTTTTCTCCTTCCCATGGAGCTGCCTCTGCTGAGAGCAGCAACCAAACAAACTGATAAAAAATTAAAGGAATTGGGAAATCCAACAGAAGGGAAGTGAGATGGCAACAGCACAGCCGCAGGTCTGTCAGGAACGTAGAGCCCACCTCAGGCAGTGGCAAATAAATTCCTG
This sequence comes from Origma solitaria, assembly GCA_013397895.1. Taxonomy (NCBI): domain Eukaryota; kingdom Metazoa; phylum Chordata; class Aves; order Passeriformes; family Acanthizidae; genus Origma; species Origma solitaria. The sequence goes on from VZRL01004160.1 coordinate 621,964, forward strand.
TCCTCCAGGGGATGGTCCTGGGCCCCAGCTCCACACCTGAGCGTTGTCCCTCCCTCACTGCCCCTGCCCTGGCACAGACGGGGCACAATCCCAGCTCGGAGGGTGCTAGCCCTGAGCCAAGCACCCGCAGCAGCACTTGGAGAGCTCTGCACCCCAGCACAGCCCCCAGAACTCCCTCCTGGCCTTGCCCCCCAAAATTCTGCCTCGGGCAGCTCGAGGGGCTCGGTCCCACCCCGGGCAGGCAGAGGAGACAGGCAGGAGCTTCTCCCTCCTGCCCAGGAGCAGCTCCTGCTCTGACTCACCCTGACATGTCTCATTCACCACCTCACACTTACTCAATTATTACTTCAGCCCTGGCCCCACTCTGCCAAGCTTATCTCACACCAAATCCTTCTCAGTCAAGCCCTGAACGCTGATTGTTTCAGAAGGAAAGGGCCAAAAGCTGCCTCTTGGCTGCTAATCAGCCTCTGCATTGAATGGAGGGAGCTCGGCAGGAAAGCAAATCCTGGGTGGGACGGTGTCCCGGGGTGTGACAGCGATTTCTGGCACACCAAAATCCCAGCCTGGCTCCGGGCAGAGCCCAAGGGCAGCAGCTTGTCCTGCTCCTGATCCTGGACAGAGCCAGGCTCAGCTGCAGCCCCTGGCACGGGGTTTTGGGGGAGCCAAGTCTCTGTCTGAGGATTCCTTTAGCCCGAGTCCATCTCCTGGGGCTGCTCAGCGCTCCTGACACCCTGGGGAGAGAGGCAGAGCGATCCTTTTCTTGTTTCCACTGCAATCTGTACATTTCCAACAGGGGTTCACAGGACAATCGGCTCCTGTTGGCCTTTGAGGTCTCTTGCCAAATTTCGGTGCTTCTGCAGAGTGAGCTGAGCAAGGTGCACGGGACAGGCAGAGACCCTCAGGTGTGCAGGTGTTGGTTCAGCACAGAATCACCGAGGTGGGAAAAGCCCTCTGAGATCAAGTCCGGCTGTCACCCAGCACTGCCAAGGCCACCTCTGCCCTTGTCCCCAAGTGCCACAGGCACAGAGCTTTGGAACACTCCAGGCTGTCACAGAGGATGCTCTGTTCTGTCTCTGGGGTGACTCCGACAGTGCTGCAGGTGGAGCTGTGGCTGTGGCCACATCCAGCCCTGCCCTGCGCTCTGCCTGTCCTGCTCCTGCAGATTAATGTGTGGCTGGAGCCGAGGCTGGCCGGTGTCAGGTCTCCCTCATTTCAAACATCGTTTATCATAAAGGATTATCCTGCAGGGGCTCCTGTGCAGTCATATTTAATAACATAAACTGCTTCAAAGCAAATGATTTCTCCTGTGAATTTAGGCCAAACTGACATGACAGCTTGACACTGCTTATTTCCAGAGCTAAATGAATAATGGGTGTAGGATACCGAATGTCTGTGGCCCCAAAAAGTCACATTATAACCGTGGGGAGGGAGAGCCGAGGTGCAGTGAGTCTGGAGCCGAGGAGCAGGGGGGCTGGAGCCAAGGGGCAGGGGGGCTGGAGTGAGGTTATCCAAGGGTTTGTAAGAGCCTGGGTAGGAAGGGCAGCAGAGCTGCTCCACTGCTCCCTCTCGCTCCGTTCCCCATCGCTCACTCCAAATGGGCTGCAAGAAACTCGATTTGTATGGAGAACACCTGCAGGGAAACAAGGCAGGATTAGGGTGAGTTCTGTGCTGCAGAGGCTGTGGGGGCTGCGGCTCTCCTTGGGGGCGTTCTGCAGAGACCCAGGGCCTTCTCAGGTTCCTTGGCTGGAGAACAGCATTCCATGGAAATTAATCCTGGGGGCTGCTGGCAGTGCCCCCGAGCCGAGGGGGTCCCGATGAGCACAGAGGGTTTGTCACCCTCAGCCAGAGGCTGTCAAGCAATGCCTCTCCCGGCTCCACAAAGCTCCAGTGGCCCCAGGAGCCGCCCCGGCCCCGTGAATTTGTCCTTTGTTGGTGGCTTGGGGCAGTGGCAGAGGGAAGCAGCTGCTGCCACCAGGCTGGGCTGGGCGCTCGGAGCATCCTCTCCCTCCCTGCCATGCACAAGAGGCTCCTTGTGCACAGCCCTGGCCTGACGTGCCAGAAGGGATTTGGGGCTGGAACGTGGGTGCCTCCCAAGGAAAATGCCAGTGATGTTTGACCTCAGGCGTCTGCCAGGGCCAGCGCTGGGGGACAGGGGCTCATCTGAGCCATCCCTGAGTCCCCAAGGTCCGTGGGGCAATCGGGGTCAGGGCCGAGCCAGGATGGGCATCTCCAACTCCAGCACGGGCTGCGCTTCCAGCTCTGCCACCGACTGTCCAAAATCTCTGACAAATGATTCCATCTTCCTGCGGTGCTGCTCCCTGAGGTGCATCCCACGGGAGGTGAGGGACACAGGATCGGGACCTCGTGGGCTATGGGGTGTCACTCACCCCAGGAGGAACGAGCAGAGTTTACCTGAGCAGCTTCCTGCAAAGTGAGGAGAAAAGGCTCAATTCAGTCCCGGGATAATAGCAGCAGTGTTCCGCAGCCCTGGAACGAGGAAATGACTGAGCTGGAGCAGCCTGAGAGCAGAGCTTGGCCAGGGCTGCTGGGAGGCTGCAGCCTTGGCTGATCAGCCCTGGTCTGGGGCTACTGAGCCCAGAGCCCCCAGTGCCGCTCCTCTCCCTCCTCCTGCACAGGGTTTGTCTCCAGATTTGGGGGGTTTTTCCAGGAGGAAAGGCAGGGCTGTGGCCGAGCCCAGAGCAGTGCCAGCTGCTGCAGGGACAGCAGTGCCAGCTCCCAGCCCAGGCAGGAGCAGGGAAGGATGCTCAGCCCAGCCAGGACAGCTGGCACGGGCTGCTCATTCACCAAATGGCACCTGCACCTCGGGAAAATCCAATTTCAGTCCTCAGTGCCTGGTCCTGGCAAAATAAATAAAGCATTCATTAGTTGGTGATTTCGCAAAGGTTAATGCTAATTTAACATGGATTTTCAAGTTTCTCTGGTGGCTACTGGATGCAAGGCCTCCCCCGTGAGCCACTGCAGGGGCAGGACTGCAGCTCGGAGCCAGCAGAGCAAACCTGGGAAGGTGTCCCTGTCCCCTGTGCTCGGGACAACATCAAACCTGCAATTAAAATTCCCAGCGAGGCAGGACCAGGCTGCTACTGTCTGTTCCAACCCACACTGCATGGGAAAACAGGAATTAAAATAACCTTTAGAAAACACTGAAAACAGACAGGTAAATACAGGCTGGGAAGTTTGAGAGCAGTGCCTTTGCAGAGGTGGAATCTGTTTGGTGGAATGCGTGCACAGCTCAAGGAGGAGCTGGATGGCTCCGAGGCCTTCAGTGAAATTTTAAATGTGCCCTTTCGCTCACAGCAAAATGTTACTTTGCTTGGCTGGGTGCTGGTCTAAAGCCTGGGACTTCTGGGAGGTTTTTCTTTTCCCTTTTATTTAGAACATTCTGCAGTGAAGTAATTTCTAACCCAGTGAAACATTAACCATCAAGCGCTTTAGGACATTTCTGTTTGACACGGAACTGCAGCGGCTCAAGTGTGTCCCAGGGCGGAACTGGAGCTATTGTGCTAAAATCCATTAAAGAAAGGTTTATTTTTTTAATCCAGTGAGAAAACAAACGCATTGTGGGAGGCAGAGGGGAGAGGAGGGGGTGGGAACGAGGGCTTCACCCTGCAGAAAACCCAAATTACGAATTACGGTGTGATGTCACTGGAGCTGTCCCCAGCCCGCGCTCCTCCCGCACCATCTAGTGGCAATCAGCAGCTCCGGAGGCTCCAGCGCTCTGCACCCCTTCCTCCATCCTCACACCCCAGCCACCCCTCAATCTGCACCCCCTGTTATACCAGAGACGTCTAGCAATCACCTGTTCATCGAAATTACTAAAATATTTTTACGTTTAGTAAAGAGAACCAACCTGCAAACACCTTCTGCTGCTGCTCCTCCTGAGAAAGGAGGCTCAGAGGTGGCTCGAAGACAGCCAAAGGAACTGCATTTGTCCTGGTGCTTGCAAGGAGGCAGATGTTGTCACACCATCCAGATGTTTCCATCCAGGCTTGTTTGGGCTGCATTTAGAAACTGGGATCTCTATAATTCAACAGCTGCATCAGGAACACGGTTTTAAAAAACCTATTTACAAAAACTTCTCCCCCTGGTTTCCAATACAGAGGGTCCAGGAACAACTGCCACACTTTAAATTCCCATTTTAAGCAGCAGGACAAGGCCTGGGCTGGCTTTTCTCCACTGTGAAGACACATTTCTCTCTCACTTACTCAGAAGCGGAGCAGGAGTGACTCCTCCAGCACCGTGGGATTTCCAGCAGCATCACCCCAGGATGGGATGGGGATCCCACAGCTTCTGGGACTGGTACAGGCAGGAGGATGGAGCACCCACAGGTCTCGTCAGATCTGCTCTTTGAAACGTTATGAAACCAACAGGAATTAAAAAAATACACGGAATATGAAACAAAATGAAACAAAGACCCCTTTCAGCTGATCAGCCAAACCCAGGTTTGAGACTGAGGCTCGTCTCAATGTCAGAGCTTGGTACAGAATGACCAAAGCTGTGCACAGCAGAGAGGTACACAGCAAATATCTGCAGCAACACAATCCTCAAAGAGCTGCAGGAACACACGAGAGTCGCCTGCTGTCCCTGGGGAGGGGCACACGAAATACAGAGCGAGATGGGAGCACCTCAACAGACCCCGACCCACCAGGGTGGGAGAGCAACTCACACCCAAAGTCTGGAAACGGTAACAAAAACACAGAAACAAAAATGAAAATGTACTAAAATTTAATCATTCATAAAAGCTGTAATTTAATCTGTGACAGTAAAACACAAGAAGCAATATTAGAGTTGGTTTAGTATATTATATATTTTTGCTTTTAAAGCCATAGAAATCAGTTATCCCAGTTTTTTTCCTATAAAAGACCCTTTTTCCAAAGCATTATGCACAAACATTTTTAATTAGAATATAATGGCAGAATGAAAATAATGATACTCCATAACTTTTAAATATAAAATGAAGTCAATGACTCAAAAAGTTATTTGTTGCAGTGAGTTCAAAGGGAAATTTTGGATAATATATATCTATAGTTATAGATATAAAATATAACAGTGGAACATTTTTAGTGCTTGATGGGGAGAAATGATGATAAAATGGTCAATATGAATTTTAATTATAGTAGCAATCTCTAACATTTGAAATGCATCCATGCTCCTTGGGATAATCATATGCTAGAGTCAATTATATTTATTTTCACATCTGTTAATTGCTATTGCAAAGGAGGAGGAATATTGGCTTAAATTTCCAAGAGATATACACAGAGCAACTGCTTTTTCCAGGGACTGTGTGCAAACCATTTTTAAGATCTAAATTCTTCTCGTAGTATATAAAAAACAGGAGAAGCTTCTTCCGATATGTTACTCATTTCCATAAGGTTCTGAAGTTGGGAATGCTGGCACTTTCCATTTAGGCAACAGTTCTTCATTCCTGCAATCTGGAGAAAATACAAAAAAACCCACAAATAAAAGATGATGGAGGGCCATTTCTTGTTCTGCTACTGAGATCAGTGATCTCGAGGGCCTGAAAGCCAACGGCCCACAGCAGCAGCAGAGCTCTTTTTCCCAGAATTCAGGTTTGTTTCTAGGTACAGAAAGCAGGAGATGTGGAAAGTGTCACTGTCAAAGCTGTTGTGTTTTATCACGGCCACAAAGCAGCGACAGACAACTGCCACCCTTCTGCCCCTGCCCGATACCAGCAGTGCCCTCAGCAGCTCCGGGGCTGGCAGCCTCCGAGGGCTCTGAATTTCATCTTTTGCATTTTGAGAGGCTCCTGAAGCCGAATGGGTCCAAGCCCTCCTGAGCCTCAGTCCAGCTGTGGCCAACAGGGGAGGAGATTCAGGGGCAGCGGTGAGGGTGCAGGGAGAGGCTCTCAGCTCCCTCCCTCCCAAACCATTCCACAATTCTGGGATTCTAACTGGCTGAATGCACAACTCCTCCAGCAGTGCTCCGTGTGCTGCACACGCGATCCTGGGAGGAGGGTGAGGGCAGGGATCGTTTCCCCCGGGGCTGGGGAAGCCCAATCCCATCCCGGCTGAGCAGGAGAGATCCCCTGAGCAATAGGAAAAGCCACTCAGAGCTCTTCAATTGCTGTTCCTAAAGCCATTGATCCCACAGCCCCGAGCGGTCATTTCTGGCACCCAAAGCTCATGAACAGCTCTGCTAATGCAGAGCTCCACTGATCTGCTCAGCCACAGCTGGGCTGCCCCAAGGCAGGGACAGCAGGGACCTGGGGTCTGGCAGGGTCCCCTGTGCTCAGGAATTCACCCCTGGAGCCTTCTGGCACCGGAGCTGCTCTGCAATGCTGCAGGGCACAGCAGAGGCTCCCAGAAAGCCTCGAGGGTGACAGCCTGGGCAGCCCCGAGGACAGAGGCAGGTGGCAGAGCTGGGCTGTCACCAGTGCCTCCCCTGCCTCCAGAGAGGGACATTTCTGTCCCAACCCTGGGGCTGCAGAGCTGCTGTTTCCTTCCAGGAGCACGACAGAACAGCTGTGAGCACACGGAGCTCCCTGCCAAGATACACAGGAAGATTATTTATAGCTGTGTCCAGCCCTGGCGTAGTTTTTTTGATTGGCTTTGGTTTGGGGTTTTTTACGTTTGTTTTGGGGGTTTTCTTGGTGGGTAGCTTTTTATTTCTGTGCCACTGAAACTCATGTCCCACCCGAAGCAATGTGCCACTGTCCCCAGAGCTCCCAGCACGGGAACAGCAGCGGCAGCAGCAACGCCAAATTTTATCAGAGGATAAAAAGGAAGCAAAAGTGAGCCCTGGTGGCTCTGAGCTCAGTGTCACAAGCCAGAGAGAGAACCCAGAGCAGTCAAAGGAAGTTCCTGCTCAGTCACACTCGAGAAAGAGCAGCAGAGGGAAGGGAGCTCAGTTAGGAGCAGCTCGTGCTCTGCTCACCTGTCCCAGGTAGGATTCAGACACCTCTTACCTGGCTCAGAGCTGCTGCATGATGGGAGTCTAAAGCAGCAGACATGATTTCTTTTTAGGCTTCTTCTTTTCCACTGGTGTTTTTCTATTTATCTGTCTGACCAGGTCATAAAAGATCTGCAAGTGAAAAAACACAAGCTGAAAAATCCAAGTAATAAAACACAAGCTGTCAAAACTGAGGCAGGCTGGGGAGATGACAACTCTTTCCTCGTGGCTGCAGTTGCATAAATTCAATTAAACTCCTTGAATTTATTAAATGTTCCTTCATAAGCAGCTGCTCATGGAAGAAGAAACACAGAGCAGAACATAAGGGAGCTGGAAACTCAGTTAATCACCACCCCAGGCTTCAGGAGAAATGAAATGGCAAAATTTCCTTACTTCAGAAATGTGGGAGAAAACTTGGGAACAACAAAGGGTTTTTAAGGGAGGGATAATCCCCTCAAGGATCATCTCGTCCCGGTGCCGGGGGTGTGTGAGGAGCCCAGAGCATCCCCCGGGCAGGGCCAGGACAGCAGCCCTGCCCTCGGCCCTGAGCTCCGACACCTCCACGAGGGACGAGCGCAGGGCCCCTCGCAGCTGCAGAGCTTTCATGGACGTTGTGCTCTGAGCTGATTTCCCAGCAAGACTCAACCCATTTATAGCAAAATGAGCTTTGCAAAAATGCTTGGAGCTGGGTCACAGCACTGAGGAGAAATATTTCAACCTTCAGAGGGCTCCACCCTTGTCCTTGTTTACTTTTTGCCCTTCCTGGAGTGGCTGACAGCTCACAAATTCTTGTTGATTCCCAAGAAATTCAAAAGACAAAGGAATGGTTTATAACATACTGTAACAAGTGAAATTTAAGGTTTTCCTTTCTCGTAAGTTAGATTATTTAGGTGCGAGTACTGACTGTGAGTACAGAAGTCTGCAACAAGGTTTCAGGAATGCCACCATCCCTAAAAAGAGTCAGTGTGCTGCGAGAGCATCGCAGAGGTCACCAGAAGGACACAGATTCACTCTGGATTAAAAGCTTATTATCGGAAAGGCTTAATTCACATTCAGCAAATGCATGTAAGAATTTATCACTCTTTACCTAAATTTCAACAAATTTAGAAACTCCGAAAGTAGTGGGAAAGCAAGAATAAACCCCAAAATAATGCAAATGCTTCCCCAGGCCAGGAGCCAGCAGGACAAACTCCCAGGGCACGGAGCTGCATCACTCACAGCTTCTCTCTTTGATTTCCTCAGCTTTTGTACTTTTCGTAACCAGAAAATTTAAACTGGCAGGAAACCAGAAAACGAAGATCACAATGAAACCAGAAACTCATCTTCAAGATAATCATGTTCTTCTCTCTAATCTGACCTCAGTGGAGGCTGCAGACTCGGCAGGGAACGAGGGAGAGCCAGGATTCCCACGTCAGGGATGAGGGATGCGGAAATCCCAGGCTGTGCATCCCTCGACAACCCCAGGCTGTGCAACCCCCCCAGGACAGCCCCAGGCTGTGCATCCCCCCCAGGACAGCCCCAGGCTGTGCATCCCCCCCAGGACAGCCCCGGCCTGTGCCCCCCAACGCAGGGCTGGGGCTCTGTGCCTGCTCAGGGCTTGGTCTGCACACCCCAAACTGGAAATGCAAACAGCCCAGGACCTGTCACAGGCCCTGGGATCTGTCTGATGACTGAGCTGCTCCTTGCCTCGTTACCAGGAGCAGTTTTAGTGCAGCTCAGACACACAGCTAATCCCTGCTGGCTGCAGCCATGCTGGATCCCTGAGCACCACAGCCAGGCTAATCCCAGCCACGGGAGCTGCAATTCACGGAGCCTGCAGCTCCCTTCGCTCTCCAGCAGCCCCTGCAGCACATCCTGCGGGCTGCCAGCTCAGCCCTGGGCCCGCTCCAAGATCCTGCTGCTCCTGCTTATCACACAGCCCCTAAACGGTGCCACTTATCTGCTGGCACCAGCCCAGCGCGGGGTCACCTTAGCTTTGGGGCTGGAAACTTGGCCTCTGTCACACGCAGATAATTGCCAGCACTGAATGAATACTTGGGGCCTGATGTGGAGCAGAGCTCCCTCGGCACAGCCCCGTGGCCCCAGGCAGCAGGAAAAGGCACCCCAGAGCAAAGGGGGGTCTCAGTTCCACTCGGGGTGCTGCTCAGAGCTGTGTTTGGGCACAGCCAAGGCAAGCTGGAGGCTCACAGAGGGCTGGGGTGAGGTGTCGGAGCCAGAAATGCAAATACTTCAACACCACCCAACAAGACAAGGAGTACAGCAGGGCATAATCCACGTTTGGAATAGCAGCAGCTATCCTGACAAAATATTCTCTCCAGATAAAGTTTATCTAAGCTAAGAGTCACCCCCAACTGGGCTTGCTGAGGACCCTCAGCTATTCACAGCCCCTGACACAGATATAGAAACACTCACCTGGGAAGTCGCCCTCCCGTAACAGATAAAAGGGAGCAAATCTCCTTAAAACTGACAGTTAGTACCTAAAAACAACCCTTTCCCAGGCTGAGAATCCAGAATCATCCTGAATCTTCCCAGTTCAGAGACACACGTTGGTTTAACATCTCATTCACGCTGGGCAGACACAGGAACAGGTGGCACTCACCTCATTTACGTTGATTTTCGACTTTGCAGACGATTCTAGAAAGGCACAGTTACACCACTGTCGTGCTAAGTTCTGCCCCTGCTCTTTGCCGACGACTCGTTCTTCCTCCAGGTCACATTTATTGCCAACCAGAATCATGGGAACCTGCAGGGGAGCAGCAGGGAGAGATTTATCAGCAAGTTCATCATGGACAGTGAGCTCAGACTGAGGAGGGGCAAGGTATGCAAAATGCAGTATGAAAAATGAAAACCAGTAAAATTCAGGAGTTCAGACCAGGCTGGAATTCAGATGCCTGCTGGGAAAGGGTTGAGTGAAGTTCACACCACAGACACCCTAGTGCACTAAATTAAACACATGCAAAACCAGATGATAATATTTCAGCACAGTTTTAAGTCAGTGAAGTTTTATTTTCTGGTCTCTACATGCAACACCATCCTAGTCCAAAACCCAATTTACTCCTGAAGTGCACTTCAGTCCTTTCCTGTGACCGAGGCTGAGCTGCTGCCAAGAGCCCAGTTCAGGGACCTTCTGTCTGCCCAACACACACAACACGTGTTTCAGACACATATCCCAGGCCTCAGCCCCTCTGACCTGGCTTGTCAAGCTGCTGTTAAGCCACACAACAAAAAATGGAAACACCTTTGAAAAGCACGGAGGGAAAAGGCACAGCCCTGTGCAGAATGTCCCCAGAGCCCTGAGCCCCCACCTGTGCCCGCAGCACCATCTCCCACTGCCGTGCTCTGCACACACAGCAAAGGCGATGCTCAGCACAACAGGCACGAACTCTGCTCAGTATTCACTGCCTCAGAGTGATGAAAATGTCCAGTGAGTTACCACCTGGCAGCTCAGCTCCTGAGAGAGCATCGCTTCCCAAAAATCATCCCGTGCAACATCAGAACATTGATTTGTGCTCAGAAGACCCTCTCCACACTCATGGTGCCAATGCAGGCAAATCGTTTGTTCAGGACAATGATGAAGTCCTGTCTGCCTCTCTCCACAGTCTCTGTCACGGCCGTAGCCCTCCCAGATGTCACCAACAGGTACAGAGGAGGTGTCCCAGGCCAGGCTGGATGGGGCTGGGAGCAGTCTGGGACAGAGGAAGGTGTCCCTGCACAGGGAGGAGCTTTAAACCACTCTGGGGCTCTGTAAGACCTTAAACAAGGGAACAAAACCCACCTCAAAATCTCTCTCCCCACTCCCAGGTGCACAGCTGCAGGTGACAGGAGTGTCCCCAGCCCTGCCCCAGCCCCATGTCCCCTGGGCCTGTGACAGCTCAGCTCTGGGGGTGACAGGGCTGGGAGCAGAGCGGGACGGGGCCGCAGAGCAGCACCATTTCCTGTTTCCCTCACACTGAGCACAAGCAGAAAAAACCCGAAAGAGCTCTGATAAGGGTGTGCACTCGCTCCATTTCCTCAAACATTTCATTCTTTGAGCAGAAAACGAGTCCTTTCCAGCTGGAAAATAAATCATTATCTGCTTCCTTTGCTAATTTACAACACAGTGTGTGTTTTTAATCTACTCCAGTGATAATATTTGTAGTCTCTTCCTGACACAACTGCACTCAAGATTAATTTTTGTCTTTAAAACTCCCAGCCATACCTGTTAAAAATGATCGTATTTTTAGTTTTGAGAAATAAATTTTACTTATTACATCAGGAACCTAAAGTCACAGTACAGATGAAGCAAATGCAAAAAAAGCTCATTTGAAATCAGAGATCTACAGGATATTTACAACTCTATCAGCTTAATCCTGTTCTTTACACTTTTCTAAGTAGTTGAGAGAAATTTTCTCATACTGAAACATGAAAATGTATTTTGAACATGTTCAGCAAAAAACTAAAGTTTATCAAGATGTGAAATAATAGGGCAAAAAGTGATACTGAGATGAGTAAGCAGTAAAGGTTTGAAAGATGTGAAACTCTGTGTAAGGTTATTTCAAAAGGTATTAATCGTTTATCCAAAAATGGAGTTTGCTGAGCAACTACCTTTGATCATTTACTGTTAGGTGTAGAAGATTGGAATTTGAACTTTTCCAGCCATACCTAATTGAACGATTTATTTATTGGGACTTAAAGACATATTCTGATATGACAGACAGGGGAGCACATTTCCCTAAGTCAGCAAAATGCAGTGTGAACATTCAAAAGGCTCTCAAGCTTGGGCTCAAGAAAACAAAGAAATGTATTTTAATACTGAAATCACATCCCCGAGGTCCAGGGCAGCAGCAGTGTCTCTGAGGGATGAGCCAGCCCAGGTCAGGGTGCTGATGTCCCTGGAGAGTGCTGCTCCAGTGCCGCTCCTGTCCAGGGCTCAGCCTGCCCCAATCCCACGGGGAAACACAGCTCTGCACTGAGAGCTCAGCTCAGCTCAGCTCAGCACACCAAGGAGGGGCAGAGCCCCTGAAAGCAGGGAGCAGCACACGGATGAGGATCCAGGGGAGCAGCACACGGAGGAGGATCCAGGGGAGCAGCACACGGAGGAGGATCCAGGGGAGCAGCACACGGATGAGGATCCAGGGGAGCAGCACACGGATGAGGATCCAGGGGAGCAGCACACGGATGAGGATCCAGGGGAGCATCGCCCTCAGCCCCAAGCCCATCCCATCTTCTGTCCGACACCAAACTCCCCACAGCTCATTGTCCTCACGTTACATGGAGATTTAAACAACCAAAAGAGCAACCTGGGACTCCATCAGACCTTAATGGTTTAGTTCATGCAACCGTGTGACCTCCTTTGGGTGACAGATTCTGCCAAGGGACCAAGAGCTGAGAAGAAGAGAGTTGAGAAGACCAAGAGTTGAGAAGAATTCTCTGCTCCAGAGAATTCCCTAGGAAACATCACAGCTCTGAACCTCAACTTTCCCTTCACACTTCTGCAAAAACCCACGTTAGTGTCACTGCAAGACAGCTGCAGATCCACCAGGATCATCATTACTGTTGAGTTCTGCTATTATTTTTTCCCTTAACTTTGAGGGAAATAAAGCACAGATAGGGCACACAGAAAGAAGAAAATGCAAATACTGGAAAGGAGTTAAAAGAAGGAAAAATAAGTAATGCTGTTTTCAATCAACTCCCACCATTTCAAAAGACTGTCAGGCTCCAGGACACGGGAAAATCTGCTTTTGTGATGCCCCTTAGCAGGTGTTGGGCCTCAAATAACAACACTGAAAACTAGAAGGCTCTGAAGACTTATTCAACACAAAGCAAGAATATTCTTTGAAATAGACTTTGTGAGTAAACATTCAGGAATTTGAGAGCAAACACTGCTTAACCACTTAGAGAAATAAAAACAAACATATTCTACTCACATCTTCAGTGTCCTTAACCCGTAAAATCTGTTCCCGCAGGTCCTGTAGGTCATTAAATGTGGACTGTGCTGTTATAGAATATACTAGTGCAAACCCCTGCCCGTTCTTCATGTACAGATCCCTCATGGCTGTGAATTGCTCCTGCAAGCAAATATTTTTTAAAGTAATTAGTTGGTGAATGCAGCTAATGAATAGTTACAAAGGAATACTTTTATTGTACTGGAGACAGGAATATAGTGCCACACAGCATGGATTTACATATTTTCCCCTCACAGAAACCCACTGAAGCATGGAAATTGAATAAAAGCATTAACAGTCTCTTTCCCTTTGTTTTTTTTCCTTAATAGAAAAAAGGGCTTCTTGAAAAATTGGGAAAAGATGAAGAGCAGCAATAAAACCATCTCAGCAGACAGACTGAAATGCCAGAGCAGGCTGGACAATCCCAGTTCAGTCCCACCAGGGAAAGGAATTTTACCACATCCAGAAAACAACCATTTTTGCTTCTGCCCTTGGGAGTTATCAGTGCTTTCTCAACGAGCCCAACTCCAGGGAGCACCACCTGCCCCTGGGATGTGCCACCAGCCCCCGCGGGGTTGGTCTGGGCAGGGCCAGGGCTGTGCCAGCTGCAGGTGACACCGGCCCAGCCAAGAGAGCCACCCTGGCACCGAGGGACAGCGAGGGCCCCTCCAGAGCAGGGGCAGTGCCAGGGAGGTGCCACAGGCTGAGGTCAAGGTTTGCTGAGGAAATCCTCTGCAGGCTGCTGTGCCACGCTGGGGACGAGCCCAGAGCCTGGCACTGGCTGCCAGCTGTGCCCTCGTGCTCCGGCCGCTTGCGAAATCCACGATTCAGATCCTCCCGGAGCAGAGTGCTGATACGGGGCACGGCAGAGGGGAGGGGAATGGCACAGGGGGCACCAATCTTTGTGTCCTGGCACAGGGGGCACCAATCTTTGTGTCCTGGCACAGGGGGCACCAATCTTTGTGTCCTGGCACAGGGGGCACCAATCTTTGTGTCCCAGCACAGGGGCACCAATCTTTGTGTCCCGGCACTGGGGCACCAATCTTTGTGTCCTGGCACTGGGGCACCAATCTTTGTGTCCTGGCACAGGGGGCACCAATCTTTGTGTCCCAGCATTGGGGCACCAATCTTTGTGTCCCGGCACTGGGGCACCAATCTTTGTGTCCTGGCACTGGGGCACCAATCTTTGTGTCCTGGCACAGGGGGCACCAATCTTTGTGTCCCAGCATTGGGGCACCAATCTTTGTGTCCCAGCACTGGGGCACCAATCTTTGTGTCCTGGCACTGGGGCACCAACCTTTGTGTCCCAGCACTGGGGCACCAATCTTTGTGTCCTGGCACTGGGGCACCAACCTTTGTGTCCCAGCACCAGGGCACCAGCTGGGGCACAGCTCACAGGGCACTGGCACTCACCACACCAGGGTTGGTTATCTAACAAAATCCTTCCATTTAAAGCACTGCAGCTGATTTATTGCTTTTGCTCGGGCAGGATTATCATTCTTAACAAAGAACTCGCCAGCAAGGAGACAAAGAAATGGCACTTACTGTCCCTGCCGTGTCGAGGATCTCCAGCATACACTGTTGACAGTCTACTTCCACTTGCTGGGGAAAAAGGGAACAAACAGCTCAAGTAAATGGTCTGAAATGGGACAGGCGAGAGCAATCTCAGTTTGTACTTCTGCCACAAAGGGCTCTGTGAGCAGAGCAGGCACCTGCACTTCCCAAGGCTGAGCAGCCCTGCTCTCAGAGGATTAATTCTGCCCCAAGCCAGGCATTTGGGTCAGCTCACATGCTCCACGACTCCCTTCATTAGAAAGGCTTAAATGAGCAGCTCACTGTAAACATCTCAACTTAAGTGAGATTGTAAATATCTCGACTTAATCCACTCTTACAAATCAAAGCACCTTAAAACTTTAATTTTTCTTTGCTGCTGGGGGAAAAGGGAGTAAGGAAGAGAAGAAAAGGCAAAATATTTCAGGATCCTCCTTTGCAAATCTTCCACTCACCGAGAAATGTCTCGGATCTGATGAGAGTAATTCCAGGAAAGTCAAGTAAATTTAACAGCAGAACTCATACCACAATTTACATTTAATTATCACAGGCACAAATGTCACAAGTTTTTAGTGTATGTTTTGGTGCCTTTAATGCTGGTGACATTTATGCTAATCCGTGAAACAATGGGTCACTTGACATCCATCCAGGGAAGAAAGCAGCTCTGTGGCTGGAATTACGTAACAGCTCACGGATCCCACAAGGACTTCTGCTCAGCAATTCAGTCCTGCATCCAAAACAGCCCTGGAGAATTTCATATTCTCTGTGAGACTTGGAAGAAATAAAAACAACGATATTTTTACCTTTCTGTATGAATCTTCTATTGTTGGGTCATATTTTTCAACAAAAATTCCCTGAACGAACTGTACAGTCTGCGGAGAGAGGAAAGAAAAAAAAAAAGTGAGCTGAACACAACCAGAAATATTCACACCACGAAGTACTTTAGAAAAAAGTAAAAACAGTAAAACTGCTCTGCTGTTAAAAGTCAATATTGAGGACCGGAGAAAAATTACAATTTTGAAAATAAAATTTGTGTATTTTCTGTTAAAATCACTTTACTCAAGCATGTTTTCAAAACTTTTTTGCATGTCAACTGTTTGCTTGCTTTTCTCAGAAAAGACGATATCCTCAAAAATGCCTTCACTCCACTGCCTGTGACTTTAGAAGGATAAAAATCCCCAAATATGGAAGAGCAGACATCTCAGCAGAAGCACTGGCAACCTGTGCGCTGTGGAAAATGCACATTTCAGTCCAAATCACCGCGAGGGAGAGCAGAGCTGCTGTGCATGGCACACCAGAGGCACTGCAGAGAGCAAGTGCAGCCTGAGAGCCTCCAAACCTCTGGAGGAGGAGCCCTCACTCCATGCAGAGGGGAATTCCTTCCCTACAATTACTCAAAGTGAATCTGCTCAGCATTTCCCAGAGCTGGCACATGGCTCTGACCATCCTGCACAGTCCAGCTCTGTGCCTGCCATCATTTGACTCCTGCCAGGACAGACTTTTCCTCCTCCTCTGGGGGCAAAGCTCTTTTTTCCTTTTCCCCATGCTCTTACCTACAATAATTTGTAGTAAAGCAGCACAGGAGTGTCTGAAGATTTGGGTGACATTTGTAAAACAAGGTGGTGTTTATTTGTTGAAGTGAGACCTGAGATCCCAGCACTTAATTTTGTCTCTTGAAAATCAACAAGCACACCAAATATCTTTTGCCAACTGAACCTTTCACAAGTTTTATACACAAATTCTGCAAATTCGTGAGAAAAGTCTCAGAAGACACATCTACCTCATTTAAAAATCATTCTGTATCACTAAATAAATGTATTTTACACTCTAATGAACAAAGTCTCTGCTTCTCCGATATTTTCTTGTCACACTAAGCAGTTGTCCCAGTCTGCCTGAGGTAAGAGATCTCAGCAAAAGCATTACAGTCAGACAGCCCTGTGAACATGGACCACAGTGCTACACCAATAATAAACCCAGCAGTCAGAACTGGAGGTTCCAGGCTGTGTTTTGGGATTATTTCTGTGTATTTCAGCATGCTCAGGTTGGCACAGCTGCTCCCCAAAAAGGCCCAGAGAAGGCTGCTCTTAGCCAGAGGCTCACACATGAGCACTGGCACATCTGTCCCACTTTATCTGGGGACTCTGTGACCCAGCCTTGTGTGTGAGAATAGACAAACCACTCCTGACATGCAATATTCTTAATCTCTGAGGTACTTTATTTTTATTTATGAGAGGTGAAAAGAAGGGCCAAGGGAGAAGCTAACAATGCGGGGCTGTTTCTGGGTTATGTGTAGATCCCAAACCTTTAGAACTTTCCCTTAGTTTGGGTTGTGCAGCCCAGCTTTAGTTTCCAGTTCTATGCCAGACTTTGCACCACTGGATAGTTTTGTAAATAGTGTCACCCACTGCCACTCTAGGAGATTTTTAGCCTCAGAAATGGGGATAAAACTGCAGTACAGGGAACAAAAGTTGCCAAACAACAGACTTTGTAACTGTGAAGGTTTTCTGCTATTCCATCACCGTTACCAGAGGCACCATCACCACTGCATCGGCACAGAAGAGTTAAAACAAGGAGGATCTGCAGTGGAACAACCCCATATTGTCATCTGCACTCTCATGAAAACAGAGCTGGAAATGAACACCAGGCTCTTTGTTGCACAGGTCAGTTTATACAGTTGGAAGAGAGAATTTTAAAGTGACCCCCGTATTATTTTAAATCCCACCTTGTAACCTCTCCTTGCTAACGCTTGTAAATAAATACACAAACACTTTGAAAGCCATATATTATCCACTCCTAGCTGCTAATTGGCACTCATTGTGTGCTCTTATAAACATAATGGATCTATGCTGCATATGAATTACCAGATATGCTGAGTTAGCACCCAGACTGTCAAAAAGAATTTAACTTTTGTTTACCAGACTATTTGAGTATTTGCATTTCGCTGTTAAAAAGGTCAGTGATCGTGCTGACTCAGACTTCACATCACCAAGAAGGAAATTCAAGTATGTCAGATGCTGAGTAATTTATATTTACAGCATACTGCAAAGTGCCCCATTTCACCTAGTGAGTCTTCCAGGTTACATAAGAATATTAAGGTAATCAAGGAAGTGCTGGTGGAAAAAGTAATACAGATTGTTTAAGTTGCTGTGGAAGAACAGAGCTTACGAAGAAATTGCACCTTGTAAAGATTAGGATGGGATTGCTGAATGAGCGAATCAAATCTGATACATAACTGAATCACCTCCTCCTGTTCACCTGCATCCTGCAGGTGATTACCAGGATTATCACCTGGTTGTAGCAGCAGCATAAACAACGGGGCAGGACACGAAAGGCTGCTCAGCCATTATCATGTCTGTGACACGGAACATTGCAGTTCCTTGTTGTAGATAACTTCACACTTGACCACTTCTCTGCCTTTCTGCTGGGGAGAGCTGCTCGCCTGGTGAGTGATAAATGGGTGACACAAGTGTCTCTTACAGTGCTCTGCTATCAACTCTGCTGTGTAAACCTCTCCTTAGAAACAAGACGAGTACTTAAGGAGTGCAGAGTGTCCTCAGTCTGCTCCTCCCTCTGCCCTGCGCAGGCTGCTGATGGATTCTCAGTACAGGCTTTTGGAGCCCAGGTGCTCAATCAGGATGGGAAACACAGCCTGGAAGGTGTGCAGGGCTGAACCCCCAAATTCTGGGACTGATTCCAGCCAGACTTCACTTGCTGTGCCAGGGCTGGTTGGGCTTTCAATGCTCACACAGATATTCATCCATGTACAGAACAACACCCATGCAGGAAGCAGTCATGAAACACTGATTATCACAACAGCAATTAATCACTTCTGCAAAACCGTGACGCCCCTCCATAGCAGTGTCACAGTGGCTCCACAGAAGTGCTGACGCATAGTAAAAGTCACACAAATTCCCCAAAGCAGCAATAACCTGCTCTGCAGGGAGACAGGCAGAGGGGAGGCTGTGCATGGCTTCCAGAAGTGCTTCCCAAACTCACCAGAGCGGACTTGCCCACGCCTCCTGAACCAAGGACCACCAGCTTGTACTCACGCATGGTGTGGTCTGTTCAGAGAGCGACGACCTGCAAGGCAGGAGAAAACCCAGCGGTTAGAAACAGGGCTGGGACACTGTCCTGATAGCAGCACCACACTCCCTTCAATAAAGAATATCTTTATTTACAGCTCTGGGGCTCATTCTTGCACCCGGACCCTCAAGTTGAGAAGGCCACTCCGACAGCCCCGGTTATGGGGGAATCCCTCAGCCTGGCAGGGCTCGGAGAGAAGGGATGGACACACCATAGGACAAACCCAGAGCCTGTCCCAGCTGTGCCGGGCACCACGAGCTGTCACTGCCTGGCTTCTGCTTCCTCAGCATTTCACGGCACAAACCAGTGAGTATGGGACAAGAAAATTAGATCACAAAGATGCAAGTCGAGAGGTTTCCTTCTCCCCTCCACCCCCAGCAGGGAGGGATTTAGGTCAGTGTTTTCTCTCTGGAAAAGGTCAAGCCCAGCACACAGCTGCCAAGGCAGAGCTCTGCTCGCCCAGCACAGACTCTGCCTTTTTATGGAAATCTTGCAACTCCCTCAACTCACTACGCAGCACCAGAAAACTTCTCATTCTCCTCGAGATTCCCCGACAAATAAGGCGAATGACAGAGCTGGTGATAAACACTTTGCAGAGTGTTTACACGAGCAGCCAGGCCGGGCTGTCCCGCTGCCGGAGCCGCGGCAAACAATGAGCTCAGCACGAATCCCTTCCGCACACACAGCGCTTCCTTCCCAAGTAAGGCTGCACACAGCAGCGTGGGAGCCTGGGCAGCCTCTGCTCCTCTCAGGCATCCCAAACTAACGCTGCCACGGGATTTATGTGTGCACCGGCCACAGCCTGTAACAATAAAAGCGTCTTCCAAGGAGTTTGATGGAGAAATGGATCAGCTCGTCTCTGCCTGTGAAGAACAGGGGTTGTATTTTTAGCTTTGCAATGTGGACAACTCCCTGACAATCTGCGTCTCGAGTTTATGTAATCATTAAATGGGGACAGGTTCTCACTTCTGTCATTTCAACTCCCATGGGACGACGTAAAACTGAGTCGAGGAATCCCATGAGCTGCTGCTCACCCATCTCTGGCCAGAGCTGCACAGGGACCAGCTCAACAGGGAACTGCAGACCCTCCCCAACATCCCACCTCAGCCACAGCCACAGCCTGATTCGTGGGCTGAATGGCACACGAGTACAGCTTTAAACAAAAGTTTGAAAATCCCACGTGCAGCTGGAGAGAGACACACAATTTCTGTGTTTGGTTCAGCACAGTTAAGCTCATTTTAAAGCCAGAATAACAGCAATAAAGGACTTGCCCGTGCTGAGGCTCTCTGCAGCCATGGCCAAGCTGCCCTGCCCTCACCCAAGCCTTGCAGAGGAAGCAAGGCTCAGATATCAGTGCCACCCATCATTTCAGGCACCTGGAGGAGGTCTTACTTCACCTCTTGAAGCCCATGTGAGCTGCAGTTGCCTAACTGCAAATTGTGAAATCAAGTCAAACCGAAAGGGATTTTCCAGAAACTGTTTAAAAGCAGAGCAGGCAATGTCTGTGCACTCTAGGACATTGACAACAGTTTTGGCTAAATTCTGGGAACTGTAAGCTCTTCTGCTTGAACATTTCCCTGAGAAGTAACATTCACTTCCTTTCTTTCAAAAGTCATGATTTTGAATGGGAAGGAGAGGGGAATTCCAATTAACAATGATTTTTCCCCTTGATAATTCCTAGGAATTAAAAGATGATGCATTTTTTATAAAGCATAAATACAACTTATTGATCCAGTTTGTCTTCATCTTCCTACAATTCCACAGTCAGTTCCACCGAAGAAAACCCGGAAAGCATTCAAGCTAAGGGTTAAATTTAGCTGTGAACTATTTCACTTCTTATTTATAGTAGAAAATACTTGTGGGAAAGTTTTAGCTGGGAGTAGTACAAGACTAACTTCTCATTTCTTCTCTACAGTATTTGCTGATTTTTTTTTTTCAGGTGCAACAGGAAACCAAGATCCTGAAAGGCACGAGCCTTATTACTGTAAACCCTGCATGCCTTAATTATCTTGTAGCTCTTTCACAAGTATGTTAATGTTATCTGTTTATACAACATGAATAGAGTGCTCAAGAAATTACTATGCTGCATCCCAGCCAACTTTTAATTTGGCAACTGCTGAAGCCCACCTAAATACAGTCAGACACAGCAGCATTCATTTCCATCCAGAGCTCTCTGTAGTAGAGTCACATGTCGTGAAGCAACGGCTCCATTTCAAAATGGAATTAAATTATGGGTGTTAAGTGTTGCTTTGGAGTCAAGAAAAGAGTATGATCACTAAGGAGTGTAAAAAAAATAACGGTAAATGTTGTGAAACTGGTCTCATTAGTTCTGAATGCCATGGTGCAAGAATAAAGCAAAAGCTGAGGGTGTCCCCTTGCTCCTGGCTCCCTTCTCCCAGGCACAGCCCCTGAGCTGCAGCAGGACAAGCACAGGGCACAGAGCTCGTGTCACAGAGCTCGTGTCACACCCCATCGTGCCTGAGCTGCAGCTCTCTCTGCCATTTCCTCACTCTCCAACCCCCAGCACCTGCACCATCTGCAGAGCAAGAAATCATAGGGTTCTTTCAGCTAGAATCATGAGAAAACTTTGCTTCTACACCACTGAGCACCTGGTGCACCAGAATTCAGCTCTTTTCTGTGTTCTTTAGCAGCAGCATCTCTTCTCTGCTGCTGTCACCAGCACTGCCCAGCAGGAGACAGAAATGGACACTCATCTGTTTGCAGCATCAGCCCTGAGATGCTCAGCTCCTTCCCGACAGAAAAGCAAAGGGCTCTGTCCTGGACCAGAGGTGAGCAAAAGCCGCAGGACATTTGTTTCCATAGCCAAGCCAAAGGCAGAGGATCCCTGCGGAGGGTCGGGGGGTGATGCAAACCCAGGTGAAGCTGTACCCTGAAATGTGCCTCCCACTCACCTGAACCTCTGCTCAGCCAAGCCCTCGTGCACTCTCCAAACTGCACAAGTCATCCCTGACCCTCCTGCAACCCAGGGGCTGAACTGGGCAGGAAGAAGCAAAGCTTTCAGGGTATTTCCCAAGCAGCGGAAGAAGCGGGGCAGAGCCTGGGGGAGGTGGTGGGGACTAGGGCTGAGGCCCTTCAGGACAGAAACCTGATGCAAAAAATGAGCTGCTCCTGTTACAAAAGCTTCAGCAGCTCATCTAGAAGTTTATCATTTGGGTGGTGGGAAGAGAGAAGCATAAACCAAGATAAGCAAACACAGCACTGAAGGAGAGTGAGTGCAAGAACTTATCAATTATCCACTCCAACGTTCACAAAAATTTCATTTAAAAGATATTGAGAATACTCAAGAACTCTTACCTTGGCATAAAAGATCTCTCATCAGTGTTAGCAGCTCTACTGAAGGTTCTTCCAGGCTCCCCACAAGGAACTGAAAAAAAAAAAATTTAAAAAAGAGTTAATAATTTTTCAAGTGTCAGCATTTGCAAAGCATCTCTATAGTGCTCAAGCCAAATGACCCTGCTCCTGTGGACCTAGAACACTCCAAGGAAGACTTCATTTACAAAAGACAAACTGAGGTCAAACTAACCATGTTTGGGGTTGCATCAAGTTCACAATTAATTTTAAAAGATGATAACTTAGTACAGGAAGTACCACCAGAGACAGGAGAAAGATGTTTGGAGCAGCCCAATGTCCTGATGATGTCACAGGGAGAAAACCATCACTTGTCTGCTCCCAATCAGCACTGCCATGGTAAAATCCAATGCAACACCCACAAAGCACAATTATTTTAGGGAATCCATCAGGTTTGCGGCAGGAGGTGGAACGAGATGAGCTTTAAGGTCCATTCCACCCCAAACCATTCAGGGACTCTGCGCCAGTCCTCGGCGGTTCCCAGCAGCACGGTCCCCCCGCCCCAGGAACCTGCTGGCTCCTGGTCCAAGAGTTTCAGAAGGCTCCGACACTTCCACTGTCCCAATCCTTTGTTCAGTAGCACCGAACAGCAGCAGCACTGACACTTCAGACAGTAAGCACAGCACTGGCTACACCCTGCTGCTATGGCAGGCAAAGGGTCCTCTGTCTTTTAGAGGTTCGACACTTTATCCTTTCTTTTCAAGGGATAAAAGAAGCAATTGTTCCTCTGGAATCATAGGAAGTTTAAATGAAAACCTAGCAAGCTGTTTTTTTGAAAATATTTCTTTTTAGCAGCTCTGCATCCAACACTTTGGAGCCACCTTGGAGTCATGGAAATCAAAACTGTTTAGAAACAGATAATGAAGAATAGATAATGAATTGTCAAATATTTTTCCAAATATAATAAAAAGTGAGTCTAGAGGGCAGGGTTAGATGGACTATTGGGAAGGAATCCTTCCCTGGGAGGGTGTGAGGCCCTGGCACAGGGTGCCCAGAGCAGCTGTGACTGTTCCATCCCTGGCAGTGTCCCAGGCCAGGCTGGACAGGGCTTGGAACACCCTGGGATGGTGGAAGGTGTCCCTGCCATGGCAGGGGTGGAACGAGCTGAGCTTTAACCCAAACCATGCTGGCACTCCACGGCTTTTCATGAAGGCACTGCCAGTGCAGGACTGCAGACAGACGATGGCTGAGCTGCACTTGCACTCTGAAAGCACAGCCCAGGTTTAAATGAGGGTGAGAGAAAAGGAACAGAAAGCAGTGAGGCGCAGGAAGGAGCAGCACAGAAACCACAGCACCGGTTCCTCGAGACAATGTGAAACAGCCTCCGAAGGTGCAGCCTCTGCACCCATGGGCACTGCCAGCCCGAGGGTGCTCTGCTCTCTGCTCTGCCCCACAAAGATGCACTGCGATAGAGAAACGAGGGGAAAGAACTCCCTGGGAGAGAGCAGAGAGAGGCAGGGAGCAAGGACCACTCACCTGGCCTTAAATACCAAAACAGAGAGTAACTCTTTGCTTGTTCATCACTCACACCTCCCTTTCTCTGATTTTCACCAGCGGAACCCAGAATATTGAACATTTCCAAGGAAAAAGTGGCGTCAGCATTTGGGAGAGAAGCACAGATGTCTCTGGGAACTCCAGCACCTCCGCTCAAGGCTGGCTGTGCCACTCCTGTGGCCGTGCCCTTCCCATTTCCCAAACGAGAGGCAGATTCTTGGGATGCTGCAGCCACACATCCTGGTTATTTTTATCCTGGCAGTTAAATACTGAATCGTGGCTACTATAAACAAACCTGTTTAATTTTCAGCTTGTAAATGTCCTCTGTGCCAGTTTTTTTCAGTTACTATAAACTAGGCCACGGAAAGGGGTGGATTTTCTTTTTCTAAAAGTGTCAACTAAACATTACTCAATACTCCACCAAAATCCCTTCATTACTCAGAGCCGTGTTGGCAAAACAACCCAAACCCAGCACTTCTGCAAGGAAAGATTTACAGTGATCAAAACCACACTTAAACTGACAGATTCCCTCCAGAATAAAAAAACAAACAGAGAGAATGACAGAGCAGCGAAGGCTGGGAGCACCAGCCCAAGGATCTCCCTTGGCTTGAACGCGCCCGGCTGCCGTTCCTGGCAGTGGCCAACGACAGCTCCACTCACCACCTGCTCCCTAATTTGTTCTACACCGTGTTCTGAGATATTAAATTACTCAATGAAGTCGAAAGCACACAAAATACTTCCCTAATGCTCATCAAAGCTGTCATCAATTACGCAATGGTCGCACGTGAGCTGTGCTGGGAACAGAGATGGTGGATCCCAAATGAAGGGGGTTTGAATGGAAATCCCACAGTTCATTAGCAGACACCTCCCCTGAACAGCAGCAAGACAAACTTTGTCATGGATCATCCTGTTAGTTAGCCAGGAGTTTATTTAATTAATGAGAATCACTGCCATGGACTCACTTGTTCACAGAACAAGCCTCTCCCCAAGGCAACCAAACTCCCTGGCTTTAGGATAGAAGGAAAACCTCCTCCACCTTTCCTGAGGCCACCAACACCAGAACAGTGAGAGGGAATAGAAAAAAGACTAAAAGACCAGACTGAGCAGAAAGCAGGACTTCAACGTGACTTCAGAAGCAGTTTGACAAACTTCCATTCCCAGACTCTGCATTTCTTTTCTTATTCATTATCACTGCGATATCTGACACCAAAGTAAGTGTGTTTTATATATTACCATTACATAAGAGGAAACATTTTAAAATTTGTGCCAGGAATCTCAGCCTCAGTTTTGCAATTTTAACAGTAAAATCATTATCATTTCCACTGACTGCTTTCAGCATCAAATCAAATACCAATCAAAGCACCAAATGTGTAATTAGCTATGCACAGGCCTGTTGTAGGCTGAGTCATGACCCCACTGCGGTGCATTCCTGATGCTGGAACACATGGTGTCCCTGTCCAAGGCATCACTAATTCAGGTCTAAATATATTTTCCTTTTGTTTTTCATGTAACAAATAACCCCAAAAAGACACAGCAAGAAGCACACACCGAAAATACAGCTGGTGACAAGCCAAACAAGCAAACAGGTATTTAGAACATGAGAGAATGACGACACTGGCCAGAGGTGTTATCTGAAGAGTTCAGTCAGAAAAGGCAGGAGGGCAGCCTTCAAATCTGGCAACCACTCCCAAAACCTCGAGGCTCAGCCGTGTGCTCCTCTGAACCACATCCAAATCCCCACTTTCTGCATCATTCTGCACCTTCCGCGGCGCTGGGAGGTTCCTGAGCCAGGGCCAAAGCCATAAAAGCCTGGGCGAAGAGTAAAGTCCTCTAGCAACAGAGTCCTTCCGACTGCACTGTTGTGCTGAGCTGGAGCTTTGAGCGAATTAACTGCAGCCCACACAAACAAGGCAGAGAAACAAACTTCTTGGAAAACAGCAATAATTCTGTCATTGGAAATAGTCATTTTGTGCACAAACACTCTGCGATTGATCCTCCCCAGCCTGTAATCTTTTGTGCAATCAGCTCCATGCTGAACCTGCAATTTCAGATCACATAATGTTAACTTCTATGGAAGTGACTGCCTAATTATTCATTGGAAATTGCTTTGCCATAGAAGCTCTCCAGGCAAGGAACAAGGGCTCTGGGCAGCTAAAGCCTGCCATGCTGAAACGGCTAATTTATTTTTTGTCCTATTGGTCTGCACTTGCAGAAAGTTGCTGGGGACATGTGCCAGCCAGACAAAGGCAGGGGAAAGGAAGCCAGCAGCACAACTCAAAGACCAACACACTCTGCATCCCCAAATTAGAACAAAGCGCTACGTCAGTGGCTGGAGTTGGCAGCCTCCCCTCCGGACGGACTGCGGCACTCTGCAAATTAATACTAACGAGCCCAGAGCTGCAAACAGGACACAGCCACCTCGGCTGAGCACGTCGAGGGCAAAACACACTTTTCTCAATTACAAATGTCTACAACAGTTGGATAGGAAGGATTATGTGGTCGCAGGTCCTCCCCAGCAACACCACGGCCGCATTCGCCATTTCTCCTTTTCCCATCTAGCCCTACTGGAGTAGTTCAGCAGAGGGGTTTACACCATTCAGGAGAGTTCTCCACAGCTTTTTTTAGAAGAAAAAATGAAAAAAATGCTTCCTTTCCCCATTCCTCATCAGCCAGACATGTAAACGTTAAAGGGCATCACCATTAGACACAGCAGCCGTTCATGGGACATCCTCCATCTGTTGTCTACCACATCCACAACTTGCCACTGATTTTTAAGCCCTACAAAGTTTTTTCTCCCGTCTCCATTTTCTTTAGAGAAAAAAGATATCCTGACCTTTTATAAAACAGATTAAATTCCAGACAGACCCGAGGAGGCTCAATCATAGCAAAAGACCAACTCCATTCTACGTGGTAGGAATAATTTGTTGTGCTGAGAGTAGCTTGGCAACGTTCTCCACTATTCTTCCTGGTTTATATAATTAAGAGTAAATAAGTGACATGAGGTAGATAGATTGTCACTGCAATTTCAGCTTGCACTTTAATTATTTCATTTCTGCAGAAGCAGTGACCAGACATTGGTCATAAAGCCCAGTTTGACTTTACTTGGTCTGCTGCATAAAAACTTTAATGGAGACACAAAGCTTCCAGCCCACTAAGGGTTCTTTGAAACTTCTCAATAAAATTGGAGAGGTTTAAACTGCTCTGCCCATGGATTTCAAACTGCCATAGGGTAGGTTAAGATCAGATATTGGGAAGAAAGCCTTTTCTCAAAGGGCACAGAGACGTTGTCCATCCCTGGAGTGCTTGAGGCCAGGCTGGAGTGACCTGCGACAGTGGAAAGTGTCCCTGCCCACGGCACGAGGTGGCACCGCATTTTCTTTAAGGTCCTTTCAACCCAAACCATTCCATGATTCTATGGTTTATACCCACCAGTGGTAAATCCTAGGACTAATACAAAGCCTCTAAACACGGGGCGCTTCCCAGCTCTTCAGGAGACCCGGCTAACCCACAAATTCCAGAAAATATTGAGATTCTCTGAATCTCCCTGGCAAAGCTGCAATAATCAGTGTATTTAGACACACACACGGATCTGACCGTGCAGCCCATTGTAAAGGTCAGGATTGCAGTGCAGCCCAGAGGTTTTCCCTCGCCTGGTGTGCGGCAGCCACAAGCAACCAAACCCCCCCACCCCCATTCCCATGCAACTGCCGCTCATTAAACGCCTCTTTTAACAATGATTTTCAGAATGAAAAGCCCCACTGACCATATGGCCACTTATTAATACTACATTTGTTTATCAGTTTAAATAAACCCCCTGCAGCAATGAGAATCCATGTAATGAGGACTTAAACACAGCTAACAACGGATGTGTTTTAGCACTGCCAAGTAGGACTGCACCTCCTGAATGCTTTTCATGGCAGATTTTAAGGCTTGATAGGAACCTGAATAGCAATAAGCTCACAGAATTAACTTCAAATAGAGGGAAAAGTAACAGTTTCACTATGTTTCGTAAAGAAATTAAGTTATTTAATGTGGTGCTTAATCCTTCAGTATTTAGCTCAGCCTCTTAAGGCTGCTTCCTGGAACCTTGGGGCAGAGTGGGGGTGGAAACTGAATTTTCTTTTACAGCGAAAATGAAACTTTCTTCTGTGTGAAGGTTTTAACTGAAGGAATATTCAAATATGTTATAACACTTCAGGGCCAGAGCGAGAGCTTTGAGGCCAGGGGGTTATAACCAAACCACTGCCAGACCTGGCCTCTGCACTGGGCCTTCTCTGAAGTTTTTTAATCCTCCTGAACCTGCTTAAAAGGGCAAAACTCCTTTGACAATTCATCCTGGAATTTCCTTCATGGAGAAGAAAAGGTGACATTAAAGGAAACAGCTCTGATAGTTTAATCAGTTTTATATGAGCCATTTCAGTATTTATAGGTCAAGCTTGATTAGAACCCAAAGAGAGAATTAAACAGCAAGAAGGCCAAAGGCAGGGGCAGTGAGAGCCCTCCTGGAGCGGGGCTGGGTTTGACTCACTCGGAAGGGAGGACACATCCTACCCAAGAGCAGCGCTGGCATCAGCCTCTCCTTCCCTCCACCTCATCAGCACCATTCAAACAGCAACAAAAAGGGCTTATTTTTAGAATGTGCGTTTGAAATGATAAGACATAGGGCAGCAGGAAAAAAATCATCTCTCCCATATTAGTATGTAAATTTGTCAAACACATGGCCTGGGGACAGCGGATTCTGCACTCTGAGCAGGACCTGAGAACACAGCACACCTCATTTGGATGCTAATTGCCATCTCCCACGATTTCTGTGCT
Source organism: Origma solitaria (assembly GCA_013397895.1). Lineage (NCBI taxonomy): Eukaryota > Metazoa > Chordata > Aves > Passeriformes > Acanthizidae > Origma > Origma solitaria. The sequence continues at coordinate 650,127 of VZRL01004160.1, forward strand.
TTCCCCGTGGTGAGGACACCTTCCCACCGAAGTTAAAACCCCCAGTCATCTGTTTTTCCTAGAGTCAATCTGCAAATACAGCAGCAGCCAAACCGTGCCTGCAGAAGGGTACCACCACCACTGATTCAGAAAAAGTTCCTAAATATATTTCAACTCTGCCCATAGAGATGCAGTGGATGTGAACTTGGCATGGAAAGGACAATGGAAGTTAGAGCATCCCAGCTCCGCAGACACAATGCTCCTCACACCTGCTGAGCCACCCCAGCTCCAGTTTGCTTCAGTGCTAAATGGATTTGGACTCAGAACTGTGTTTATGACAAGGATTGGGCAAACAGTTCATTTAACAGAGGCTGCAAAGCACTGAAATTACAGAATAAAGGGAAAGACCCACTTTCTCAGAATCACACCACCGAGGAAAGTGCCCTGGAGCGTTACAACATCTGTTTGATCATTTTAAATTGGATTCCTGAAAAAGCTTTGACTGCATTCTAGTGATCAATAAGCCAATGCACTGTAGTCACAAAACAAGGCAAAGTCATAATAATATTGTAATCTCTACAGCTCCATAAGTGATCTGATGAGTTAAAAGCCCTAAATGAATAAATATTTCATGAGAAAGGCTGTCTGGCACCACTTTAGTCTGTATCTTTAATCTTAATGTTATTTTCAGCTGCAATTAGTGTTATAATCTAACGCAGAAAGCAACAATTGGCAAAATTTATTTTATCTGTATTTACTTCATAAACCCATCAAGCTTTCTGTTCCTCAGGCCTGATACCCAGTAACTGTTACCCACACAGGACTAACAAACACATCAAATCTCAGGGTAAAGAAAGATGTACTGGAATGAACCTGTGGCAAAAAAACGGAGAATTGCGCCAGAAATAGCCTTACCCAGTGAACTATGAGTTAATTTTAACTATCACGTGATGAGAGGCATATAAAAAGATATTATTCTGCATGTCAGCTGTCTGTAATGAAAGTTTTCCTCTTCTCAGCTGCCCCTCCTTACAACTTCAAGTTTATTTGCATGAGACAAAAGAATATTACATAAAAATACAACATAAAAGGCACTGCAACCAATACATCCAGCTGAACTGCTCCTCCCACGTCCTCCCTGCTTTTCAGATTAAGGGTCTATTTCCAACTAAAAATGTGAGAAATGCCTGATTCCACAGAGATTCTTTCTTCCCTTGGACAAAAACCGACAGCAGCCTTCCTTCCAGAGCAGGGAGCAGTCGCAGCCCCAACTGCAGCTGGAGATGCTCAGATCCATCACGAGCAGATTTCACTGCCCTGGCTTCACACGCAATTCCCTGATTTAAACATGACAAGTTCACATTTTTTCAGTATTAGAACACTGCAGAACACAACATCATTGAATCCAACAAATATTTCAACTAAAAAAAAAACCCAAAACATTCCAGCCAGCCTTGAATCTGCAGTTGTAGGCAGTGACAGTGAAATGCAAGTGTCTTTTCCTGCAATGCTCCAGCAAGCAGCAGTTATGCAACACAGCCCATTGACAAACACGCTCCTGGTTGCAGTATATTCCCAAAAAGCAGGGTTTCGACAAAGCCTAAATCACCTACTACAGAAATGCTCACCCTGCTCCTCACACTGAGCGTATTTCTGAGTGCATTTTGCCTCCAAGTGATTAATAAAGATTTGCTTCAGCCCTAGCACAGCCACTGCTGTGGGCACATCCAGACCTCTTGCTGGATTTAAGTACTTTCCATCTTATCAATATTCAAAAAAATCACAAACCACAATGCCTCGGGCACCTGCTCAACAGGACTGCCGTGGCCTGGCTCCCCACATTTCAAGCCAAATAACATGAAATGGGTGAGAAAGCCAAGGCAACCACCTGCAGCCACGGGCTGTGAGCAGCCCTGGAAATTCCTTTTTGGATGTTTATCCTGTTACCTGCGTCTCCCCTGCCGTAAACGCCCTGTGCAGGGTCAGACTTTCCCCTCAGACAGACGATTTGGTTCATCGAAAGAAAACAACCAGCAGTTTTCAAAACATACCAAGTCTGCTTTTGTCAGCATCTGGATTTCTCAAGCATAAAAAAGTCCAGTCCGTGCCTTTACCCGGGTTCAGGTCAAGGCACCGCAGCTGCTGAGGAAGTGCCTGTTCAGGTACAGCAGGTATTTCCCAATCCCAGCACCCCATACCTGCTGGAGCAGGGAGCAGAGCACACATCAAAACATCAAAACACCGTCTTCATGTGGCCACGTCGGGGTTCGGCAGAGCCACCCGACCTGCTCCAGCAGCTGACACGGTGAGAAAGAGCCCCAGCCCTGCCCTGGGCCCTGCTTCCAGAGGAGAAACAGAACCAGGCAGCTCCGAGCTCACCTTCCCCTGCTGCGCTGCCTGCCACAGGGGCTGGAGAGCAGCCTGGCAACACAAAGCTTACAGACCCCAATATGACCGGAGACCCACATTAGGGACGGGTTCGGGTGTCCCTTTTCTTCCCACACACACCTCAGAGGATCTTCCCACAGCACACGAATGCAATTTAAGTTTAAACACACCATTTCGGACTAGGAATGGAATACTCAGTGGCTCCTCCTTGAGCACGACCCTCCTTCTCACAGCCTCCTCATTTTAATATCGTTAAATGGATTACTTTAGACAACCTTAATTATTGCAGTATTTGCAACGGAAGAAGTGATCTCTCAGTAACCAGCTCCTGTCCCTTTGCAGATCAAAACTTATTTCATAGCAAACCTGGAGTGAAGTGGCACCAGAGGTGCAGCACAGAGTGCTCCAGGGTGAAAACCAAGAGCTAAGCAGGCCCCGGTGTGCCCTGACTGATGCTCTGCTCTCACTGGGTCCCCTTTCCTTCAGTGGGGAGCTCAGAAAACAGTCATTAATAAACAAAATTATGCTATCACAGGAAATAACAGGAAGCTTCTATTAATGAGCCATTTAGCTCAGAAGGGTTTCAGTCAGACACGTCAAACCAGCTCACAGAGGATGTCAACAGTCACAGCCAGCCGAAAAACAACCAGGAGACCCTCAATTTGCTGCAACAGAAAAGCAGCTCGGTGTGACTCCCATAAATGCAGGCTGGTTCTTGCAAATAACACCCTGCTACCGCTGAGGACAGAGACCAAATGCCACCTACTTATCCTGCAGCCAGAATAAGCCACAGGTCACGCTCTTCCCCAGTGTCACAGGCAGAGCAGAGTCACCACATCGCCTCCGCTGCAGCACGAGGCTGAAGGACGCTGCCCTCGGTCAGATGTGGCAGGACTGCAGTTCTTGTTCTCAATTCCTTCCCTCCATCAGCAGTGGCACTGGCACAAGAAAAGTGCACCTTCTTCACACTTTAATCCTCTCCATTCTGGTGTAACAGTTCAACAGTTCTTCATTTAAGCAATACAGATGGTTTTTCACTCTAATATTCATGCTGGAGACACTAAGCTGCATCAGTTGGATTTCTGCTGGGCTCTTGCTTCCAAGAGCTCCTGAATGCTCGGCAATAGAAGTTCAACAACGGCAAAGTAAAGGAGTGCAATCTCTGCCTTGCCTTGCTCATCTCACAGTGCCCACTACTGCCACGAACCGCAGAAGAATCACTTTCCCAGAAACTCTCCCAGAACCACCGGGAAATGTCTTACCCACCAAAACTGGGCCTCTCTTCTTGGCCTGACTCCTGCAATCTGTCACCTGTACAGGCATGACTGGGATAAACTCATCTTCATCACTTCATGCTCTGTTTCACCATTTCCATTAACTGAAACACACTGAACTCAATTCTGCCTTCCAGTACCTGCAGGGAGCCCTCAGCAAGGATGGAGAGGAGAGGAACTATTTCCATCTCACACGAGTTTTAACATCCCAACAAGACAGGCTGCACCTAGCAAGGGAGCTCAGCAAGATGAACTCTTGTTTCAGAAAACTTTGGGCCATCCTTACTTATCTCTGCCATTAGGTGTCATGTTTCCAGCAGCAGCAACTTTCCTCAAGTGCAAACACAAATGCCTACAGGAAAATTTGACCCTGGGATTTAGGAGCACCCTTTTAAGAAGAGGCTTCCATTAAAATTCTGTTTAATTTCCTCTTAACTATTAAATGAAAGAGTAAAAACAAATCAATAACTACTTCAGAGCTTAACATAAAGTGAATTGAGGCTGTACATTAACCACCACCCTCACTACCTCTTCTTCAAAAAATAACCCAACACCCCCCCAAATCAAGGCCAAAAATATCCAAATACAACCCTAAGACTTCAGCAAGTTTTAAAAGTTGTGTCTCTCTTGAATCTCCTTCTGCAGAATTAAATACACAAAGTTATAAGAAGTGATTGATGTTTAACATTAATGTGGCTCATCAGAAATTTTTTAAGTCATAAAATAGGAAGTCTCCCATATTATCCTAAAACCCAAAAGTTCTGATTAGAATCCACAGCCAGAGCCAGCTGAGCTGATTTCAGGGAGGTTGAAAGGAACACTGGATCAAGGATAATTCTGAACTTCAAACAGCTACACGTAAAAAACATTTCAAATATAAAGCATAATGATTTGAACTTACATATGTTCAAAAGATTCACTTTGTTTTCTCTAGGAAAACAGATAACGTGTTCTGTTGTCAGAATATTAGGAGTCCTCCTGAAGATGATTTTTCAAGTCTGTAGAGTTGCACAGAAGCAATCTGTTCTCTAAACACTCAGCACGAGTTCAAAGTGCCACTGAGTGCGCTGTGCACGTGCAGGGTACACAAAAAAGCACTGCAATATAAAGTACAAACAAATGCTTGGAGTTGTTTATGCCCAAGACGATGATTCAATATACAATTAAAACTTTTATGTTCAAGTACATCCACATGTTACACTCCTGCTATTTAATTACTTTTCAGTTTTTTTAGGAACAGTCCTCAGACTGGCTGAGCAGCCACGAAATGCATCACTAATAACCTATGTCTGTACATTTGCAGCTTATGGTTTCAAATATAAACTGTTTCGATTCTCCATGTAAACACAAGTCTCCAAATAAAAGCATTAACCTGTCACTGGACTTATGCAGTGCGAGTAATTCAGCCCCTTCGGCAGGGAGATCCTCTCAAAACCTTCAACAAAGCTACTTACCCTAAAAGCAGAGCCAGGACACGTGATGGCAGCAGCCTGCGAGCCCTGGGGTGACAGCCCAGCTCCGACACCGCCGGGCCTGGGGTGCCTGAGCTTCCCTTGGCACCGCCGCGGTGCCCTCAGCAGAGCCCACAGCTCCTGGGCATCCAGAGCCTGCTTTGGAGGGATAGCTCAGCTCCCCGAGGAGATCCGAGCGAGCACAAACACCGCGGCGCAAACGCTGCGCATGAAAACAGATTATTTTTAGAAGCGGCGCGAGCACAGCACTTCCTGCCGACTCCACCTTGAAGAACGACAGACGCTCTGTCACCCTCCGTTCCAAACCCAGGGTTTCACAACTTCTGCTACCTGCCACAACACAGAGAGGCAGGGGACAATCTGCCGGGAACGGCAAGCGACAATGTCCCAGTTTATAACTTGGCACTAAGAACTTCTGTTGGAATATGTTGTCAGTCTTCACCCACGTCAATAAATCGATGCCTTTTTTCCTGCCACAGCGATGAACAGAACATTAAATGTTTTTATTTATGACACTGATTTTTTCCATAGCAACCGGATGTGAACATGGCATTCCCAGCGTAATGAAGTCACCATGGCAACGTGATAATGATGTCAGAATAATCAGACAGCATTTCATACTTGTGAAATACATCGCCTCTGCGAATTCAGAAAGTTGCAGAGACCACAAAGGCAAGAGTGCTCCATCTGGAACTTCCCTTTAACTTGCCTGGTTTTGGATAACTTCTCATTAAAGGCACAGAGCTTTGCTAACGCACCATTTTCTGTTTCTCCAAGCTTCATCCATTACTTCCTGAAAGTCTCACAAATTCCCACATTAAAACCCTTCCAGATCCAACAGATCTGCTACACCAGGGAGAATTACTGACACACCACTTCAGCATGTAAAAAGCAATGACACAAATCACAGCAGTGAAACATTTCACAGCAGACAGGCACTGTCAGTTGAACAGACGCTTTCCTCAACTCTTCAGATAATCTGGTGTCTCTTTACTTGGAGCAACACAACTGCTCAGAGGGAATTACAACAGCAACAGAAATTACAGAGTGCCGATACAACACTCCAAAAGCAGACAGGCATTTTCAAGTCAAACAACTATTTTAAGAAATATTATCTTCCCTGTTAAGCTACTGAAAGGAAAAAATCCAGAGTTTTCATGGTTTGCCCTTCCTGTTTGCAGCTCTTTCCAAGCTGTGAGCAAAGCAAAGCCCAACTCCAGCTCAGTGTCAGTCGGAACTGACTCGCTGTGTCCAAACCCCAACCCTCCCACCAAGGAATGTTCGCAAGAATCCTTGCGGCAAACCCACACGTTCTGCACCCCAAACATCGCAAGCAAAGACACCAACTAATGAGAACTATCTAAACACCAAAGCTTCCCCATGCGGGGAACAGTTTCTCTTTAAAGCGACTGAAGGAAGTGCAAGAAGCCTTTTCAGAGCTGAGGTCAGAGGCAAGCAGTCCCCGGGAGGAGGATGAGGATGGAGCAGGGATGGGGACGGACCAGCGCGCTGCTCCACGTGGCTCTCGAGGGGCAGCCCCGGCCGGTCCCACCTGCCCAAAGCCCCTACCGCCCACCGGGCTGGCAAAGCGGAGCGCCTGAAGAAGCTGTCCCTCGTCCTGCCGTGCCCCTGTCCCAGCCTGGCTGTCCCTTTAGCCGCGGCGCTCCGCGGGCCCCGCAGCGGCCCCGGCGCCCCTTGCCGTGCGGGGAGCAGCGGGAACGGCACACACGGGACACACCTGCCCCCGGAGCACCCCACAGCAATCCCGGCTATTCCCCAGCCCGGAGACACCCCGCGCTGCGCAGGGCCGCCCGCCCGTGCCGCACAAGATGGATGTCCAGCGGGGCCGGGACGGGGCCGGGGCCGGGGCCAACCGCCTCCCCTCGCTGCGGCCGGGCCCCGCTGGCACCGCCCGGCCCCGCCGGA
>VZRL01004160.1:657487-681656 GCA_013397895.1 Origma solitaria
CCGGAGCGGGACCGGGGATCCAGCGGGAGCGGGGATCGAGTGGGACCGGGGATCCAGCGGGAGCGGGGATCGTGTGGGACCGGGGATCCAGCGGCACCAGGCACCCAGCCGGACCGGGCCCGGCCGGGGCTCCGCGCGTGCCGTGCCCGGGACTGGCCCCTCCGTGCAGGGCATGGAGCGTGTCCGGGAAGGGAACGGAGCTGGGAAGGGTCTGGGGCACCAGGAGCGGCTGGGGGGCTCAGCCTGGAGAAAAAGGGATCAGGGGGACCTTGTGGCTCTGCACAGCTCCTGACAGGAGGGGACAGCCGGGGGGATTTGGGATCTGCTCGCAGGGAACAGCGACAGGAGGAGAGGAACGGCCTCAGGCTGGGCCATGGAGGCTCAGGGTGGACATGAGCAGGAATTTCCCCTTGGAAAGGGTGACAGCAGACAGCAGGGACCAAGCGGGTAACCGCAGAGGGTGTTTCCACATGGAGGAGATGATGCTTCCCTGGTCACACATGGGACAGGACAAGAGCAGCCCTGAGGTCACCAAGCATTCACACAGCACAGGGCTCAGGACCAGCGCCGCATCACCTTCACCCCTTAGAAAGTGTTTCAAGAAACACAGCACTTAAAAGTGTCTAGGGTTTTGTTTATTTTTTTTAGAAAGGCAGAAAAACAAAGAACTGCGACATTGAAGTGAAATACACCTGAAATCGACAAGAAGCAGACCAATGGTGGGAAGAGGAAACGGTACATGAATATCCTGAGGGTGGTTTTGTCGCTGAGGGTTTGTAGGTTACAGCAGCCGCACACAGAGCATCAGGTCAGGAGTTCAGTTCAGTCACTGTGCAGGGTCCCACGAGCTGAGAGATCACTCCATCACCCCCAGCTTAAACCATAATTCAGCTCTAAGCTACACACTCAGAAAAGCTAATGTCAACAGTCAATAAATTTCAGGGGCTTTTTTTTCCTCATTAAGAATGTATAAATACCCCAGGAGGAGCTGTAGTCACTTCCATGGTTTCAATGCCTGGTTCTCCATTAATGTCACCAAAATGCAGAGGGATCTCTCTGTTTCCAGGCACTGTCACCTCCTTACATAACCGGGGCTGCAGCCACCGTCCCTGGGGATCTGCTGGTGAGGCTGCAGAGGATGGTGCCAGAGGCAGCAGCAGCACACCCACGGTCCTCCCCACACTCTGCTATCGCCACTTGCAAACTTTCAGGGACACGAGCAGATCTGCTGAAGTCTGAGGCTGCAGCAACAATATTTTAGCAGTCACACTGCCTTTCATCCAGAACTCCCAACAGAAATGGATATTGTATATTTATATAAAATAAATACTACTTGTCTGGCTGTCCAGATGAGAAAACAAAGATGAAATGACTTCTCCAAAATCCCAAGCAAGTGAGTGGCCGGGAGACACACAGAGCTCAGAGTCCCCACTCGCCCTCCCTAACTGAAACTGCTCCAGTTCCTCTCACAGCTTTGTGTGTGCAGCAGAAATAAATACACAGCGCAGAATTTTGCTTCCAGGTACAACTTGTGGCTGCTGATACTGATCTGTAAATCCCTGTTTTTATGGCTTAAGAGGTGTCTCGTTCCCTGGGGACCACCGTGCTGGGAGCGAGCAGGTGAATCACGGCTTGATTTGAATCGCTGCAGGCAGGGCGATGTCAGCGGAGGATTTCCACACTTTCTGTCTCTGCAGGACTTGGCAGCCTCAGCAGTGAGAGGCTCCAGTTGCAGTGGGACAGTCGATGTGGCAAAAGCATCTGCCTTGAAGGATGCTCGGCACTCGGGGTGGAGCGACGTGTTTCTTCAGAGGACAAATGTTATGATGAAATCTGTGAGCTTAGGAAGTTACCAGCTCCGTGTTTGAAAACATGAGGCTGTGTCTGGAAAACAGGCAGGGACAAAATATCAGCAATAACTTCTATTTTAAAAGCTGTGCAAAAACATCATTGCTATGGGCAGAAACTGTACAGGGATGCAATTCCTTTAAGAGGCTCGGTGTACATGGAAATGTTTGAGCATTCTGCAAGGCTTTACCCTAAATTTCCTTTAAAATTAAAGCTTTAACAGACTTCACCCCAAATATCAACACATTTGCAGCGTTTCCCACTCAGCACTGACTGAAGAGTTTTATAGTATCCAAGGATCCACTTATCTATTTCATGGCTTTCGGACCATCTTCCAAGTTTCAGAACAATAAGGGTCCAGGCACACCGAGGGCCTGACTCAGCAAGACAGAGCTCCTATTTCATGTCTGTTCTGGGAAGGTTGACTTTTTCCCCCATTTTCTGCAGGTTTGAGTGGAAGCTGATAACATTTATTGCTGAGTCAGACTTTGTAAGCACATGAAATTAGATCTGGATGAATGTGAACCTTCCTGGTTATGAAATGATTAGGAGAGAGGGAGAAGCAGGTCCAAGTTCAGCTGAAATCAGATGCACTTTTCCTAGTGACTCCGAGAGGGAATAAATCTGGGTCCCCATTTCTCCCAGCCCCGGATGCTCAGGCAGTGATCAGCCCCTCAGACAGAGCTGCTCTCGGCTGTGCTGCTGCTCCTTATCTCCTGCCCAGCCATGGGTTGTCCATCAGCAAATCTGGTCTGTCAGCAGCATGTTCAACCCCTGTCCGCACCTCGTCTCTCCCTCGTGCATCTCCCCATTTCCAACAAATCCCATTATTTCAGGGGTGACTGACAGCACTGGCACCTGAAGGGGTGAGACTGCTGACATCCCCAACCAGGGCTTGCTCCTGCACACCAATTCAGCAACAACACAAGGTTATGAGGCAAAGAGAATTGATTCTCTGCATCCTGTCACATACAGGACACAACCTGTAATGTCCTGGACACAGCCCAAGAAATCCAGTGACCCTTCACACTGCAGTTTTATTTTTAAAATAGTGCAATTTTTCATGGCCCACCTAAAACACAAGTTGCCACAATAACTTTTTTCCTGAATTCTGCAATCTAAATTCATTCATATTAAATTATACCAAGATTTCACTTCCCTTTTCCTGATATATGGCAGCAGTTAAAGATTGAAAGGAAAACACTTCTACATCCCAAAACCTGCAACAGGATTGCAGTTTTCCACCTGGTTTTGCAGCTGAGTTGCAGAGGTTGCACTGAGTCTTCTGCAGGCAAATTGACGTGGAGCAGAGTCCCTCAGGACTTCTTTTATTCCAAAATAATAATTGCCCAATTGGATAAATTATCACAAGTTCAGCTGATGTAAATGTGTAGCTAAGGCCCATTTGCTGATTTAATGAAATTCAGAAACAATTTGTGATTGCATAATGACCTTGGATTCCTGGCTGATAGAATCAGAGGGCTGGAGAGTAAATGAAAGTGTGGGTTTGACACCACGCAGGCTAATAACACACTATTTTATTGCTCTGGCTGTCAGAAGTAAAGGTGCTGACTGCATCATGGTCCTGTCCTGAGTGGCTGAACTTAAACTGCACAAAAAAGGGACTGGTTCTCTCTAAACTTACAGTAACCATTCTTTAAATGGAAGTCATGGAAGATTCAGGAAAAAAAGCTCGTTCCAAAGACCTCAACACGAGCCTTTGAAGTGCAAGCATAATATTTTCTTTACAGGTGAGATTGCAGTGTATCATTACAAATAATGACTTAATGATGTAATTAACAGTGAGCACCCACACGGCTGCCAGCAGCTGCCCTGGCTGAGGGTCACCGAGCTCCCAGCTCACCTCCCACGCTGTCCTTGCCAGGGATCCGACCGTAAAGGATCCTTTAGCACACCCCAGCATCCCAAGCTGTGCAGGAGCTCCAAAGCCCTGAGCCAGTCCTGGAGCAGATTCCCTAAAACCCCATCCCTGCTCGCACTGCAGACCTGGTTTGTTCTGTGCCCACTGTCGGGCTGGGTGAAGCTACCTGATAATTAGGCAGATGAGCTGGGAGCTGTGGAATCCGGGGAGGGATGGCTGATCCCTCTGGGACAGCAGTGCTCTGCAGAAGGTCCAGCAGCTTTCCAAGGGCAAAGCCTGGAATGGCTTTTCCATGCTCTACGGCCCTGGGGCAGCAGGGCTGGGGCCGCACTCCCCCCCGCAGCTCACCCAGTGCCCTTAAAGCTGCTTGCAATCACAGGAAAGCCTGGATCCCAATGCAGACACGGAGGTGTTTGCCAGGTTTGAGCCCTGTCCTCACAACCATGTCCCACTTGTAAGCGCAGGGACTGCAGAAGGGGTGAGGAGGCAGAACAGGGCTTCCTCTACCCAAACCCAGCAAGCCTTCCTCCTTTGTGACTGCCACTCTGAAAGGGACGTGAGATGGAGGCTTCTCATGCAGCTTCCCAAACGTTTCCCTACCTTGCAGACACGCCAGAAGAGCCTGGAGTCAGCCTGGTGTCTGCAGTTCTGCAGAGTCAGGAGAAAGGCACAGACTGATAGGGGTTTCTGGTTCGAGGGTTTTATAAATATCGTTGGAGGCTGTGAAACTCGCTGGGGAAGGAAGCACAAATCCCACTTGCTGCTGCTCAGCTCTGGCAGGGAACTGCTCATTATCACACACAGGGATTCCCGTGTTTCGGTCTAATGGCAGCACAATGGGCTGCTCTGGCTGTGTGCTTTCTCAGCCAAGAGCTTCCCTGTCCAGAGCTGCAGCAGCCTGGCATTCACTGCCAGAGGAGCTGTTGAGGAAAGGGCCCTGGGAGAGTGAAACAGGAGCAGGGCCTGGGCGCCTCTCCTGGCATTAATCACGGGTGCTGGAGCTCTGTTTGGGTGAGCCTCCCCAGCAATCTGTAATCCACATCTCTGCCCTCTGCACAGCCTGGCCACGGCACAGAGCTGCTCCCAGCCCTTGGCTGGGGCTGCTCCTGCATGGCAGAGGTGATTTTATCTTTCAGAAGTCGGGACACACAGTGGGAGCTGCTCCCAGCCTGGGTGGGATCTGACCAGCAGCTCCTCAGACTGAGACATGTCTGTAGGATGTGTCACAAATCCTCCTGGCAGGGCTGGGTGGCACCTCCCCAGAGGCCCCCACAGCACAGCCCAGGGCTGACTCTGCCCTCACCGACCCCATCCGCAGTTTGCAATGTGGCTTGGGCAAAAAGCCCAAGGAGAGGGGACTGGAGCTCCCTGACCCCTGCACAGCCACAGCCAGGAGAGGCCCAGTCTCAAGCAGGAAGAACTGGGACAGCAGAGCTCAACATGAGCAATAACAAATGTTATTCTTTCAGCTGACAGACTGTGCTCACTGCTCAGAGGCAGCTGCAACCACACACTCTCTGCTATTTCCCAACTCCTTCCGGCACAGCCCAAGGAGCCCGGAGCTCACTCCTGCCTGGGTGGTGCCTCCGTGTGTCCCTGGGTACCAAACCTCGTCCCCTGCTGCCAGCTGCTTTCACCCTATGCTTCTCACCCATCTGCACAGGGCACATGCAGCTACCACTTTCCTACTTCTGTTTGTAAAATCCAGGCAGTAGAGCATGGGGAGATGGGGGGACAGGAAAGAAAAAAAAACTAAACATAAAAGTTAAAATGTAACTACCAGAGGAAGTCAGAGACATCTTTTGACTGTGGAGCTTTGGTGGTAGGCACACAATGACTCAAACATTGCCTTGAAATTAAATGTCATATATATTGAAATGAGAGAATGTCTAATTCAGTGAGTACTCACTGCCATGTTTCCTTTCATGGGGTTTAAACACTTGTTTTCCTTAAGCATAGTCACACAGTGACTGTATTGTGGCCAAGGGGTAGTTTTGGATTCGCAGGTAAAAGCAACAATCCAGGTGCTGTCTATCAGCTTCTGGAAGCCCTGTAAGATCCATGGCATTTCTTCATTAGCTGTCCCTGTCCTGTCTCAGCTGGTGACTGGTTCCAGTCAGGGTCAGTGCCAGGGCCCAGGGGTCACACACTCCTCCTCCCCTCAGCCCAGCCCCTGGCCAGCAGCAGCCCCGGACCAGGGCTGCAGGACAGGGTTTATAAATACCGAACTCCCCTGTACCTGCAGAAGAGATGTGTGTTTCCAATCAGTGTTGCTCTGCTCTCCTAAGTGGATTTAATCGCCCCATAGCCTTGGAGACCCTCCAGCACCTTCCATTGCTGCTGCTTTCAGGGGAGAGCAGGAGCTTGTCTTAAAGCAGCTGTGTCAGGAGAGGCTGTTCCTCAGCTGCTTTTAATAGCTGCTCCTCTATAATTATGATTACAGTAACACTTAGACTTTTGACAGCACTCTTTGTTTTCTGATTGCTTCCTGAACACAGGCGAATAATCCTGGCTTGGAGCCTCTTCCTGGGGAAGAGCAGGTATTTTCCTAGGGGAAGGCTGTTGACAGCAAGGCCAATGCTGAATGGAGGGAGCACGAGGCACCTGTGTCCCCTCGCAGCTGTCCCCTCCCACTGCTGTCACCCTCGGTCCTTTTGGGCAGCAGCTGAGTGTCACAGCCACCATCCAACCACCCTCGGATGCAGCTCTGAAGTCAGCTGTCCCTCCTTAGCGGATCGTGAGTCATTTCCACTCCTCCTATGACTCAGAAACTCTGTCTGGAAACCTCCTGAGAAAGGCCTGAACGTCCTGTGTGTCTCCCACCCTGCCGAGGTTCCTCCCCTGAGCAGGGGTCAGTGGTGCTGCTGCCTCCCGAGGGCTGGGCAGGTCACCCTGGGACACCTCAGCAGCACACATGGCTCTGCCTTCCAGCCCCTGAACACTGTGGGAGCTGGGAAAATCCCCCCAGGATGAGCCCTGCTGTCTGTGCCTCGCAAGCAGCGTGCACGGCTGTGTCCCAGCGGAAAATCCCAGTGACATCCGCAAAATGTTTGGCTATGCTTTGGTTTCCAACACTTCCCTCTGTTGCCCTTTGAAAAGAAAGTGTTTGCATAAATAACAGCAGATGCATTTGAAAATAGCTCGTCTCCCGGCCCGTGTTTAGCCATAGAAGTGAGCAAAGATAAAACAGTTGCATCTGAAGTGAGAAATGCACCAGATGGGTTTGCCAGAGCAGCCGGCCCGGGCAGGGAAGATTATGGCTCACGGACTGAAGTTGTCTCAGCATTCATGCCTGGTATTGGGAAAAAGCTGAACCCCTGACAGCACAGCACTCAGCCCAGCAGGGCCCTGGGCAGGGTGGGGACAACCTGCCAGGTTTGGGGTCACCTACAGCCATGGCTTCCCACTGAAACATGGGTGGGTGTCAGGCAGAGCCCACGAGGGCGAGTCCCCAGCATTGACCTGCGTGGCTGGGCAGGGCTGGGGTGAAGCTCTGCTCCCAGGGCTGTTTTGCCAAGGAACAAGACTGCCAGGGATGAGGGTACTTATCTGCCAGATCTCACTTTTACTCTAAACAGACAAAAGGTGTCCCAAGAACTGCTGTCCCATTCGATAAACCAGGATGGGAGCTGAGCTCGTGGGGTGACAGTTCTTAAGGTTACCTTGATGACAGAAATCTCCACTTGTCTTTCCAGAGTTACAGAAACCGCAGAGGTATCAGAGCATTTAATCACTTGTTTTACTGCCTGGGCTGTGTGTTGTGGTGAGGAGCTGCATTCCAGACTGACAGGTTCTCCCTGATGGCTCCTGTCAGCGCTGCTGCCGGGGCACATCCCAGCCCAGCTCTGAGCCCAGCTCAGGGCCTCTGCTCCGAGCCCTGCATCCCTCGGCAGGGATGGGACAGCCCCACACTGACCCCGAGCCCTGCATCCCTCGGCAGGGATGGGACAGCCCAGAATGGGCTGCAGTACCTGCACTGACCCCGAGCCCGGAGCCTGCCGTGGGCTGGCCAAGAGCCACGGGGGCTCTGCATCCTCCTGTCGCTCGGTTGGGATCTGCCAGACCCTGCTGTGACACCAGTGCGGCTCTCCTGGGGACGGGTCACTCCTGCTCCTTCTCCAGGGACCTTCCCACTGCTAGCCCTGCCCTGCCAGCCCTGCTCACACAGCTCCCGCCGCTGCTCCTTCTCCAGGGACCTTCCCCCTTCCAGCCCTGCCCTCCAGCCCTGCCCTGCCAGCTCCCAGCGCTGCTCTCCTGCTCTGAGCTCTCCCTGCTCCATCCCCGCATGGAAACCTTGAGGAGCACAGCGTTCATTTCCCGTCTGCCAAACGAGCAAAGCCCAACTCAGCAGATTCATCCCCCACGTGTTTGGATCTGAGTGGAAGTGACAGGAGCTGAGGAGATGGAAACAATGACACTTTATCTCCTGTCCTTCCCTGCGCGCATTTCCCGTGCTTTTCCTTCTGCAAAACCCGGGGGCTGTGCCCTGCCCGCACCCCGAGCTCTGCTGGGCTCCAGGGCTGTGCTGAACCTCCTTCTCACACCCGGCACGGAGCTGGGCTGTTATTATTTACCTGGGAACACACTCCGTTTAAATTCAGAGTGGGATTCCTCCAGACAAATCTTGTGTGCAAACTCCAGGTACATCATTGTGAGGCTCCAAAACTCAGAGCAAGTATTTAAGAATAGTTTATTTCCCCCCAAAATCAGGGCAGTAAGTGTCATTAACAAAACAGAGTTTTCTACAGCAATGAGAGCTCTGTGTGTGTTTTATGGTAAAAAATTTTTTTTTTTTTTTCCCAAAGAACCAAACAACTCCGAGTTAATTGTAGAACAAAAGAGGCCTTGATTTCTGACATCCATCATGGAAAAGGTTGGATCCAAATATACATAAATTAAAAATAAAAAGGTATAAACGATGCTTCCTTCCTGAAGAGCTTCCCTGGCAAACCTGGACGGTGCTGGCCCCGGAGCCCGACTGCCTCCAGCTCACCTTCCAGCTGGAGCCGAGCTCTGGGGACACTCCGGGCACCTCTCAGGGCCACTTCCCTGGAAAAAGGTTTGTTTTCAGTCTCATCTTTGATCAAAGAAAGCCCCACAGGCTTTCCTTCCTCGCCGGCACCTTTGTTTGTGGCTGCCCTTGGTTCTGTGTCCCGGGGCTGTGGCTGTGCCGTGGTGAGAGGAACTGAGCCTCCCTCCTTCCTTCTGCAACACCTGGCACCTCCAGCCGGGACTGATTTCCCTGCAGAGCCCAAACCAGCTCTGGAAACCTCTGTGGGACCACCGTGGGGACTGGGACCTCTCCCCTCTCTGGTGTGGAGCCATCAGCTCCTTCCCCCTCCAGAAGGGCCTGTGGGGTTTCATTTGTTCCTTTGGAATTCCTGTTCCTCAGGGGAAAGCCTCTGCTTCCACCTCCGAGAGGATTAGGGCAGCCTCAGGTCCAAATCCCTCTGTTCATTACACCCATGCAAAGCTGGAGTAAATAAATCCTGTTAAGCCATTGGGGCCACTCTGGGCTTACCCAGACAGAAATGGCAATACTATAAATAAGATCTTGGCTTGATTAGGGAAATAAAGGCAGGAAAAAAGCACTTAAAAGATATGCAGAGGAAATATAAGCTGCTCCCCCCCCCAGTTATGCTGACAATGATGAATTAGTCCACAAATGCCAGTCAGAGAGTGAGTCATGTTTCATAAATACATTACAGCAAGATATTCATAGAATCATTGAATATCCTGAGCTGGGAGGGACCACAAGGCTCATCAAAGTCCAACTCCTGGCCCTGCACAGCATAACCCAAAATCTTAGGAAATGTTCTTAGGAATCTTAGGAAACACCTTGGAAATATTCATTTAATCAGGGACATTTGTAGCCTGAGATGCCACTAAACACTCCAAATTCAGAGTAATTCAGTGACCCCATATCAAGCACATATATTTATTGTGGCTGATAGAGCCACACATTTCTGGCAGTGTCCACTCGACCCTTGCTGGAGACAAACTGAATTGGAGAAGCTGCTGAAGGGTTTTTACACGCCCGTGTCCTCAAGCCCTCGGGACAGGCAGGGCAGTGGCAGTGGGTGCTGCCTGTGCCAGGTGAGCTGTCCCCTTCTGGGGATGCTCCTCAGGGGATGGTGGCACTTTCCTCCCTTGCTGTTCAGGGAAAGGCTGCTTTTGCAGTGCCTTGCAGTTAAATAATTTGCTGATGTTCAAAAAGAAGAGCTGGGAAGGGAGCTCAGGGCCTTGGCTTTGTTGTTTCACCCTGTCCTGCCTCCCCCAGCCTTGCTGTACTGAGATGTAAAATTATCAGTGGAAGAGTTTATAAAATGTCAAAGCAGTTTCTCTCCTGTCAGCCAGACAATTTGTGTAAATAGAGCCTCTCTAAAGAACCTCCCGCCAGCTCAAACCTCCCTTTCATCTCCCCAGGATTCATTGTATGCTATTTTCTTGGAATTTTAAAAGAGTCTCTAATGAAGAGCGAGGATGGGAAGCTCTGTGCTGTGCAGAGGAGGCTGCAGTGGCATCCCAGGTCTGCTGTCACCCTGCAGGGCCTGGCAGCAGCTGGGCAGAGCTGTGACACACAGACGGAGGTGATTTCCTCTCCTCACACGCAGGGCTGGCTCTGCAGGCTGCTGGGTGACGTCTCTGCACCGCTCTGCAGCGAGCTGGACAAGCAGCTCTGGGAATAAAGGATTCCAAAAGCTGCATTTCCCGAGTCAGAGGAGAGCACCTGGTGAGACACCGCTCAGTGCCAGCCCCGGTGCCAGCAGAGAGGAGCAGAGTGGGGCAGGAAGAGCTGCATGCCCAGGGGAGGAATGTCTGCTCCCAGGGCTGGCAGGGAGCGTTCCCATGTGCAGAGCGGAGCTGGCATCAGTCAGGGTCCTGTGCCCGCTGCTCTGCCCCGGCTGCACCCACGCCACAGCCACGCCCAAAGAAAACTGTCAAAACTCCAGTTACAATGCAATTAATGTTAAAAACACGCAGGTATTTAATTTGTCCAAGCCCTGTCCAGGCTCCTGCCCTGTTGGTACCTGGAACTCCAGGGATGGCAGCAGCAGCGTTTCAGAGCTCGGCTCTGTGTCCCACCCGTCTGCCCAGCAAATCCACTGGGCCATACTGGTTTGGCAGCCCCAGCTCCTCCTACACGGCCCTGCGCTCCCCGACGAGCTCGGCAGGAATGGCAAACACACACCTCGCTCCCAGCTTGGGAGGTTTGGAATCCAAAGCCACATAATCCAGCCAGGCAAAACCGGACTGCAGGGCCCAGTCCTGGAGCAGCATCTCAGGGCAGCCGAAACGTCCGGCTGTGCCCACGGCAAGCAGCCTCTTGGGCAGGAAGGCCATGGGGCAGGGGTGCCATGGGGCAGGGATGCCATCTGTAAGGGATGTCATGGGGCAGGAGTGCCATGGGGCAGGGATGCCATGGGGCAGGATGGTGATGGGGAAGGAGTGCCGTGGGGCAGGGGTACCGTGGGGGCAGGGGTTAGGGGCTAGGCTGAGGCTGTGCCCGGTGCCGCTCTGAGGGCACACAGCCGCACAGAGGCCCTGGCACCTCTCGTGGCTGCTCCAAGCCTCTGGTGAGTCACCAGAGAACTCAAGCCCAGCACAGTTCCAGCTCAGGGAATGGGATGTGGAAGGGAAGAAGAGCTTTCCAGATCTGATTCTCCTCTGACAATTTGCTCTTGACAGCAGCTGAAGTCATCTTTGGAACCAGCCCTGCATTCTAAGGACAGTGAACTTTGCCTTTCAGCTCAGCTCTGTGTGTGCCAGGGTTTCTTCAGCTTTTGGGATCTGTGAGAAATACCAGCAGTGGTTTTCTGACATCACTGTAACCCCAAGTGGAGGGGCAGGTGAAAAAATCCCAACTGGGGAGTTTCAGAGGGAAACCAAAGGGGTCCTGCTCCTGTCCGACCCTTCCCAGCTCTGTCTAGACCAGAGTGACCCTCCTTTTACCATGGATGGGGAAACTGAGGCACGGTGACAGGACACTGTCACCCACGCCAGGCTCCAGTCTCCCATTCTGGCTCGTTACTCATCAGACCACAGTCACTGTGTGTCACACAGATGTGATCCTGCTCCACACTCACATCCTCTCTCTGCCTTGTTTTCACTTCCTCCCCAGACAGGGAAGAGCCAGGACAGAACTCACCACTCACCACCTCTTGCTTCATGAGTTGCTTGGGTTTTCTTCCTATAAACACTATATTCTGAAATCCGGGAGAAAATTCCTCCACACCTTCTGGCACAGGAGCAGAAGCTGCTGGGATGTGAGGACAGGGGACTCTGATGTGCCAAAGCAATGAGGGTGGCTGTGGCTGGGACACGCTGGCACCGTGTGACTTGGGGGCAGCTGGGACCCCCGAGCCCCCCTGGGTGCCAGGAGGGCATTTTGGGGACTTTGCCCTCCAGGAGGCTGCTCTGCCCTCCCTGCAAGTGTTTCGCAGCCCCACCAGGACAAAGGCGGCCGTGGCTGTTGTTGACTCACACGATAAGATCATTGTTGCGGGATATTTTTTTTCTGTGTGTCACTTAGAAATTACTTTTTTCTAGAAAATTTGTTCTCCTCCCCTCCACCCCCAAAGTGAAAAGGGAATCTGTGCTCAAAGCCGCAGCTGAGATTGCAGAGACCTTCCCTTCCTGATCCTTATCTCACCAGGATGTAGGAGGATCCTTGGGGAATAGCTGGAAGCCTTTCGCTGGAGCCATCCAAGAAACAGCAGAGTACAGCCTTTAAATGGCAAAACCATCAGTGCTCGGGGACCGAGATCCAAGGCTGTTTAACGCCATCTCCCTGTGACATCCCCGGGCTCTGACACCCAGCTCGGAGCCCAACCTGCCTGGCACGGGCTGCTCCTGGAGCCGCCTTCTCCGGAGGCTCTGCCGCCTCAGCTCCCTAACGGCGTCTAAAAATACACCTCGGAATCCTAATCTGCACCAAAGCCTTAAATTGCAGCCTCACAGCCTCGCTGCAGCTCGCTCACAGGTTTGGGTGGCAGCACGGCCAGGGCTGCGCTGCTCCTGAGCTGCACCTTGGGCTGGCTCACCCCAAAAGCTCCCTGAGCCACACTCCTATTTGGCTCCTCTGGGCCTGGAGTGTTTAATCACTTTGCAAGCTGTAAAATCCTCCAGCCCTGCGTTTCCTGGGGCTGGAGGGCAGTGGGAGAAGGGTTGAGAGCCCCCAGCAGGAGGATGCAGGGCCCGAGGAAGGGATGCAGCACCCACAGCACCCCAGGGCTGAGGGAAAGCCATGCTCACGCGGGGCAGGGACAGCAGAAGGGCACAGCTCATCCTCCTCCAGTGCCAGAGGAGTGACAGCAGCCCAGCAGCCTGGCTCTGTCGGATTCAGGACAGGAAACAGATGCTACCTGGTGAGGATGCACCTGAAGAGCATCCGAGCACCTTGTGCCTGCCCCAGCAGAAACCTGGTGGGAACAGGGGGTGCTGGGCAGAGCCCCCTGATCTGGCCCCCAGTGGGCTCGGTGGCATCACCCTCAGACACAGTGTCCCTGCGGGAAAGCACCTGCGTCCCAAGGAAAAGGGATGGGCAGATCCAGAGCTGTAAATCAGAGTGCTGCTGCAAACCGCCCTTGCACGGGGCTGCTCAGTCCCCCAGTTCCATGGGTGCTGCTCCATCCCCAGCTCGGTGGGTGCTGCTCCATCCCCAGTTCCGTGGGTGCTGCTCCATCCCCAGCTCTGGGTGCTGCTCCATCCCCGGCTCGGTGGGGGCTGCTGCCTATCCAGCCGGGTCAGGGCATTCTCAGAGGGGGGAGCCTCTGCTCCAGCACCCACCCTCGGCATTTACAGCTTGGTTTTCTTTCTCATTATCCTACTCAGATTTGATTGGGAATTAGTTTTTCCCCAAGTCAAGGCTGGTTTGCCCATGCTGGTAATGGCAGAGTGACCTTTCCGTGTCCTTACCTTCACCCATGAGCCTTTCGATTTTTACTGCAGCCCTCTTCAACACCCCTGAGCTGTCCAGCTGTGATAGTGACGGCACAGATTAACGGGAGCGATAAGTGGCAGCTTTGCAGCTAACTGCTCTCGATGTTTTCCTCTTGAAAGAGGAACCTGTGAAACCATTTCTTTGTAAGTTGCCGGCAAGAAGGAGTGTGGAAGCTTTTCCACTTTTTCCCTCAAGACAGCTTCCCAAGGCTCTTTGCTGACTCGGGGCTGCTGAAGGGATGCAGTGAGCTTCAGGAGGGTCTCCAGAGAGGCGAACAGTCCCTGGATGTGGAGATATTTGCAGCTGGAGGAGGCAAGAGCTGATTTGCTGCCTGGGTCCTGAGGACATGAACTAGTGCAGAGGTTTGTGCGCTGAGGAGTCGCTGAACAGCTGAGCAGCAGACACTGCAGATCCCACGCGTGGCCATCGATGCCCACATTTCCTTCTGCAGCCGCAGCCGGGGCAGGAGCAGCTCCAGCAGCGCACGATGCCCAACGCCAGCCTGGCCCTGAGCAGCCTGGATGGGATTTACATCGGCACCGAGTGCCTGGTGGCTCTGCTCGCCACCCTGGGCAACATCCTGGTGATCTGGGTGGTGAGGCTGAACGCGGCCTTCCAGAACACCACGCTCTATTTCATCGTGTCCCTGGCGCTGGCCGACATCGCCGTGGGGCTCCTGGTCATGCCTCTGGCCATCGTGGTGAGCCTGGGCGTCACCGTGCCCTTCCACAGCTGCCTCTTCATGTGCTGCCTGCTGGTGGTGTTCACCAACGCCTCCATCCTGTCCCTGCTGGCCATCGCCATCGACAGGTACCTGCGAGTGAAGCTGCCCACCAGGTGAGGCTGCCCCGCCTCGGGCCCTGTGCCCTGCTCCTGCCCCACCTCCTCTGTCCTCCTTAACCTGGCCCTTTCTAACCAATCATTGCTTGGAGTGGATGCTTGTGCCTCAGAGCCCACCTGAGATGAGCTCTCCAGAGACCCTGGGGTGCTCAAGAGCATCTCGGTGTTTTCACTGATCAGAATTTGGTCACAGGATGCATTTGTGGGCAGAATTTTCAGCTCTTTGGTTAATTTCATGGGTTATTAAAATTACAGGTTTCTTTGGGTTTCTGAAGCTTGTCTTTTAAATAAAATGCCTTTTAGTATTTGCTGAAAATACAAAAGTAGTAACAAACTTATTAAGAGTTAACTGAAGTCATTAGCTGTTTACATTTAAATGAAAAGTACACGAGCTAGAAATGCAAAGCAGAACCTCAAGCATCTAAGAAGTAATATTTTATAATGGGAAAGGACCTACAAAGCTGGAGAATGAATTTTAGTCCTACAAATGGCATAAACCAAATATAAAGAGGAAGGTACACCCAAGGAAGCCAAGAAATAAGATAGGACTGCCAACAGCAGCAAAGCAATGTCCCAGCAAGAGCAGAACAAAGATCATAACGAAACAAGAAATAAAATGGATGGAAACATCCCATTTTAAACAAGGGAACTTAAGCACAGTTCTTACTGTTGCTGCAAAGTAACTGTTACAAATGAAGAGTTGGAGCTTGTCTCAAGATAAAATTTGGTTTCCCCATAAAAAAACATTAATGCTTCATTTTCTAACAATGACCCTGCAGCACCTGATCGGGTGAGTTCATCCTTAACTACTTTAAAACACTTCTCTTTAACATGACCTGTGTTTTCTTCCCCTACAGATATAAAATCATCACTACAGAGAGGAGAGTGTGGTGTGCGCTGGGGCTGTGCTGGGTGCTGTCCCTGCTGGGAGGGCTCGTGCCCATGCTGGGCTGGAACAGGGCAGGCCCAGGGAGCCCCAGCTTCCTGCGGTGTCGCTTCATGGCTGTGATGAGGATGGATTACATGGTGTATTTCTGCTTCTTCACCTGGACCCTGGTGCCCCTGCTCGTCATGTGCGCGCTGTACGCTGAGATCTTCTGCATCATCCGCGCGAAGCTCAGCCAGGGCTCCAGCGTCAGAGGGGCTGGGGCTTTCTACGGACACGAGTTCAAGACAGCCAAGTCTCTTGCACTCGTTCTCTTCCTGTTTGCAATATCCTGGTTGCCTCTGTGCATTATGAACTGCGTTTCCTATTTTTACCCTGAGTCTCAGATCCCCCCCTATTTGATGTACTTGGGAATCCTCTTATCCCATGCCAATTCTGCCATGAACCCCATTGTCTATGCCTGCAAGATAAAGAAGTTCAAAACCACGTACCTTTTAATTCTGAGGACCTATATCCTGTGCAGAAAACCAGACCCAGCTCTTACAGAGCAAACAACAGACCCCCAGTCATAAATAAAGGTTGAACCTTTACCGGAGCATTGACAAACCACCTGGCTTTGCTGAGAAACTCTTGGGAAACTGCAGCAAGCTGTAGATCTGAGCTACTCCAAAGCTGTATGGGAATATATTTCTTTATATGCTATCATTTCTAAACACAGCAGATGGAAATTTTGTCTAGCGTTGGGGGTTTTGGGGTTTTTTAACATGAAGATTGGTTTAGTTGATTGAAAAAATGGATGAGTTCTTTGCTGTTCATAATCCAGCAGCTCCCAACCTTTCTCTTCTCTGTCCATGTAAACTAAACCTGTGTCTGGTCAGCCTGTGCTTCAGCCAGTGTTGTCACATTTTTTTAAATAATAAATATTAGATGGATTTTACATTAATTCAGCCTGCTGAGTCCTCCCATGACCATGACCAACAAACCCAGCCTGCCCAGTTTCAGTGTCCTGCCTGGGATGGCCCAGAAGTTGTGATAATTGTCACACTACAGCTGACACAGCCCATTTTTAGGGAACATGGGTCAAACCGAAAAGAGCTTGGAAAAGGCCAGACTCTTCTCCATCTTTGAATAATAAAAGTGATCTAGAAAAAGCAGAAAACGGAGTGCATAATTCTGTTTCTTATCTTTGAGAATGTTGGCATCTGCTCCTTCAGCTGCTATCAGACATCTGATTTCTCATCCGATGGAACCTTGTCCCAGGCCAAAGCCCTGCCCAGTGACACAGCTCAGCTCTATAAATAGCCAAACCACCGCACAAGAACATCAGAACTCGCTGCACCATCTCTGATGACCACTGATGGACCTGATTGCTTTCAGCAGCAAAACAGGTCCCACCTAAAGAGCAGAAAATGCTTCGTTAGAACGATGCACAGGGAACTCTGCTGCTGTGTTTTGGATAAATGGAGGGAGCAGCACTGCTCCAGATCCCTGGCAGGCTGCCTGGCACCCTGCAAGGGAACGAGGCACAAGGTCAGGGAGGAGAGCAGAGAGCACTGAGAGCAAAGTGAGCGCAGAGCAGTCCCAGCCTGCGGCCCCTGCTCCCCCCGAGGGACCCCAGCTCACCCTCCAGCCAGGGAGGGACTGCTCCCCTGTTTGCTCTGTTAAACAGAGCTTGAAGGAACTGCCGTGCCTGAGGGGAGAGCAGACAACAGCAAAACAAAGAGCACAAGTTGTGCTGCTGACCCTGTGAGTCTGTGGCACCCACAGCAGTCTGTGGCCAAACCCACAGCACCACACACCAAATTTCAGAGCATCACAGCGTCTGGCCACCATTTCCAGTGGTCCCTGGGGATTCCAGCAGCTGCAGAGAGGAGCAGGCAGGACAGCCCCGGGCAGCTGGCGGAGCTGGAGCCCTGCTCTGGTACCCGGGGCTGGGAAGGCACAGCAGCACAGGCACTCACAGCCTGTGCCATCCCCGGCTTGGTGCTGCCATCAGGTGGCACATCCAGCCCTGCTCCTTCCCCTGGAGCCTCCGGGGTGGCTCTGACAGAGGCACTCGTGCTAACTTATCCCCACATTATGAAAAGGGAATGATTTTTCACTTTTTCACACTGTACTTAGAACACTGTGGGTAAGAACACATGAACGAACATTTCCAGAGATTTCAACTGTCACACTGTGATTGTGCATTTCTTTTACAGGACCCAATCAGGAAGCAGAGATCTGCATACAAACATTTCATTATCATCACTTCAATAACAGAAAATAACTAATCAGAGCACTTGGCAATGAAAAAAATAAGGAAAATGCTATAGCTGATGACAGAAAAGGGAAAACACAAGGGCACAGATGTGGATAGATGCAGAGAAACATTTTCATTTCTGAGTTCTCTCTGGTAGCACTCAGAAACGGAAACTTTACAAGGACAGGGAGATTTCTACAGATGAGGAAATCCTGTATAGAAAACCTCAATTTGCCCACAGGTGTTGGCAGCCGGTTTGGAACAGGACTCTTACTTTCCCCTCATAACTACAAAAAGAGCTGAGTAACAGAGGGCAGCAGGGCATCCCCAGAGCACTGCAGGCCTTAGTGCAACATCCCAGAGGATGTGTTTTGATGTCCAGAAAGCAGGAACATTTTGATTTCACTGGGAACTTCTTCATCACACAGGCAGTGGTGTCTGGCCCCGCTGGAAGACCAAAGTGCTGTAGGTCACCTCATTCTGGGGATGGAAGAGAAGCCACAAACATTACAGTGCACAAACACTGCAGGGCAGCAGCAATTTCCCACTTTTAACTTGTCCTCAGCACCCCACACCATAAGCAGCCTGTCCCTGCATGAGGAAATGGGAAAATGCTGGTCCATCCCACTGGTCAGTCTAGTGCAGGGCTCTGGGTCAAGGCTCCTTTAGGAGCTTCCAAAGAATTAATATCACAGAGGAAAATGGCAGAAACGCTTGCCCTTTCAAAAGATTTCTCCTAACCTGTCTAGTCAGTGGTTTAGTTAAAGCCCAGAACCCTTGAAGTTCCTTGTCAAAAGAACTGCTGAGTAACAATTGAGTCTCAAAGGCAACTTTGCTCCCTCCCAACCCAAATTAATATTTACCACACTGTCAAGAATGTGAAATATCTGCATAAAGTGTTAGAAATAACCGTTGTGACATTTACCTGGGTGTTCCTGGCAGATTCCTCAGCCACCATCTGGGAGAAAACTTCCTCCTGTAAATTTTGGTGGGATCTCTTATAACCTAGGAAGGAAAGGGAGCCCAGTCTCAGCTGTTTGCACTGTGCTTGGAGGCAGCAACACAAGGGAGGCTGGAGGGGGCTGACAGACAGGTCCTGTGTAAAATGTGCCCCTGTCCCTGCCCTGTCCCTGCCCACCTGTGGCAGTGGCCAGGATGAAAGGGACAGAGGAATTCAGTGTGGCCGAGATGAGGATGAGAAAAGCCCACAACCAACAAAAACCTCCACAGCTCATCAGTGGCAAAGTTAATTCTTTCCTGAAAACAACCCCTGGGATGATTCACGAGGAGTTGCTGTGTGGAATGAGCTGCTCTTCAATACAGAGTCATTCAAGGCACTTTCTAACTTCTTCAGTTACCATCACCCTGCTGTTATTTCCTCAACTGTGCCACTTACTTTTCCTGCAGAGGAAGATGATTGCAAAAACCAGGACGGTCAGGAGGACGCCAGAGATGAAGGCCAGTGACATGTACAGTATTTCACGGCTGGTGATACACAGAAAATCCTGTTAGAATTCCCAGTTTTAACAGAGGGGTTGAAGCATCCGTAGCGCTCAAATTCACCAAATTTTATGGAGTGTAGTGTGTTTACCCAAGCCCCATGAGATTAACAGGTGTGTATCTGCATTGAGCATCACTAGGAATCACCCAGACTAGGGAATTCTAACCAAATTTTAAACCCCCAAAATGTTAAATATATGATATATAACCCTCCCCTTGCAGAAGGAGGCTGCAGTCTCAGGGAACTTTGGGTTTGAAGTCAGAAGATAAAGGTGCAGCGTTTACCTATTAATCAAGCATTTGACATCTGCAGCTCTGAAATCATCTGCAGGGGTGGGGATGGTGGTGTGGATGGTGGTGGGGACAGTGGTAGTAGTGGAAATGGGTTCTGGTACAACTGCAATAGAAAAAAAAGCATCACAAACTTGTCTTAAAACGTGCAAATTTCTCCAGTAATACTACAAGCAACTAGAACCACGTGCAGGCCTGTGTCTGTACAGGTCTGTCTGAAAGTGGAACCACCAGACAGGAAAATTCAGTTGTTCAGAGGGTGACTGTGCCAGGGCAGCCTCTGGCAGCCATGCAGTTCTTCCCCAAACACCCCCACATCTGCTGAGCCACCCCACTGCAGCCCCAGAACACTGCAGCTAAGGAAATTCCTTAAAATTAAACTACCTGCAGCTGGTCTTGAGGAAGAGCCTCCCATTCTCTCAGAGCATTAACTGACACAAAGAAAAAAGCTAAAAGGAGGGGAAAAAATTGTATTTATATACATATACATATGCACGTGAACAAAACAAACCTGTCACCCTCTTCTAACCCAAAGCCTTGATTTCGTTTTTATCCATTTCTTAAAAACCTTATAGAAGTGGCACAAAGCCACTCAAACCTGGAAGTTCCTCTGCATCAATCCCATTTCCCAGCACACAGGGGTTCACTGCTCCTTGATGGTCACACCCAGGAAATGGAGGATATTTAGTAACTACAAAGCACCTACAGGATTATCTTTCAGCAAATAAAACCCTATGAACATTTTCATAATCAGAAGCAGCTTTCAAAAGTTCCTCCATTGATGTTTTTGTTTCTCAAGTTAAATTGACTTTTCCCACCAGAGCAGGAACAGCAACTTTCTTCTCAAATTTGGGGATGAAATCTTAAAGATAGGGATTCTTATTCTGCTACAAAATCCCTACCCTGGTACTTCTCACCACATGGTTTGCAAACTGTATGTCATAAACAATGCACAAATTTTACAACAGCATGAAAATAAATACCGTTCTCTGTTGCTGCCACTTTCCTACTGCATCCCATTGTTGCCCACATTCCGGATGAGTCAAACCATGGAACTCCCAGTTTCCTGAGCAAGCCTCACAGGGCTGTGTTTGCAATAATAAAAGAAACAAGAAATGGTACAGCTCCATCTTACCTCCCACCATGGAAGTGCTGCTGGAAAGCCCCGAGTGTCAGCACACCAGTTGAACCACTTGCTTCGTGAGGAGAATCTGTCACACCAGTTAAAAGCTCGAATGTCAATCAGATGTGGCCTTACACAATTGTGGAAGTTAAGCAACTTCACTTTTTTATTTAAATTAACAAAAAACAGGAAACCCTGACAGACACCTGCATTCTCTGGAACTGTTAATCTAAAAAAAGGCAACTTCAGCTTAGGCTGGCTTGAAGCAAGGTTCTTGCCTCTGAAGAACACCATTTTAGTGTACTGAGAAGTGTAGAAAACCATGTTTCTTAACCCCACTGAGCAGCGGGACTGCAGGCACCCCCCAGTGTGCTCACTTGGGTTCATGGACTCCAAAAATCACATCCCAGCACACACAGGAGGAGTTTATTCGTGTGTGTGCTTTGCTGGGATTTTTGAGTTTTAACAAACTCCTTCATGGTAAAGCTTCCTACAAAAAGAAAATGAAAGTACTTACGAAAATCCAGAAAAACCCCTCTAGAATAAAGTTACCCATTTCCCTGTTTCAAACTGAGTACTGACAAGGTCAGCTGATGCCAAGTTTCTCAGCAGCTTTTGACATATTTCATGTCTGATCACTCTTTCTCCAGAACTGAAACACTTTCAACACTACAGGAACTTTATGGTGAAAGAGTTTTTCCAGCTCCTTCAGAAAACAAGGCCGTTCACTCAGAGCACAGGGCCGGTGAATGGCAGCACAAAGCATCCTGACTTTACAATGTTTAAACAACAGGAGGTGTCAGGGGTTGTCATCACACAGAACTCTAACACAGGGATCACTTCTGGCTCCAGAATTTTTCGCTGTGAAGTTCTGTGTCTCTGGAAGTGTTCATGGCCAAACAGGGAATCCAACAGGATCTCACACACTGTGGTTTCACTGATCCCCCACCATGAACCAGCTGCAGTGGCTGGTGTGACCCATGCAGTGACTTCAAACACAGACAGGCAGTGACTGTTGTGAGTGAAAGACAGCAGAGGAGTTGTTTTTTCTTTGTTTAATGGTATTTTAGAGTCATACAGGTTCCAACAGTAGGTATGGGACAAGTCACTGGGCTCAGGTGTGCTCACACGGCTGCATGGGCGCTCTTGGACAGCGCCTTCAGGTCCAGGATGCACTTGGCAATACTCTCCTTTTGCTGCAAGAGACAGGAAACAGACTTCAGACGACATTTCAACAAGCAAAATAGATATTTAAGTGCATTTTAGATAATCCATTTTAGATCCATAAGTTACTGATTAAGAGGAATACAATGATAGCTCATTAAGTGAGAGATTCACATACAAACAAGGGCATCTGCACCAAAGCACAGATTCACGGAATCCCAGACGGTTTGGGTTGGGAGAGACCTCAAAGTGCCACCCCCTGCCATGGGCAGGGACACCTCCCACTGTCCCAGGATCCCCATCACCTCCTGAGCCAGGGGCCCTGAATCTTTGTGCAGGTAAAACCCAGCAAGTACCTGCTGAGGTGTGATGCTCTGAATAACACTCTTCTCCACCCACTGGATCATGTAGTCCTGCTCCTTCTGCCTCTTCAGGTTCTGCATGGCCACTTGGTAGTCCAGCCTCTTCTTCACCTCGTTGTAAACCATCAGTAGCCGCTCCCGGTAGTTGGTTTCCAGCAGCATTGCGATGTTGTTCTGCACACACAGCAGGAAACAAAAGGTTCACAATTGGCAGAACACCAAGCAGCAGCAGAACACGTGCAGCAGGAGGCCCAGGATCCCAGCACGGCAGGCTGCCCTGGGGCTGGGCAGCACAGGTGGCCCTGCTCACCCGCTTGGCGTCAAAGAGGTAAGTGCGGCCCTCCACCCTCCACTGCTCCTTCTTCTCCTCCTCGATGGCTGTCTGCAGGGCCTGGATGGCCTCATTCTTCATGGCTAAAGCTGAGGCCACTTTCTCCTGATAGAAGAAGAAAAAACCCATGCTTCAAAATCAAAGCCAGATGAAAGGAAAACAAGCGATCTGCAATTAATTCTGAAATGTTGCATTAAGCTATGAGAAAGGTCTGTGTGAACTGCCCTGTGCCAGAGCTAAGGTTAAGCTGTGTCAGGAGAGAAAAATGAGGGCTCACAATCAATCATGGAATCCCAGACTGGTTTGGGAACAATTCCTTCCCAATATCCCATCTAACCCTGCCCTCTGGCAGTGGGAAGCCATCTGTACTTTAACAAAATCACTCCCTACCAACAACTACAAAGTCAAGTTACAGTTTCGTTACCTCATTAAGTTTGTCAGCAAAAGCTGCCACATCAGGCCCAAACTTCTTGATGCCATAAATGATGACTGTCAATATGCAGGCAGCTGCTGCTGTCTCGTGGTTAATGACGTAGATCTCCTTGGAGAGAAGGTAGAGCAGGAGGCCAGTGCCCAACATGTAGGGCCCTACAGAAAAAATAAAGCAGCGTTACTTGCATAAAGCATAAAGAGGCTCAGTAAGTGCCTAAGAGTGAGGCAGTTTAAAGGCTAACATTATCAGGAAGAAGGGTTCTGTTTTACCAGGACAAAGAGCAGAGTCACAATTCCACCTGGGAAAGGTGCAACAAGAAAGCTCAGCAAAAATGGAAGCAACTTGCACCCGGACCTGCTGCTTCTGCTCATTCAGAAACATGCAGAGTTCCCTGTGCTGCACTGGCTTGTTCTTCACAACCCACACACACAAAAAACTAATTTTCACTAATATTTTACCTTTTCTGCAGCCAGAACTGGTGGAGAGAACTACATAAACATAACTAAAAATGGTAAAAACCTATATTAACCTGTAACTCCTGTTTTGGGGTAGAGAAACTGGAAAAACTCTTCAGGGATCAAACCATGACGAACTTCTCCTCCCTTCTCAGGCAGAGGTGGCACAGGAGCAAAACTCTGCTGAGTTGTGTGCAGGGGTCTTGTCGTGTGCAACACCCTATAAACAAGGAGAATATTTCAATTATGATTCTTACTAAAAAAGCCGACAGAAATAGTCCCCAAACACACCCTTAGATGAGGCTCAAACACATTTCCAATTAAATAAGTAGGTAACTGGTGAGGGCCTGGGACAGGCGCCCAGAGAAGCTGTGGCTGCCCCTGGATCCCTGGAAGTGCCGAGGCCAGGCCGGACCTGCTCTAGGGGAAGGTGTCCCTGACCACGGCAGGGGCTGGAACTGGATGAGCTTTAAGCTCCCTTCCGACCCAAACCGTTCCGCGATTCGGAGAAGTTGGCATTTCTGGGACACACCTCCTCTCAGGAAGTGGGTGGGACTAGATAACCTCCAGAAGTTCCTTCCCACGGTGCCTATTCTATACTCCTACAACATGAATGAGGAAAGTAGAGGCTAAAGCCCAGAATAACGCTGTTTCAGCACAAACAGCTCCCGAGGGGCTCCCCCGTACTCACCCCACGGCGACAGGCGGCGGCAGCGCCCTCAGCGCGGCGGGGGCTGAGAGGACAAGAGGGCAGAGAGCGCGTCAGGGCAGAGCCGGGCCAGCCCCCCCGCCCGCCACCCCGCTCCCATCCTCCCCGGAGCAGCGGCGCTCCCCGCGGCTCACCGGCGCGCAGGACGAGGCGGGACAGC
>VZRL01004160.1:682001-692414 GCA_013397895.1 Origma solitaria
GGTAGCGGGGCTGCGGCGCGGGGGGCGCGGGGGCGCGGGGCCCGGACCCTCGGGCCATCCCGGGGCTCCCCACGCCGCGCCCCGCGCCTCCCCTCGTGTCTCTCCCGCAGACGGGGCCCTGCTGCTGGGCGCCTCGGGGCTGAACGGGCGCTGCTGGACCGGCTCGCTGTGGGTGTTCGCCGAGCCCCGCCGCGCCCCCAGCGAGGGCTTCTGCACCGCCGGCGTGCAGACCGAGGCGGGGGTCGCCGACCTGTGCTGGGTGGCTGACAGGGGCATCCTGGTGGCCTCCGACTCCGGTAAGCATGGCGTATCTCGGCCATGCCTCGCTGGGGTGTGTCTGTCCCCTCTCCCGCTGCGGTGGGTGGCATCTCTGCTGAGCTGGTGTCCCCCGCTCCGCTCCTGTCCCTGAGCTGGTGTCCCCCGCTCCGCTCCTGTCCCTGAGCTGGTGTCCCCCGCTCCGCTCCTGTCCCTGAGCTGGTGTCCCCCGCTCCGCTCCTGTCCCTGAGCTGGCGTCCCCCGCTCCGCTCCTGTCNACTGAGGTCGGTGTCACCCTGTATCCCGCAGGTGCTGTGGAGCTGTGGGAGCTGGAGGAGAACGAGAGCCTCATTGTGAACAAGTTCTGTAAATACGAGCACGATGATATCGTGATGTCCGTGTCTGTCCTGGCCGGCAGCAGCCAGGCTGTCAGCGGGGGCAGGGATTGCTGGTGAGTGTCCCCAGCCTGGCAGCCGTGTCCAGGGCCGTGCTGGACACTCACTGCTCGCTCTTGTCCACAGCGTCAAGGTCTGGGACATCCCGGAGCAAACGGTGCTGCACTGCTACAGAGGTGAGTTGCAGCCCACCCCACTCTGTCCTTGTAAGCCCCTTACATCCCACTTGGATCCTTTCCCCCAACCCCTTGTCTGGTGAGGCCCCCTTAAGCTCAGGGGTGTCCCAAGGACTTGTGGCTGTGGTTGGATTGGGCACTCATCACTTTGGTCAGAAGCACTTGGCTGTTGCTGAGCAGAAGTTATGCTGTACCTGGGCATAAACTAATCTGTTAAACTGCTGTGCCTCTGGAGGTCATGGGGACAATGTGGGAAAGTTGGATACAACCTTTGAGGCTCTTTATCCTTTTGTGCTTTGGTAGCTCACTCCGATGCAGTGACATGTGTGGCTTCCTGTCCTGGTAAGGACACTGTGTTCCTGTCCTGTGCTGAGGTAAAGCTCACTCTATTGTCTAACTCTACCCCATAAAAATGAGATTTAACTTTAGGTATTTACAGTTTAATGCACTAGAAACCACCTCATGTTGCAACCTGCCTACCTCTGTTATTGCAGTGTTCCAGATAAGTTGATAATCAGTTTACCAAGCTGATTCCTACAGGTTTGTATCAAATTTTGGGAGCTCCTAGTTCTGTCCTGGCGATGACTGAAGGCTGCACTTAATGGCAGCATCATTTTAATGAAAGGAATAGGGGGGTCATTTTGACTATGGGTCAGCAGTGAATCTGAATTTATGCAACAAAGAAATTGTAAAATTCTTCTCATTCCTTTTGGATTTTTAGGACAGCAGAATTTTACTCTGGGACACCAGATGCCCCAAACCAGCTACCCGAATTGGTAGGTTTCAGTGCGCCGTGGCTGCTTCTGCATGTGTTTGTGTTGGAAGAAATAAATTATTTTATGCCTGACTTCTGAGTCTAACTCCAAATCTAGTGATGTGCATGTTAAAATCTCAGGAGGTGTAACACTGTCACAGAGGTACAATAAGCTTAAAACACTCGTCTTGATGCAGTAGCAGTGCTAAATGAGATGGAGGAGGAATATCTTTGTGCTGACTCCTTCCACACTCATCCCGGTTTCTTCCCTCACAGTTTGCAGTGCCTGTAATCACCTCCCTACCTCAGTCATGTGGCATCCACAGAAAAGTGACATCTTTGTCTTGGGTAAGGATCTGGACTTCACCAGGCAAATCAAGGTCGTTATTGTCACTGGACAGTTTTTGGGTAACTTCATCCCCTCTCTGGCAGGTGATGAAAGTGGAACAGTTGCACTGGTGGACACAAAGAACCCTGACTCTGCCCTCAGCGCGGCTGTGCACACCCGCAGCATCACGGGCTTTGCTTTCTCTGCACACAGGTACGGAATGGTCCTGCCACAGGACTGCAGCCCCTTAGAACCTTAGTTATTTTTGAGTAAAACCTGTGAGTTCCAGTTTCGGCCTTCTTATCAAGGAGATTGTAGCAAAGAATAGAGCAAATCAAGCAATGTCTCACTTCTGACGTGTGAATGTGCATGACAAGAATGCTGCAGTTCCAGAATTACTGACCCACACACTGTGCGGATTTTTCTAATTAAAGTCACCTCTGATTAAAAAAGGATCACTTGCTTTCAGACTCTAATAGAATATTCTCTCTCAGTGCACTGGCACCCTGCCAAATGCTGATGAGGACATTTTTGTAAGATTTTCTGTGAGTTAGTTCGCTGTACCTGGGTCAGGATCACTTTAGAATCCTGCTTTT
This sequence comes from Origma solitaria, assembly GCA_013397895.1. Classification (NCBI taxonomy): domain Eukaryota; kingdom Metazoa; phylum Chordata; class Aves; order Passeriformes; family Acanthizidae; genus Origma; species Origma solitaria. Next base: position 684,506 of record VZRL01004160.1, read on the forward strand.
CACAAGTTTATCCCCAAAAATTCTTGTTTGATTGTCCTAACTGTTCTCATCTCTGTCCTCTAGTTCACCCTTACTGGCTTCAATCAGTGAAGACTGTTCAGTTGCTGTTCTTGACTCAGACCTCTCAGAGGTGTAAGTACAGTCAGAATGTACTCACTGCTATTGTCTTCTTGACTTCTCGAGTTAATTCTTAACACACAGAAACACAGGATGGTTTGGGTGGAAGGAACCTTAGAGATCATTCATTCCACCCCTGCCATGGCAGGGACACCTCCCACTGTCCCAGGCTGCTCCAAGCCCTGTCCAGCCTGGCCTGGGGCACTGCCAGGGATCCAGGGGCAGCCACAGCTGCTCTGGGCACCCTGGAGGTGAAAATATTCCTAAATAGAGGAGTGCATCTGAACAACCCAGCAGTCAGGGATTGCACAAGCACACATACTCGCAGTGCTTGAAGGCTAATGGAGTGTTGATGTTTTCCAGGTTCAGAAACCGTTCTCATCAAGACTTTGTAAAAGGCTTGTCCTGGTCTCCTTCAGATGATGCCTTGCTCACTACAGTTGGATGGGATCATCAGGTTTTACATCACACTGTCCCCATACCAGCTGGTGAAGCTTCTGGAATCAACTGTGTAAAAGAATAGTTTTATAAACTCATGGTCCAAGTTCCTTCCTGGCATCACTTTGGTTCTGCTGAAGTCGAAGGTGTGTGGACTGGAGTGGGGATGGTCTGCTGTCTGCCTCGAAGCTTGTGGCTAAGAAGGTTCCTGTAGTAATTTTGAATTAGTCATAAGTTAGTTACAAACCAAGCTTTACCCTCTCCTCAGGAGTGGCTTCTCCTGTAATAAAAGACTTTGGTTTCACCCAGAAAAAATTGACTTCAGGCACAGAGGAGACTTGGAGAGACAGGGAATTAGGTGTAATGAAAAAAGAAATAAAGTCAAAAAGACTTGATTCCTTCCTCAGTTCTCCAGACTACCCATGAAAATAATGTAAACTTTTGGGGGAGGTTAGCAACACACCTCTTCTTGGGTAGAGGTGAGAGCCTCACCCTTGAGAAGGTTCTTTGCTCTGTAAATCAGGTGGAATGAAAAGAGCTGTTGGGATTTGAGGACGAGCAGGGGTCCAGTGCAGCACATGGCTCAGAGGATTGGGCCCAGCACCAGTGTGGAGCCTCTGGGGAGCACTGGTTGTGCGCTGGTGTAAAATGCCAGCGTTCGGTGTCAGGATGGGAGGTGAGGATCCCTGGAAGCTGGAGTCCTGCAATCAAACACTTGGGGATGGTGCTGAAATCCCGCGGTGCCCCAGGGCCAGCTCCAGGGGCTGGAAGGCAGGAGGGAGCAGGTGCTGTGCTCTTTGACACCACATTTCATCTCCTCTGTGCTGAAGGCAACTTACCCAAGGGTCAGATCTGTGAACAAAAGGTTTGTGGGAGGGAAGAACTGGACTAAGGACTTCAGTTGTCATTTGCTTGCTCCTGTGCCAGACTCTGCTTAGTATAAACCAGATCCATGCACTTGTGACAAGTGACTTCTTGTGCTGGCGACTGAGGGGACAGGACCTTGCCCTTCTCCCCAAAACCAACTCCACAGAGCCCCTAGAGCTGTTTTTGTCAAATACCACATACATTTCTAACTCACCTCTTTCCCTGGAACATATTTAGCTGGAAAAAGTCGTTGCTCTGCATGCATTGCTGCTGCTCTAGATATGGCTTGGTCTGGCCTAGTATTTCCTAGACAGAATTAAGCAAGTCCTGACTAATGAAACAAAAATACTGTTGAAATGAATGTTACCCCTGGTTCTTTAGCATGATAGCAGCACTTAAATGTACACTGCTTCCAGTTTTTATCTCTGCATACACATAGGTTTAGTTGTGCAAAGCCCACAATTAATTTTTAGGCAGACTAAGCTTTCCCAGGCTCTGTACTTTTCTCATACTCTTTGTAAATCTCACTTGCTGCTTTTTTAATTCCCGTGTCATACAGGTGTTTACAGAGCAACTTCTGTTCTAGAGCAGTGTATGACGAGGAAAAGGTAAACGATGGTAAAAACTGACACATTTCCTCAGAAATGCCCCTTGAACCACAAAGTTCCCTGAAGTTAGGGACTTCTGATGCTGTACTGAAACAGGTCTTGTGCTGGTTCTGAACAAGTTGTCTTGGAAGGTAATTTTCATTTGTAACTGGGTGTGAGTTTCTCTGGGCCACTTCTGTAGCATTGAAGAGCCAGCTGAGATCACCCGCACAGTTCAAGTTGTGATTTCAGTCCCTGATATTAAAACTGTTCTTAAATAAATGTTCACTGTATTCCTGTTCAATGCCAGGGTACTACAATTCTTCAGCACTGGTGCAAGGCAGGCCCTGGGTCCTGCTCTTTTTCAGGAAGCTTTTCTTTCCAAAACTTTTTTACATTGGGTTTCCATCACGCACAGCAAAAAAGAAAAGATTAAATGTCAAACATTAAACTGCACTAAGTTCCTCAAATTACCACAGGTAATAAAATAAATATATAGAATAAATACAGAAAAAATAAGTAAAATAGAATAAAACAGTCCATGGCAAAAGATTCCTGGTGGACGGTGAAGCCTGTATGGACAGCAGGTCATCAGCGATGTGTTTTTACAATTAAAGACTAAAAACCCCCTCAGTGTTTCAGCATCTGGCAGATGTTTGTTGTGCCACAGGATGGCAGCAGCTGCCCTAAACAAGGGCAGGGCAGCACGGCCCCAGCTTTGCACAGTACCTTAGAGAATACCTGCTTTTGGGGTTTCTACCACTTGGGTTTATTCACTCTCAGAGGAACAGAGCAGCAGCTCAGGAGTCGCTCCTGGTGCACAGCCTGGCTCAGGGCTGGCGAGGCTGCAGTAAAACCACAGGACATGAGCAGCATGGCAGAACTGCCAGCGATCCCACAGCAGTCCTGGCTGGCTCTGAGCTCCCTGCAAGGAAGGGAGGGAATTCTGGGGTTTGGGGCTTGCTCAGCTGCCCTGCACCGCACGCCATGCAGGTTTGGGGACACCTGGGGACACAGGCTATGGCTCCTGTAAAAGCTTCGAGGCACACACGGCACACATTCCCCTCCTCGCAGAGCCTGGGGCTGTAGCCAGAGCTGCACGAAGGAGATGAGAATGGAGATCAGTTCATTTTGAGGAGTGGAGAGCAGAAGCCACTGCAGACAATGCTCTTCTGTTGCTGCCTGCATTGCTCACACTGCGCTTGCAGTTTTGGGCACAACATTCGAGTTGGGACTTGTAAGAGGTATGAGAGTTTCGTCCCTAATGAACAGCTCCAACCCAAGCACTATTTATAGAAGCTGCAGCAGCTCCTCTGTAGCCTGCCCAACCAGCTGGGCGGCAGTGACAGAGCTCTCGGGGCTCAGCTGCCCCTCCATGCCCTGACTGGGCTTCCAAAAACACTGAAATGGCCACAGGCTTTGATCAACTGCTCAGAGAAATGGGACCAAGCCCTGGGTAAGGTGAAATTCAAACCCTGGCTGAGCTACATTTTCCCATCCTTTCAGTGACATGCAAACTTCTCTGGGGCGGTGACCGCCGTGCTGGTAAGTAACACTAAAAAAAAAAGTCAGACCACACATGTAATAAAACAATACATCCAGAAATGTTTAATGCAAGAAAGTTGGTGTTCAATGGCACTCATAAATAAGAGACTTTGTTCAATACTTTACAGCTAACACTCTGTTACACTCCCCTAGCAGGAACTTTTGAGGAAGAGGCAGCTGCAGGGGATAACTTAAGCTGTATCATGATTTGAATGACCAAAATGCATCAGAAAGGGTGAAGTGAGAATAATTCCACTCCCAGGCTTCAGCACTGCCCTCAGCACTGGTTGCTTTGCTCTGTTAATACTCCTTAGCTCTGTTTCTTACTCTGTTGCTAGACTTCCCCGCTGGAGGAGCAGAAACAGGAACCTAGGGACAGTTTATCCACACACCTGACAGAGGTACCTGCCCCTCCCTGCAGTCCTCATTCATCAGAGATTTAACTCTGTCCCCGAGTGCTTTGGCTGCCAACAGCTCTGACAGTGCTCCCTTTGTCACAGCAGCCCCAGGATCAATGTGGAATTGTCACTGAAATACCAGAATTTGCTGAATGCATTCAGAAGGAGCAGGGATAGCCCAATGTGTTTAAAGAACAGAAGCGTTCCACTGCTGCAAACCTGCATGCTAACCAGTTCTACAGCCGGGAGCAGAGTCCAACCTGATCTAGCGACAGCTCGGTTCCCTGTGCATTCCCCGAGTGGTGTTCTTGAATGAGTAATGGCTATTTTATAAAGCTGACTTGACATTATCACACTTCTAATACTAAATTAAATATGTCTGCTAGAAATGAGACACTCCATGGTGTCTAACACCGTATTTTAACCACACGTGAATTGTGTGTCTGGGTGAAGAAGTAAATGTGACATTCAAAGCGAGTGCCACCACTGGAGTGTCACATTTTTCTCTAAAAAGAAAAAAAACCTTGTGTTGGAGAGATTCCAATTAGGAAGAATTCTTGAGGTGGAAAATTGCACACACACACCCTGCCCTCCCCATTTCTGGGCAAAGTCAGTACCAAAAGCTGAAATCACCCATCCAGCCTTACATTTAAAATTGTTTTTGAGAGCTCATTTGCAATTATAGCTTATTATTTTGGGAAAAAAAGTATCAGGAATTAAAAATATGAAGTTGCAATGTTATCAAAGAGACTTCTTAGTTTTCTTTCAAGTTAAGCTGGTGAAACTTCACCCAATACTAAAACACAACCCTTAAGCCCCTCAAAGAGGATCACAGATTTACTTCTACAGATGAATAAGAATCCTCAAGATGCTCCTTTCATGGAGAAAATTCCCTGTTTTGGGGTGGGTGGTATTCCACATGACACTTGGCACACTTAAATATCCTTATAGTTACTCCACAGTCACTCTTCTCTGTAAATATTTTTTTTAAAACCAACACCCAGATATTTAAAGCCTATTACTTCAATATTGGCTGGGGTGAGCACTGGAAATCTTCCAAGTCACTGCGACTTAGTGGCATAAAAATGCCCTTTGAATTAGCTATTAGACTGATTATTGTATTTGCGTTTTCATTTTATTCACAGCAAAGTGAAGTTCAGAATACTTTAAAGCTGCTGCAATATCTGAAAGGGCTCTTAAATTATTAGGTAAAGCTGGAAATAACACAAACCAGAATGTCAGTGGCATGACACGAATATCAAGATAACTTTTGAGAATTCCACCATGAAGGAAAATTCATCCCTGACTTTGAGCTGAATTGTAGAGCAAGATCTGCTTGCAGGCCCCACAGAGGTGTGTGCGAGGCAGGGTGAGCTGGAGTGGAACCAATGGGATTTATAGCATTGAAAATAGAAAGTGCTTTCCATAAAAACAGACTAATGTCTCAAAGTGCTTTTAGTTTGTCAGTGATTAGAAAACATTCTCTACAAGTTTTTACAGCTATCTTACAGCGATTTTCAGCAAGTTTACCTATGAGGAAGATTCTCTATTTCTAGCTTCAGGAAGTTGGCTATTCCCAACTCAGGTCAGCTGTGGTGAGACCTCACTGTCACCCTGGAGGCTAAAAAACCCTCTCTAAGGCTCCCCACAGCTCCCACCCTGTGCACAGCCCCCAGCAGCTCCTCAGGGGCACCAGCAGGACGCAGGGACAGGTTTGCACACCCAGCACCTGGAAAAGCACCGAGGGGAACAGCGGGAGCCAGCTCCCTTAGGGTGTCCCTGCAGACACCCACACACCACGAGGGTAAACATGGTCACGCTGAAATTTAGCTTCTTGTGCCCCAAATCAGACAAAGGGAAGCTAAGTCTCAGCAGAACAGTTTATAAGGACGCTGGGGGTTCACAAGGGTGTGAAGTGGCAAGAGAAAGCCAGGGAAAGCACCAGCACAGCACCTGGACGAGTCACTGGCACCCAGCAGCCAAAGGAAAAGGATTGCTCCACATCCCACACCTCCAAGGTGATTTACAGCCATCCCTCTGCGCCTCACAGCCTCCTTTCACGGGGAATAATTGCCAACAGAAACATTTCCAGTGACCAAAAGGCACAGCAAAGCAAGGGCCCTGCTCCCGAAGCTGCTCCTGGAGAAGGGGCTCAGCCCCTGGCTTGGCAGGACAGGCACTCACTGCCAGGAGCTGGTTTAAGGCACAATTGCTTTGCTCCAGACTATTAAAGGACAGAAAGGGTCAGGATCTAAGCATCCTGAACTCTCATTCTATCCCACCAGCCTCACATTCTTATTTTAATTCCTGACATTTAGCTATACACTGCTTTGCTTCCATTGTGCACATCTCCCAGTTGGTTTCTCCCTGCTCCCAAACATGCCGGAGTTAAACCAATCAAAAAACAAACATCAAACAATCTTTCCAGTGGTGATGCTCTTTAAAGAGAGCTAAGGATGCTCTTTGGCTTTCCTAGCTGGCTTATCAGACTACAATTCTGAGAATAACCCAGGAGGGGAAATGGGAAAAAGGGAAAGCGCGTTTGCTCACGTAACAAGGCAGCAGCCTGTCCTCTGCAGTAACTACTCTCCGTGACAGTCTCTTGAGCAAAGTCCAAGCCTCAGGCTCATTCCCCACCTTCTCCATCAGCAGTTTCAAGCAGTGCATTTTCAGGCTGGGTTGGGACTGTCCCTGGCGCCCATGGAGAAGCAAAGAACCACCCCAGGCTCCTTCTCGCCCCTTGCCAGCCAGATGGAGCACAGCCCCGAGGCACGGCCTACCGATGGCTCTGGTAGGCGTAGGAGATGGGCTGCCGAGCGCCAGGTCTGACCGTGAAGGTGTTGGTGTGTCCCCCGTAGGGCGAGCCACCGTGGGCAGGCCTGCAGGGAAAACAGAGAGCGTCATGGAAAGCCCAGGCACACCTCGGCGTTTAGTCAGTACTGCAGGGATGTGTTTTACCGCCTCGTGTCTGCGTTCAGGGAGGGGAGGAAGGGACATGGCCCCAGGGTCACAGCTGGCACCAGGGAGGTACCACGGAACAGTCCCTGCCCTTGGAGCAGGGCAGCAGGAGGAGCCAAGGGCAGCTCTGGGGCCCTTTCAAAGGGACACCGGGGACAGGGGGTGGGCTCGGGGGCACGTACCTGCTGGCTGTCAGCACGCTGGCAGGAGAGAAATCGCCGTTCTGCCCCTTGTACTTGGCGTCAGCCCCGGCGTCGCCGTACGCCGTGCCCTTCCCGGCAGCATCCGCGGACACCCGCCGGCCCTGGGCGCTTGGGGGGCCGCTCCGGTGGGCGGAGCCCAGGCGGCGGGACCCCTCCCCGGCCGCGGAGCCGAACCCCCCGGGGCCGTAGGACGAGAGCGTGCCCGAGGCCCGGGGGGCTGCGGCTGCCCGGGGGTAGGAGCTGTCGGGCTCGGACACGTACAGGCGCTTCTTGATCAGCGGGCGTGGGTTGGGGCCGTGGCTGGGGAAACTCGTGGCGCTGCTGTAGTCTGGGAACTGCGGGGTGAAGTCACCGTTCCGCCAGCTCTTCTCCAAGGGCACGGGAGCCGCTGGCTCCTGGCTGCCCCCATAGCTGCGGCTGTAGCCAGACCACCTGAAATAGCGCGGCTCGCCCGAGCCCCGGCTGCTCTCAGGCACACTGGGACACTTGCGGCTCTCCTCCCGACGTGCGAGGGGACCCTTGTCCGCCTCGTTGCTGAATTCGGGGGGTGGGGGGATAATCCCGAAGTCCAGTGCCGTGTCGCCGTTCTCCTCCCGGGGCACTCCGTGGCGCGCTGGGCCGGGCTGGCTCGGCTGCCCCGAGTCCAGCAGGCCCCGCAGCAGGCTGGAGGCAGCGGCTCGCCGGGGCCCGGGGGGCTGCGCCTCGCCCACCGCCCGCACGTCCCGGCCCTGCTCCGATGAGCTGGAGAAGGAGGGGGGCTTGCTCCAGCCGGACCCCGCCGGACTGGCCGCAGACG
>VZRL01004160.1:694230-728206 GCA_013397895.1 Origma solitaria
TGCTGGTGCTGCTGGAGGGGGGGGTGGGGGCACCGATGGCGGTGGGGGAATGTCTTCATCCAGGTCGTCCCCATCGAGGGCCTGCGGGCGCAGGTCCCCCACTGAGCTGTACATCCGAAAATTGCCATTGACCTGGGAGCCAGAGCCTGCAAGAGCAGCGAGAGCACAGCGTGTGAGCACCCCTCCATCAGCACCGAGCCAGCCTGACCTGTGCCAGTGGCCCTCCCAGGGAGCCAGCCCCTTGCTAGGCTTGTCTAAAACTTCCTGAACTCTAACAGCCACTCTGCTTCACCCCTTAGGAATTAATTTTCAATGACTTAAAAAAAGGATTAATAGTAGACTCTATTTTAGCATGAAAATGTAAGAGCAGACTGTCTGCTCCAGAGCTCGACACACACACACTTCCTGCCCCGAGGGCATGGTGAGCGCTCTGTGCTGGCCAGGGCTCCACAGAGAACATCCCTTACCAAGAGCTGCCTTTTCCTCAAAGCCTTCTGGCACCGACGGCGTTGGCACAGCCACCCCATGGGATTCTTGGGCGTTCTGCAAGGGTTGAGAAAACAGAGCTGTCAGTTTTACTCCCAAGGATCAGAGCAAAGGGCTGACAAGCAGCAGGAGATTTATCCACAGAAACCGAGCCTGATGGGATCTGGGGCTGTTTCCAAGGCATGGAGGTCCCTGTGGAAGCTGCTGACAGGGTTTGAGGGGATGAGTGATGTGACCAAGGCTGCACAAGCCATGGACACAATTCCCCCGTGGTGAGGTGTGAGAGGCTGGAGAGGAGCTCAGCTATTCCACATCCTTGGGGCTCCCCAGCCCAGCCACAGCTCCTCACCATTCATGTACCAGCAAATGGAGCAGCTCCCCCGGCTTTGGTGGGTATTTCTCTGCAGCAAGCACTGCCACAGTCTCGTACACACCCCACTGAGGTCACAGACAGACCTGCAGCTTTTTGGGGAGCTGGCACCAGCATATCTGAGCACTCTGGGGAGAACTCCTCCTGGTGTGGTTTGTGTTTCAATTACTCCCTTCACATTCATGCTGAGAACTCAGCAGTGCCTTGAGCTGGTACAGGACCAGCAATTTAGCAGCCTACACATCTGGGAGGTGCCTGCAGCGAGGGCACCCCAGGTAATTATAATTACAGCCACCCAGGTGAGACACTGGGGCAGCTGACTCACCTGAGCGCTGACGGGGCTCTGCCAGCAGCACAGCCTCTCCTTTCCCGGCTCTGCCAGCAGCACAGCCTCTCCTTCCCGTGACTCACGGCTGGGTGGCTCTGAGGGGCTGCAGTGGCTCAGGGACCACACTCGGCACCCACGTGCAGAACACCTGTGCTGCTGACCAGGCACGGCCGGGAGGGACTAGCATGGCCAGGCTGTCACACAGGAGCCCTGAGGACAGTTTGGGGCACCACAGTGTCAGAAATTCACCGAGCTGCTAGGGAGCATCATTGGAGGGACAGACACGGGCAGTGTTCAGGGACACTCTGTGCCGTTCCCATCCACCCTGCTGCATTCCTGCCCACCCCAGGCAGCTGTTTGCGCTGTTAACAGCCCTTGACAAAGGAAATGTTATCCTGCCATCAGCCTGCGCCTCTCCCTGAGTGGCTTCCTGCACACAAAAGCCTGGGTAATGATTGAGCCCCTGCCCTTTGCCTTTCACGGTCGTTATCGCCGTTTTTACATCACATTGCTGTGGGATTCCAAAGTTTCCTCGATCAAAGGTCAGGCTGGATTTGCTCATCCAGCCCCAACCAGGCTCAGACAGCACATTAGGTTTCACACTGCCCTGGCGTGGGGAGCCCAGGAGCTGCTGGGGCAGAGCTGATTCAACAGCAGCACCTGAGCTCCCGCAGAAGAGCCCTGGGATGCCCCAGCTTAGGCAAAATAATAGGAAAACACACCTATTTCACTTGCTACATCCATCGCCCTGCAGATGACCAAAGATCCTCTATAACCACAGGGGAATGAGCCAGTTACTGGCGAGCCAGGAGCGATGGGAATTCACATTTCTGGGATGGCACAAAGGATCAGACAGCTCCGTGCTGATGGGGAAGCGAAGGTCTGGTAAGGCAAGAGGGCAGATGCTTAACTTCATCTAAAGCCAGAGGGAAGACAAAGGCCAAGAGAGGCACTTCAAGAGCTCATAATTAAATTGTCCAGAGCAACGAGATACCAAAGTCACAAAGAAAAAACCCCCAGCAGTTCCCATTTGCTATGGAAATCCATTGCCGCTAGTTTGCAGAGCGCCCTGAGGGTACCTGCTCATTTACAGGGAAACAAAGATGTCTGAGCTCTGCGTTAAAAGCAGAATATGCATCACCTGTTTGGATAGGCGTAGAAAGGGACTGGCCGTCAGAAGAGAGCTATGCAAAGCTGGAGGACACAGTCTGCGCTTCACAAAGGAGCAGTAATTTTGGACGTGTCATTTCAAACTGGGCAAGCCTGTTCATCACCAAAAATTTCTGTGGCAGTTGCTAACGCTCAGCATCTCTCAAAAACCACCCAGCCCCACGTCATGAGCTGGCCTCTAAAATGGAAAGCATCCCCAGCCCGCTGCCAGCCTGCAGAGATGACTGGGAAGATTGTTCCCTGTTTGCTCGGGGTGTGGCCAGCCCAGAAAACCTCCAGCTGATCGAGAGCCTCTCAGGGTGCTGTGCCAGGAACCTGCATTTCCAGTTTGTGGTACCTGGATCACATTTGTGCCTGCTGAGGATCCCGTGGGGGGAAGCTTTCACTGTAACCACCAGGAATCACTTTTCATCCCTGGAATAGAGTCAGGCGTCCCCGGTGAAGGGAGCCTGCCTGTCCTCATGGTCCCCAGCTCCCTGAGCTCTCAGGAGCCCACTCGTCCCACCCATTAAGGGAACATGGTTTGAGGCTGCCCATCACAAAAACCACCCCAAAACACAACTGCTGAGCACCTTGGGGGCTCGGAGAGGCCATGGGTCTTTCCAGATATGAAGAGCTGACCCCGAGCTCCTTGTTTCTGAGCTGGGGCAGTTTGGTGGTTTGCTGAAGGAATTCGTTCCCCCCGGGATGCCGAAGCTCTGCCTGCACCTGCTGTGCTGGGGCAGCCAGGGGGGCAGGGGGACGTGCGGGACCCCTCCCCTGCATCCTGCTGCGATTCCATGTGGGACAGCCCAGGGCCCGGCGATGTGGGGAGAGGAAGCTGCCCCAGGTGGGAAGAGCTGCCAGGTGCAGAGCCCAGGAGCTGCGGGGCAGGGCGTGTGCATCCTCCTGACTCACCGGGAGCTGCTCCCGTGGGTGGGGGGAAAGGGTTAAGCAGGAGCTGCAGAACAGCCCCGTGCAGGTGTGTACCTGGCGCAGGTATGTACATGGCAGCAGAAGAGCCTGTGCCAGATCAAATCATGATCAACCTTCACCAAAACAGTGCAAATATCCAACAGACTGATCCCTCAAAATGTTGCGTTTTCCTCCTAATTCCTTCAGTTAAAGCCGTTACTGTTGGAGGAGAAGCCCAGGTTGGTGAGGGACCCTCACAGGGGAAGAAGAGCCCAGGGCCCAGCAGCAGAGCACCAGGGCTTGTGTGGCAGCCTTCAGGATTTGTCCCAGGGGCATTCCTGCTCTTAATTCCTCTACCACACACACTTCCATTAACAGAGATCACCTCCTTGTCAAGAGCGAGGGATTTAAGCATTTTGCTGCAATGACCTGGTGACCTGCAGCTCTCACTTCAGTTCAGCTCTGGACATCCCCAGAGCCTCTCTGAGCACCCTGAGCACCCTGGTCCAGTGGAAGTGGGGGGAACAAGATGAGTTTAAGGTCCCTTCCAACCCAAACCACTCTGGGATTCTACAAATCCTGTGCCTCACTGTGCTCTTTAGGGAGCAAGACCTCTGGAAAGCTGCTGCATGGGGCCCCTCAAAGCCAGCGACAGGCACGTGTGGCTTCTGGGGTTAAAGCCACCTCCAGACCCTCTGCTCTGGCTGTGCTGGCCCTTGCTGCTCCAGTCCCTGCTCCCAGCTGCTGCTGGAGCACTCAGAACTCTTCAAGGAATGTTTCTTTCATACAGAGATTGAAATAAAATCATCCCCTGCACACCTACGGCATCACTCCCCATTCCTCTGCTGCAACAGGACTCGGTTCAGCACTGCTGTCTCCACCAACACGCCTGATCCCGGCACAGATCCTGCCAGCAGCGGTGAGATAAACTGCAGTGCAAGCCTGATCTATCATCTCTGTGCTCAGCAATTATTTTTTAATTGAAAATGCAAGTCTGACAGTGCTCACACCTCTCCCGAGTGCCTCGTCCGTGTCCCACAGCAGCCCTGAACTCAGATCACCTCCTAATCCCTCGCACCCAGCGTCATTAGAGAGTGGTTTTGCTTTTCATTTCTTCTCTCCCTCGGGTAGGGGCTGAGAGCAGCAGCCAGCCCGGCTGGTTCTGGGCTCCAGTTCCACCCCAGCAGACTCGGGCACTCACCAGCGGCAGGAACGTCAGCAGCGGCCGGACCCTCGGACGGGGCTTGAGGGTTGCTGTGCCAGAGTCTGTCACTGTCCCAAAGCGGTTGTCACCGTAGTACACCTCGATCACATCACCTGAGGGGAGAGCAGACTGTCAGCAGAACACTGAGCTTGGGCGATGGGGAAAACAGCACCAGACACTGCGGAATTTTAAAAACACTGCAGAGAATCTGCTGCATCAGCTCCCGGGAATGGGGAAAATCCATCAGATTCTGAGGAAAACCTGAATGTCTTGGAGGTGAGTTGAAGACAGGGAGAGAAAGGTCCCACGTGTGCAGGACAGGCACTCACAACCCTGTCACACACCTGGAGAGCACCAAGAGCCTCCCAGAGCTGTGGGTGATGAACTGAACCAGCTCAGGAGGAGCAGGGTCCAGCCCTGTCACACACCTGGAGAGCACCAAGAGCCTCCCAGAGCTGTGGGTGATGAACTGAACCAGCTCAGGAGGAGCAGGGTCCAGCCCTGGCTGCTCTGAGCAGCTGAACTGAGGGGGGAGGCAGCAGCAGAGCTGCCCAGGAGCCGGGACAGCTCCTGCCCTTCTCTGCCACACTCTGTGGGCAGAGCATCCAGCCCCGAGGTGATTCGGGTGCTCCACAACACTTCTCCCCTCCAGCCTGCCTTATGGAGAGCTGCTCCAGCTGACTCTCCACAAAACACTGCCGTGGATGGAGGGAGACAGCACGGCAGGAAGGCACAGGGCCCTGGTGAGACAAGCAGAAGAAGCCATCAGGAATTCCTGGTTCCCAGCCTTGTGCTTTCACCTTGAACCACACCTCTTGGGCCGGTTTATTTCTGACAGTGAATAAAGCTTGTAAAATTAATTTAATTACGTTCTTTGTGTCTGATTAGCAGCATGAATTAACAAGCAGAAATACTGAAGCACGTAAACCCCACCTTGGCTGGAAGGAGATACACAAATAACTCGTAGCTAAGGAGACCGACATTAAAGAAAATCCTAGAGTTTGAGGAAGGAGAGGGAAGCAACAAAATGGCTGTGATTGAAGGGGAAACTGAGGAGTGCTCCCACCAAGAGATTCCAACAGTGAGGAAGGGAGGAGAAGAAGGAAGGAGGAAGAAGCAACCAAGCTCCTCCACTCCAAAATGCAGACACCAAGAAGTAAACAGCTTTTTTTTTTTACCCCCATCCCTGGCACTGGCTGTGGTTGTCTCCAAGTCTCTGCCCTTCTTGGATGGGCAGAAATCAGGAGGAAGCTCCCAAGGAAACAGCTTGACACCAAGTTTAGAGAAAAAGAGGAGGAAAAGGCCTCTGTGTGTGTCCCACAGAGGGACAGCGCTTGCATGAACACCTGGAATGAAGAACCTGACCACACCAGGGCTGGGCACAAGGCAGCACAGCCTCTGCTCGAGGCTTAGGGCAGACAAATTCCACACAACCTTGAAACACACCACTGAGTCCAGAAGCACGTAACGTTTTCCCTTCTCCTGCCCACTACCCCACAGGCTACCCTGGATACCCCAGGAGAATCCACTGTGCCATCACTGTCCTTCAGGCACTCACAGCTTCCTCTCCCTCATACCAAACTCCTCCTGCTACGAGAGGTTCTTTACACAAAGGACATTTTCTTCAGCTCTCAAATCACCAATCAGCCTGGGCTTCAGGCAGCCTGGTCCTACCAAGACTTTAACATTTCCTTGCCTGGGAGGGGCCCGAGCAGACAGGAGGAGCTGCTGGAGTCCCGAGGAGGACAGAGGTGCAGCAGATTGCCTGGAAGCATTCAAGGCCAGGCTGGATGGGACTTGGAGCAACCTGACCTAGTGGAAGAGGTGTCCCTGCCCATGACGGGGAGTGGAATGCGATGTTTTAAGGTCCCTTTCCACCCAAACCATTCTGTGACTCCGTGATGATTAATTTTGTGGGTGACCCTGCGCTCAGTGAGTAAGGAGCAGGAATTAAGGCCAAGGCAGCAGGAGAGTTTGGACTCAGACAGCCTGAGCAGCGACAGAGTAGTTCTGAGACTCGAAATGACGAGTTTTCTATTTAACAAGTCACTAGGTAAACCCAGTGAGAAACTGGATTAAAGATCACAAAGACTTTGATCCTAGATTACTAAGCATCGTTCCCCTGAATGCTTTAATTAAAGTAAAATGAAGTGCTTGTAGTTGTGTTTTCTTTGCTAGATAAACAGGACTTGCCTGCTGGGAGCCCATCGCCAGCAGGACCTGAGCTCTGCCAGCCTCGTTTCCTGGAAGGAGGGATCAGGAAATGCACCCTTGGAAGCTGTGGGAAGGAGCTGGCTCAAAGGACTGGCCTTGCTACGGCCACTTCTTGACATTCAGCCTGTCCTGGAGACGTTTGTGTTTGCTCAGCCATGGGAAATTAAATAAACGATTTGCCACGCATGTAATGGAATTTCTTCCTCCCCGGGGGTTGCATCACCTGGGGGAGGCACAGCAGGTCTGAGCCAGGGTACCCAGGGGGAGGAGGAGGTGCCATCAGTCACTATATTCAGTAATCTCTGAGTCAGGGACATGCAAACCTACACCCATCGCACATTGCTTAACCCGTGTTTACTTTGTATGAGAAACTAAGGTGGGGATTAGCAGGAGCAGTGGACTCCTCCTGGCAGCAGCGCTGGCGCAAAGCTCTGCAGGAAACATCCCCAAAACGGAGCCGGGATGGGGCTGCCCGGGCAGGACCGTGCTAGGTCCTTTACCTTCCACCTCCCAGGTACCACAGAACTGAGCTGTGAGCAGACCCCTCCTCACAGCGCCCACAGCACTGTGGAGTGCCACACTGGCACAGCACCCTCCAAAGCCAAATTCAGGGCAGAAATGCCGAGAGGATGCTGAGGAGCGATTGAACAGCTGTGACTGAGGCTCTGATTTCAGGGCTCCTGCCTTTTCCTTTGCAATCTGACCCACACCTGAGCAGAATGCTTTTGTACTGCCCCTGCTGAGCTACGGCCACGGAAATCACGCTTGTAATAAGCAGACACAGCAACTTCTTTTCTTTTTTTAATCCAAACCACATCAGAGAGAAGCTTGAATCCTCCTCAGATTTACGACAGTCAGAAATCAGCAATTTTCCTTCTAGGTTGCAGAGTTGCATGAAACTGCCTGCCACATTTTCATTTTATCTTGGTTTCAGCAGCTTGGCCTATGGGGTGTAACCACCTCGCAGTTGCTTTCGCAGACAATACTTCACTCTGCACAGCTCAGCAGGCAGCACTTCCATTTTTTTTAACCTTGGAAGAGTTTGTTGGGCTCTTAGAGCCACCAAATTTCATCCACAAACTGCTATCTTCTATCTACCTGGCTCCATTACTATTAATTTGGCTCCCTCCTACATGAGCCTCCAGGGCACCGTATTGCAATTAAAACCACAAAGAAACACAAATAAATCCCGAGGAATATGCAACCCTCAGCTCCCTCCTCGCTCGCAGCCCTGCGAGAAACAGGTTTATGAGTAAATAACTAAAACCTGGGAAGGCGCACATCAAACATGGCGTGGGAAAGGGCGGCGGGAAGCAATAAAACACATTCACAGTCACTTATCAGCCTCTCTTAGCCGAGTTTACCTTCCCGGGAGCGGCGAGCCGGCCCCAGCGAGGAGCGGAGCCGCTCGGGGACACGCTCGGGCACCGCTCCGCTCCATCCCGGGGACAGCCGCGCCCCCGGAGCCTCCCGGGGACGATGGAGGAGCCCCCGGCGCCCCCCGAGCCCAGCCCAGCCCTGTGCCCCCGGCCCCGGCCCCGCACGGCTCGCGGGGGACACTGACCGGTGCCACCCGCGCTGTCCGAGGTCACCTCCTGCGCGAAGATCCAGGGCGGGTTGGTGGCGAACAGGGACGTGGCGGTGGGGCTGGAGTGGCGCTTCCCGAAGAGGCGGCTGAAGGTGCCCTGCACCGAGTGCGGCTGGTGCTTCTTCATGCTGCCGGAGCCGGGCGCTGCCAGCGCTCCGGGCCGGGCATCCCCGCCGAGCGCNTGCCAGGTGCCCGCACCGCCCCCCGCCAGGTGCTCTGTACTGCCAGGTGCCCGCACCGCCCCCCGCCAGGTGCCCGCACCGCCAGGTGCCCTGCACCGCCCCCCGCCAGGTGCCCTGCATCACCATCGGGGTGGGCACCACTGAGCCCTTGGGTTTGGGGCTCCCCGAGGGACCCGAGCGGGAGGGGACACACAAGGGTCGTCCTGGAGCGGCTGCTGGCCCTGCACTGACACCCCAAAATCCCACCCTGAGCCCAGACCTGTGTCCGAGCGCTCCCTGAGCTCTGGAGAGCCTGGGCCAGTGCCCAGGCACCCTCCGGGGGAGGAAGCTGTCCCTAATGCCCGTCCCAAACCCGCCTAACACAGCTGTGACCATCCCCTCAGCCTGAACCCTTGAGGGTTTGATCTCTCGCTCTCTGCTGTGTTTCTCTGTCCCTTCAGCTTCTGCTGAGCCCCAGCTCCCAGGGCAAGGCCACAAACACACTGTGAGCTGGGCTGCTCCGAGGGTTTGGGTGCTTTTGGTGCAAAACCTTAAAGGGAGCAGGACTTGACCCCAAAACATTTCTTGTTTCAGGTACAAAAGCAGATTTCTAGCACTACTAACGATTTTTTGCACCATGCAAGTAAAAATCGAGAGTTAATGAGTAACATTGGCTACTAACAAATGCAGGGAATTCTGGAGAACTTTAAACCCAAAATAGTTGTCAAAACATTAACTCTGAAACACAGCTTCCAACTTCAGACTAAGGTCTTACATGTCTTTCTATCTCTACCAAATTTTGACAGTCAAAACAATATAGACTCCTTTTTTCAGTGATAAATATCACTTACTTAATCACTTTGAAATTATGTTTTTCTTGTGGAAAGCTTTTTTCTTTTTTTTTTTTGCTTAGACTACAAATTAGAGCAACACATTAAATCCCCTGTGAAGAATGAAAAATGAGCACTGTTATGATATTTTAAAGGAAAGTCTAATCAAGGCACAAATTGTCAGGCAGCACTTAAATAAAGTGAATTATCATGAATGGCAAACAGGGAGGGAAAAGGAGAGTTAAAATGTTAAAATTCAACCCTGTGGTTCTGACAGAGGAGCTCTCATAATTTAAAGCATTTTCCAGGGGATTTAACCTGGGCTGCAGCTCCATCCTGCTGCTCGGATCCCTGTCCCTGGCTGGAGTGGGCAGCCTGCTCCCGGCTCCCACCACTGCTCCCAAAATCCGCTCCCGGAGCAGCGGTGACGCCGAAGGGGTGGCTTTGTGTCCTGCACGAGGCCTGCAATTAGTGGGACTCTCCCGACAGTTATCTTAAGCGCAGTTTGTGAGGCGGAAACGCTGCTGCCAAGCCGCCCTGGCACCACAGCAGGCATGGCTTGGGTCGGGATGGCAGAGAGGGATTGTCCTGCCTGCAGGGAAGAGTGGCGCCGGGATGGGAATGGAATCGGAATCAGCAGTGCTGCAGCCAGCTCCAGTGAGAAACCAACCTGAGGAGCTTCAGACAGGGTCACAGCATCGCAGAAACACAGAAACACAGGATCAGTTCAGGTGGAAAAGACCTCTGAGATCGAGCCCAACCTGTGGCGTTTAAAGAAAATTCCCTGGCAGCTCTTGAAAGCAGAAATCAGGTGGAGTGAGGGACCCACTCCCTGCTGGAAAGACAAAGGTCACAGTATCTCCACAAGACAGGGAAGACAAAAGTGCTCGCTGATTCCACAGTCCTTGTCTGAACAAATGGGACACAGAGAGAGACAGTCATGGAAAAGGGAAGGAGAAGAGGAACTATTTTAAGAAGCGAAGCCAATAAAATCCCGTGGAATGACAGAGCCTGGGCTCGTGCACAAAGGTGTCCCACAAAATCTCATTAGCCCAAAGACACTTCAAAGGGGCTGCGGGGCTGCTCTGCGGGAGCGGAGCTGTGATTCAGCTCCCCGACACTGCTCCGAGGTGTTCCTGGGGTGCCACCGCCCTGCCCCTGCCACCCCAAACCATGCTGCTGCCTCAGCCTGGGTGGTGAGCGCAGGAAAACATCACCCTCACAACATGAAGGGATCCTGAGGTGAATTTATTATCCCACTGAACACAAGTTGCCAAACAATTCTGCCAGGGCTCCTGCGCACACTCCCATTTGTTTGTTCCAGATGAAAGATGTTTGTTCTTTGCCTTCCACCTCCCAGCAAAGCACAGACCTCCCCTCAGAAGGGCAGAAAAAGCTCAGGAGCAGCACGGGGAGCAGGCTGGGTGTGCTGCTGGGTAGGGTGACTTCTGTGAAGTGCAAATTCCAGAGACACAGGAAAGTTGCCAAGTTTGGTGGCTTGGCTGTATTTCTAAGGAAGGGCAACTGTCACTCCTGAGTGATTGAGGCCACACAGCTGAAGGGACTGGTGGGCTGGGCTGGGCACGAAGCTCAGGAAAGCACTTGGAAGATCTCCAGCAGATTTTATGGCATAGAAATAGCCATGTGAGCACTGCTCTGATGTAACACACCACAGTGTGAGGCTGCCTTTGATCCCAATACGGGTAAACACCCCAGAACAATCTGCTTTTGCATCAGGGTGAGGAGCTGCGCCCTCAGATGTGGATCATTCCTGCAGCACTCGCAGCTGTGTGAAGGGTTTGTGCAGCGAGGGCAGCTCTGCCGGACCTGGAGGAGGGAGGAGAAAGCCTCAGGTGTGGCTGCAGAGCAGCAAAAGTCTCCCATGGGCAGAGACCCAGCTTGTGCCAACAGGGGAAGGGCCCACGCTGCAGGTGGGGGTGGCAGGGCCAGCAGAGCATCCTGCAGAGCATCCTGCAGAGCCCATCCTGCAGAGCATCCTGCAGAGCCCATCCTGCAGAGCATCCTGCAGAGCCCATCCTGCAGAGCCCATAGAGCCCATCCTGCAGAGCATCCTGCAGAGCCCATGCTGCAGAGCCCATCCTGCAGAGCCCATAGAGCCCATCCTGCAGAGCCCACCCTGCAGAGCCCATCCTGCAGAGCCACAGGCAGTGGTGGTTCCTGGGGGTGTAAATCCTGATCCCCACGGCTGAGCCCCTGCACTCCTCTGCACCCTCTGCCCCGCCCAGCCCGACCACCCCTGTGACACCCAGCGCCGCGGTGACATCCCCGTGATCACAATGGCCCCTGTGGTCACAATGACCCCAAGGGCCCTGGCAGCCACCGCAGACAGTTCCACACTCCAGGGCCTCCATCCCCGAGAAAAGCCCACAGGTGGGTGTCCCATGCTCCCAGCTTGGCAGGAGGGACACTGCCTCACCACGGCCCCTTCCTGCGGGCTGGAAGGGTGACCTGAGGGTGACCAGCCCGACAAGGTCGCGGTGATGTCAGTGTGATGTTTCATCCCATCCCTGCTGCGCAAATCCCACTGCTGCCGTCAGCCGGCTTTGCCCCCGTGGTGCTGAGAGCTCAGAGCAAATACGCTGATAGTCCTGGGATGGCTCCAGGGGGACAGGCGAGGGGCTGCTGGTGTGGGGACAGTCCCTGGGCAGGCACAGGGTGGGCAGCGCTGGTGGCCAGGCTCCAGCAGCTGCCCAGGGAACTCCTGAACCCTTCCTGCTTCCTTCGTTACTGAGCCAGCCTTCCTGTGACCCACCTGTGGGATTTGCTGTGAGCACAACAGACAGTTTGGGAGCGATTAGGGATCTCTCTATGTAGGAATGGGTGCAATAGGATTACGTGGGACTCTTCATTCAGCACGGAGCGCTGGCAGAGCCATAAATAGCACCGGGACGTTAAGCTGGTGCTTCCCCTGCAAGGCAGGGATCACGCAGGCAGGTGCGTTCAGCCGGGCAGGCACGGAGGATGCTCCTGCAGAGCTCCAGGTGGCCCAGAGGGCGAGCAGGCAGCCTGGGGCAGGAGCACAGCCCAGAGCTCAGCACGCCCCAGCTCGGTATCTGTCCCTGGGAATGCCTGCCAGGGCTCCAGCGCCCAGCGAGGCTTGCACAGCTCGAAGGCATCCACATGACTTGGCAATTGGGGTGCCAAGGCAGCTGCAGCCTCCCCTCCACGCCCCGAGTGCAGGGATTAATGCCCTTAGTGCTGCTGCTGGGTGGGGGCAGAGCAGTCCTGTGCACACTTGTCCCCGGTGGGAATGGCCACGAGCCGCCAGCACACACGTGTGTGACAACAGCCCTGAGTGTGTCCAGAGCAGGGCTGCACAGACCACACTGAAATGGCTCCAGTGGGATAAAATCTGATTTTCAGGAGTCGAAATCCCATTGCTTTATCCCCCAAGGAAAAAATGGACAGAGGTTTCCTTGCGGCACCTGCTAGAATACTCCCATGTGCCTTTCAGGCATTTGGCATCTGCCCTGGGGAAATGAGTGACAGAAAGGGGTGGTGAACCTGTGGGGAGCTGGTGATTCCCCTCAAAGGCTTTAAGGAGATTTCTAAACAATTTGTGGGCATTCCCCTCCTAATAGGCTTAGGAGCCAGGGAACAGAAATAGCTCCAAGTACGTCACGGAAAGTAGGAAACCTCTTTACAAGGTTAAAAATAAGCAAACAGCAAAGCATTTATTTAGCATAGGACTAGAGTGGCTAATTGCTGAGGGAAGAGCCAGTTTCCATTCGCACAGAGGTGTCGTCAATGAAAACAAGATAACTGAGTCATGCTTAGGTAACAGCAGCAGAAATACAACAGCAGCCGTGGGTCACAGGTCACCCCATGTGTGTCTTGGGGCTCACATCCACCCCTCCTTTCCTTTAGAGCTGATGCTCTGAAGGGCTGTCAGGTTGTGGCATCACTGCTACGACCTGTTGGGTCAGAATTGCTGAACCATTTTCAAGGCAGGCTTGCCATGGCTCTGCTTTGGTGACAGCTTCATAGGGAGTGTGTGTTGGTGGCATTTATCACTGTTGTAACTGGGAGGCAAGAGACAAACTTGTGTCTCATCATTTGTATTCTCTCAGCATTCGTTTAAAGCCGCTTCCATATTTCCAGAACATCATTTGAGTCCCAACTCCCTTTCTCTCTAAGCAGCAGCACCTCAGATTTTTAGCTGAAGATGTGTAAACGCCTGACTCCTCTGCACTCACACTGCCCTGACTGCCCTTGCAGGAACTTTCCAAGCTCTCCTGGTGGGGATGGCCAGGGCTGGGGGCAATTGCCATGCATTTGTTGGGCTCTTTTGCTCCACAGGTGGCCAAAACACCGAGACCCGAGGGAATGGAGCAGGCCAAAGCAAAGCCAGAGGTCTCCAACGTGCCGCCCATGCCGAGGAACCTCCCGCTTCCAGCTCTCCCTTTGGGCTCTCGCTTTGTCCCGGTCGTTGTCTGCACTGGGGGCCGTCCCCTCAGCTCCTTTGAGTTCGTCTTCTACCGCCCCGAGTTCTCCAACTCGCTGGCACCCTTCACCTCCACCTACAAGCCGGTGTGCGGCTACCGCTTCCAGGAGGGAGCCCACCACGGCCGCCACGTCATAGACGTGGAGAACGCCAAAGTGGACAGATGGAGAGCCATCCGTGTCCCAAAGCCATAAGTGGGAGCAGCAAAGCCTTGGCAATAAAGCCCTGAAACCAGCCTGGAGTGAGTGAGTGCAGTGTCCCATCAGTGACCTGCGGCCAGCAGGGAGCACATGGGGCCAGGGATGGGTGGGGAGGCTGTGCCGCTGCTCCCCACACAAATATGCAGTGTGGATTTTGCTCTAAAAACCTCGTCCGACTTGTCCTGCCATTCGCTGCCCGCTGCGCTGGCTGGCACAGCGCAGGGCACTCGGTGAGTGGCCACCCAGCCCAGCTGCCCTGGCCGCAGCGCAGGCAGGGCTGAGCTCAGGGCATCGCTGAATGCTCACCTTGCACAACAGGGGCCCGCTGGCGAGTACAGAATTAGCACATCCAATTAGTGTTCCTCAGCTTAATTCCTTTTTCTTAAGTGTTTTACGATTGTGTAATGCTGCTTTTTTTAGCGGAGTTATTCCTCATTTACTTTGGTGCAGGAGCAATACTGGGCTCTTTTATTTGTTAGATAACTACAGTTGCTAGACACAAACTGTGTGTTATGGATAAACCCTCTGGAGGAGTCACACCCATCCATTTCTAGCTGAGGATCTAGCCCGTGATGCTTTCTGGGGGTGTTTTATTCCTGAGTCCTTCTCGGAATGCTGTGTGTCAAAGAGAAAACAGCATTGGGTTGGTGGTATTTACATGGAGGATTTTTTCATGGCGATCCATCATAAGTGAAGATTGAAGCTGCGTTTAACTCCTCTGGTGTAAGCTGAGTTTGGAACACACCAGGCAGGACACACTCCTGGGATGAGCAGAGTGTGGGACAATTGTGAGGAGAAAATGCTCAATTAGCAGGACCAAGACTGACCATGGGACCCCTGGAGCTGGGGGAGAGGGACCTTCCCCTTCCTGCTGTCTGCAATTAAAGCACTTAAACCTTTACCAATCAAAGCAATTATGTTTCTATATTTGTCTCCTCACACCAAATTCACCCTCCTGGTGCATCTCTTTCAGGAGCTGAAGTGGCACTTCCCTCTCCCCGAATTCCAGGCTCTAGAGCCCCTCTGGAATCCTCTGGCAGAGTGAGGCGAAGGAAAACCAAAAAGCAGTGACAGCACAGATGATTCAGAGTGTTTTTCTCTCTTTCTTCTTACTCTGGTTCTGGTGCAAAAATTGTTGCTCATGTGACACCAGCCCCCAACCCCACCCCCCCCCACCCCCCAAAAAAAAAAAAGATAAATGAAGTGGATTAAGAGATCACGGAGAAAATTCCACCCTCCTAATCTCCTGCTGGGCCTGTAATCTGCAAGACTTCCCCATTTTACCTCCTTTCTATTTTAACCCTGAACTCCTAATGCCTGCTAGGAGCCCATCACCCTCTGAGCCTCATTGGCTGGGCAGGGATTTGCTGGGTACTTAAATGTCACCTTCCTGTCCAAAGAAGGCTTTGTGCTTTTGGGTTTTCCCGGGAAGAGGAGCCTCCCGTGTCCACCACCACCACCACGGGATCTGTACAGCCCCAGGCGCTTCGGCTTTTCCTGATGCTGTGACCCCTGCAGTGCTGGGGACAGCTGGACTTCGAAGGCAAGAAGCAGAATTGTGAGATTTTTTTTCCCTCGAATTTCAAACCCTCCGTTTTTGGCTGCAAAGGGACCAGCGCTTGGTGTGGAGATGGGGAACATGGATGGGAAAACCGTGGAGGAGCTGAGCACCACCGAGTGCCACCAGTGGTACAAGAAGTTCATGACAGAGTGTCCTTCTGGCCAGCTCACCCTCTACGAGTTCAAACAGTTTTTTGGCTTGAAAAACCTGAGTCCATCAGCGAACAAATACGTTGAGCAAATGTTTGAGACGTTTGACTTTAATAAGGTAAATATTGTCCTTCCCACTCGGCTGTGCGGGGATTGGCCGTGCTCTGCTCCCTGTGTGGTGGGTCTGGGTGGGTGTGAAAGAAACTGTTCTGAGTATGCACAGTCTGATTTACTGTGGCCTCATAAATTGTAAAATCAGTTCTGGAACATGAAAAATGCCAGCAAAAACTCTTCACCCACTGCCTGCTCTGCAAGAACACAGAGGCTTCTCCCAGAACTGATATTTTCCTTTTGAAACAGTGGGGTTTTATCTGGCACTCTTTGATCCCTTTAAAATGAAGTGCCCTTTAATCCTTAAACACTGAATGTTGTGACAGTGAGGAGCCAGCGGTGCAGGACAAGAGCCGCATTCACACAGGGACAGCGAGTCCCAGCACGAGCCACCGTCCCCAGGGCACATCGGGGCTGCTGGCACTGCGTGAAACTGCCGGGGGATTGCGGTGGGATCGGTTTTATTCCATGGGATGAGGAGCTTGGGCTCCCTGAGGAGAGGTTTTGCAGCCCAGAGCAGATTTTTGGGAGCGCTGCTCCAGCCCAGGAGCTGTGCCAGGGGAGCAGATGGATGCCGAGTCTCCAAGAGCAAACAGCATCCTCCTCTACTTGTGAATGATTTGCAATTGCACATCCTGCGAGATGAGGAATCTGTTTAATGGCAACCCAAAGGGCTCAGTGGCACTAATCCCATTGACAGAAATGCAAATCAGGCCCTAAATCCTTCAGGTGTTTGGTTTGTGCCTTGGCCTTTACCTTGCTCATTGCGCCGTGTTTGAGTGCACGCCTGAAAGGGAATTGAGGCACAGGAAATCCTGCTGGGAATGAGGCTTAGGAGCTATTTATACCTAATCTGGCTCCTGCAGCAGTGGGATAAAGCAGATGATCTGCTCTGGAAGCGGCCCTGGCCCGGCGGGGCAGTGCCTTTGTTCATTGACAAAACCCTGGCTTATGCTGTGCCTGTGGTTTGTAGGATGGAATCATGGAATCATTGAGGTTGGAAAGGCCTCTAAGATCATTGAATCCAGCTGCTAACCCAGCCCTGCCGTGTCCCCAAGTGCCACATCCACACAGCTTTGCAGCACTTCACAAACCTCAAACCACAGCAAGAACCATTTCCCCTCGCAGTGCCATGGGAATGCTCTGTGGTGGGCACGGGGCACTTTAACAATGTTCTGGAAGCTGTGAACATCCTGGGCTGTGTCTGGGGGAAGTTTGGTGGCTGTGAGCTCATCCAGCAGCTCTGCAGTGCTGCCACAAGCCTGGGTCCAGCTGGACATCTCAAACACCGTGGCCTGAGCTGGGGTGGGCAAACACTGGGAGGAAATCAAAGATAAATTGTTTGTGCTTTTGATGTGAACAGACGTGGAGCAGGTACAGAAATGGCCCGGGGACAGAGAAACACTGTCCCAGCCCGAGGTGTCAGCAGCCTGCTGGGGGGACTGCTGATTTTCTGCTCTCCTGGAGCTTGGCCTGTGAGACCCTGGCAGAGAAGGGAGCTGCAGGTGTGTGCAGGCAGGATGAGCTTGGGGAACGTTCAGGGTTCATCAGAGCCTCTCTGAGCTCCGAATTGCCTCTGCTTTGGGCTGGTGAATAATGCCTGGGCTGTGTCCATTCACTGAGCCCAGGCAGCTCTCGGTCCCCAAGCCACATACACCCACCCAGTGCCTCCCCAGCAGGTAACGCTCCAGGGCTGGGTTTGATGGTCTTGGAGGCCTTTCCCAGCCTTAACAACTCCATAATTCTATGATGCCATAATTCTATTCTACAATGGAGCCTTGGCTTTGACCACTGCACTCCACGAGCCCCTGGGCTCGGGGTGGAGGGACAACTTCCAGGAGGACTTCCCAAAGTGCCCAGGAAAATCACTTACTGCCTGACTCTCTGCTCTTAATCTCACCTCAGCTTCTAACCTTCTGCTTTCAGGATGGCTACATAGATTTCATGGAGTACGTGGCAGCTCTGAGCCTGGTGCTGAAGGGGAAGGTGGATCAGAAGCTGAGGTGGTATTTCAAGCTCTACGATGTGGATGGGAACGGCTGCATCGACCGCGCTGAGCTGCTGAACATCATCAAAGTGAGTGGGCTCAGCTTTCCACCGCAGCAATGGCACTGGGGCAGGCAGACACAGAGGCTGCATAGGGAGCTCCCGAGCCACTGAATTCCAGGCTAAATTACAGACTCTGGCCAGAGCTGCTGCCTGGCCTCTGCCAGCGCTCACAGCAGTGCCTCCCCGGCCGGACCTGCCTCCCGCACCCCCCGGGACCTGCAGCAGCCCCTGTCCCCTCCTGGCAGGCTGTTTCACCCTGTGCACTGAAACTGGGGCTGAGATAAGCACTTGAATGTAATCTAAGGGTTTTCAGAGGTGAACGGCTCCGGGCTTATCCCAGCGTGCCCGTTAAATCTCGTAAAGCATTGATTGCCTTTTTAGGCGATTTTAATCTCCAGCTTTTTAGACAGGACTTATTCCTTTCAAAGCCTAACTAAATGGAAAACAGTTTTAACCCTGAAAAAAGTTTAGCTTTTCGTGTCTGGTCATTTGGCCACTTGCTCAGATGGACACCCAAACCTGCAGAGCCCTCAGTAATTCTGTGTCCCTCATTCCCTCCAGGCCATCCGAGCCATCAACCGCTGCAACGAGAAGATGACGGCGGAGGAGTTCACAGACATGGTGTTCAACAAAATCGATATAAATGGAGATGGTGAGGACCTTCCCCCGCTCCTGCCTTGCCCTTCCCTGCTCTCCAGGCTGCCACAGCAATTCCTGCTGCTGGGTGTCCCAAACACAGCCCAGGGAGAGCTGGCAGAGGGTGGTCCCTGTGGAGGGTGAGCTCCCTGTCCCCTCTGAGCTGCCTGAGGGGACACTGCCCACTGCCCCTCGTGGCTGGGGAGCTGTGGTGGCCTTTGGGGTCCAATGCACAGTCCTGAGCCCTCAGTTTGGGGGTCTGCACCAATCCTGGGGGGTGGCACAGCGAGGGGAGAGGCCGTGGGGCTCACAGAGCTTTGTGAACGCGCTCCGGCAGGTGAGCTGTCCCTGGAGGAGTTCATGGAGGGCGTGCAGAAGGACGAGATGCTGCTGGACATCCTGACCCGCAGCCTGGACCTGACACACATCGTGCGGCTGATCCAGAACGACGGCGAGAACCCGCACGAGGGGGACCAGGACGCCCAGGCTGCCCAGTAGCTCCCAGGACGCTTTCCCTTCGCCTCCACTCTCCCCGTGGCACTCTGACCTCCGCTGGGCACAGGGAGCAGGGTCTGCCCGGGGCAGTGCAGGAGAGGCTCTGCGAGGAGGGGCTGCGCAGAGGGGCTCATCCTGCTGGCAGCACACGGAGCCGGGATGGCCTCTGGACGCTGCTGCTGAGCTCAGAAAGGGCAAAGCCGCGGCTGTGCAGGTCAAGAACGCACCGAGAGCAGCCCAAAATTCCCACCGAGGCCGTGGCCAACACCCCTCAGCGGGGTCCAGCCCCGGGGCTGCCCAGGACTTGGCCCCGGTGAGAGGGGTCCTGGAAAAGCAGATCTAAACCTTCTCCTTCCATTTGTGTTTCCAGAGCAAGCGATCACTGGTTTTGGTCACTCCTCCTTTCATTTGTTATTATTTGGTCAGCAATGATTAGTGATAATGTCAGTTAAAATATTTAAGAGCTAGAACAAGGGGAGGGGTGAATGCAGTGGCTTTTCTTCGTTCAAAAGCATTAAAAACATCGAACGGTGCCTTTTTTAACAACCCCCTGAGCTGCAAGGGAATGTTTCTCCCTGAAGCATCTGGAAGGAAGGAAGTGCTTCCAGATAAGCAGAACTGGCAGTGCAGTTACCTGAGCGGGAGAGGCTTTGTGGGACTATTGCTGCATGTTTGACCACCTGGACGAGGAGCACTGGCTGGTTTTAGCTCCATGTCTGTGGTTTTGGAGGGGGAGCTGCTAGAGAGGGCTGAGGCTCAGCCCCGAGTGCCCGCGGGTGCCTGAGCATCCCTGAGGGGCCATCGCCCCCACCAAGGGCGGTCTGCACGGAGTTCAGAGCCAGCACCCCTTTGGGAGCCCTGGGCAGAGCAGGGGCTGCCCGGGACCCCGACACGCACAAGGGCGGCTGCGGGAGCGGCAGCCTCACCCCAAACCCTCCCGAGCTGGGGATGGCCTCAGCCGCTCCTGCAGGGGACGTTCCTCACCCTGGGAGCGAGTCCCGGGCGTGGGGAGGCAATACAGGACACCACAGGGGTTTCTAGCCCAGCTGAGAGTTTTGTCATTTAGCACTGGGTGTTTGCAATCCATGAGCAGCTCTCTGACCATTCTTCCTGTGCGTCTTTTTCATCTGACAGAGTTTCACCTGGAAGCTTTTGCACTTCCAGTCCTACCGTGAGCTAATAAAGACGTTTTACAATATTATTCCAGGCTGTGCTTCTTGTCTCTCCCAATCAGTGCTGTTTCCAGCAGGACAAAGTGGCTCCCACAGCAGAAGGAGCTGCTCAGGGCTGTTCTGGGGCACACCAAGTGCCGCACCCTGGAGGGAGCCCCGGATGGGCCAATTGTGCGCTCAGAGCAGTGCAGGAGGAGCAAAGCAGCTCCTCCTTGGAGTGCTGAGCTGTTTGCTCAGAGTGACTCTCCTTCTTGCAGCAGTCAACGCCCCCGCAAGTGACCAACACAGAACTCAGAGCCCTTTGGCCTCGCACCAGAGCAGGGAGCTGAGCTGAGCTCAGCGTGGGCTTTCTGAGCACCCTCCCTGGGCGGAGACACCGCCCCAGCTTCCCTCAGCCTCTCCTCTGCTCTCCTCTGCTGCAAGAAACAGCTTTGACCAGCCTGATTTCTATTTATAAAGCCAAAGTTGTTCTAAAAGGGCTGTCAGAACTGCCCTCGGGCCATAGCATCTCTCTCCAAATGATGTTTTTTCAGCCTCTAAGAAAGCACACATGAAATAATTAAAAACTAATATTGTGAGTCTCTTAGCCTTAACTCATGCATAATTAATTTATTTCAAAATCGTGGTGGCTGCTGAGGTGCCCCGGGCATGTTTCTCCCCCTTGTGCCAACACCTCGGTGCTGGGGAGGATTTTTTGGGAGCTGCCCTCAGCCTGATCACCTGACAGGTGATTCTTCCTGATATCCCTGTCGGCTACAGCCATCCCCACTGTCCTGTCACCCCTGTACCCATTGCTGTCACACCCCTATCCCTGTCCCCATCCCTGCCCCATCCCTGTCCCCTCCTGTTCCCATCCCTGTCCTCATCACGGTCACACCCCTATCCCCGTCACCATCCCTGTCCCCATCCCATCTCTGTCCCCTCCTGTTCCCATCCCTGTCCCATCCCTGTCCCCATCCCTATCCCTATCCCTATCCCTATCCCTATCCCTATCCCTATCCCTATCCCTATCCCTATCCCTATCCCTATCCCTATCCCTATCCCTATCCCTATCCCTATTCCTATCCCTATTCCTATCCCCATCCCCGTTCCCATCCCAATCCCCATCCCTGCCCCATCCCAATCCCCATCCCTATCCCACCTCTGTCCCCATCGCGGTTTTTGGGACCCTTTTTGTCGCCCCGCGCAGTTTTTGGGACCCTTTCTGTCCCCATCGCAGTTTTTGGGACCCCTTCTGTCCCCATCGAGGTTTTTGGGACCCCTTCTGTCCCCATCGCAGTTTTTGGGACCCTTTCTGTCCCCATCGCGGTTTTTCGGTCCCTTTTTGTCGCCGCGCGCTCCCGGCCGTGTCCCGCAGCGCCCTCTGGCGGCCGCAGCGGGAGCGCGCGGGGACCCGCGGGGACCCCAAAAGAGGCGACAGCAAAGCCACCCCCGAGCGCATCCCGGGGGGACAGCCGAGCCACCCCCGAGCGCATCCCGGGGGGACAGCCGGGGGGCACAGAACTGCCACCAAGCCCATTCCGGGCTCCCCAGAGTCCCTTCCCCAGGTTTCGGCTGCTCTGCCGCGGCTCCGGCGGTCCCACAGCCTCAGATCCCAGAGCATCCTCAAACGGAGCATCTTCGAGGGGGATGCGCTTGAGACGCTTCCCAAGCTCCCGAGGTGCACTTTCCTGTGAAGAAAAGAAAGGGGAAAGAAGAGAAAGGGAAGCAGAAGGAAGAATGGTAAGGAAAGGAAAAGGAAGGACAGTAAGGAAAGGAAAAGGAACGACAGTAAGGAAAGAAAAAAAACGAAAAAGAAAAGGAAGGAAAGACAGGCAGGACGGAAAGAAAGGAAGTAAAAAAAAGGAGGAATAGAAGGAAAGGAAGGAAAGGAAGGAAAGGAATTTTGCCACGGCGCAGCTGAGCACAGGCGCTGTAAGAAAACAGCCGAGAATGCAGAGAGCACAGACAGTCCCTGCAGTGACCAGTGCGGGGCTGAGGAGGTCACTCTGTCCTTCCACAGGACATTTGCAAAGGGAACCTGCCCACAGGGGCTTCGGGAGTGACCAGGACACAAACCCTGCCCCCGGGCAGCCCCCGAGCCCCGGGGGAGCCTTCCCTGCCCAAACAGAGCTTGGCTGAACATGGGGCTGGGGGCAATGATCCTCTTTCCTCCTCAGCCCTTCATTTCTGCTGCTCAGCACTTTCTCCAGGGATGCATCTTCCAGGGTATTTTGGGATGTGATGCCCTCTTGGCTCCTGTTCCCTCTTCTCTTCAACAACAGCCTCAGCTGCAGCTTTTGCACCTGGTTATTCCACCTGCAGCGCTGCCCAGCGCCAGCAGCTTTGGGCAGATGGTAGCCCAGAAAAGCCACATGGCATTTGCCTTTTCCGAGCCATCCTGTTTCCCAGTTTAGAGCAGAAAGAAATCCGATCAGTCAAATCCAATTCGAGCTGGGCCGTAAGTCTGGAAAACGGATTATGCAAAGTGCCTGACATCAAGAGCTTGATGCGAATGTTGAATGGAGTTTGGGAGCAGATCAGAGTGTTTATACCCATGGATTTAAAAATAGCACTAAGGCCAAAGCACCTTGCGATTTCTTGTCAAAAGATTACACACTTGATAAGATGAACAATTTTCCATTGGGTTATGCCAGCGCTGACACAAACACATCCCCTGCGCTTGCATCCCTCACCTGCCCAGGCCGCAGGACACGGAACCATCCGGCACCGAGCCCTGAATTCCTCTGGGGTCCTGTGCCAGTCCTGGCAGGGGTAAAATAGGGGCAGCTGATTGCAGCACAGCTCACTTTATTTTAAGCCTCTATTTCAAATTCCATTGAGAAATACTATTTTTTTTAAAATTATACTCTCATGCTTTCTGCTGTCATCACATGAAAGTTAAACAGAATGGTCTCCTACCCTACTCTGCCTCTGAAACAGCACCGTCACCTCTGCCTTATCTCTGTCGTACCCAGCTGCTCCACAGCTCCTCCCCTAAATTCAATATATCACACTCACAGGCTACGGTTTCAGTCACATACTCAGGTGCTTACACAGGTCTTCACCTAATTAAAAAATAAATTCTACGAAACAAAAGTTTTAAATAAAGATTTCTTTATTCAATTTGTGTTTTACAAAATTTCTACCAACTGTACAAGTGCTCAGCAGGGCAGGGCTGCTGGCCTGGGGGGCCCCAAACAGCGCCTGCAGTGCCTGGACTGACCAGGGGAGCAGAATTGGAGAATTTAAAGCATTTCAGTAAATCAGCAAAATGCGACTCTAGGAACTAAACAGCCTCTCTAAAACTGTGCAAGAAACAGAGAGTGTTACCTTGGTTGAGATGCTGAAATGTAAGGAATTAGAGATTTGTATCCTCCAATGAAAACATTTTTTTCACAGGCTGGAAAATCAATAAAAGTGAATGTTTTCATCCAGGCTCTCAAGTCAAAAGTCAGATTTTTCTTTTAGATCTTTGGCTGATAAACTATTGACCTGAGAGAGCTTTGACCAGGAGCCTCAGAGCAGCATAAAGCACAAGTCTAATCAGCTCTGATAAGTCAGCACACCACAAACTGGGCTGTATTTACAGAGAACTCATAGAAAGGCTATTTCAAAGTGGAAATGTGCATGATCTGAACTCTAGCACTGATTGTGTCTTATCCTGAACACTTCCCCCTGGAATTTAAACACTGGCTAAGCTGACAAGACCACAAACCAGCAAACTAATCAACTAATGACAGTTACTACAGTCCTAATTAAAGGCCACAAAAAAGGGATTGTAAATCTTTTCATTGGTATGACCTGGCCACTGATCCCATGGGAAAATTAAAATGAAACAGTCAAACTCATGTTATTTGCCCGGGGGATTTTTTCTTGTAAATGAACCAAAAAATCCAGTAAAGGTGAACCAAAATATTGATTCAACCCAAATGCTTTTTCCACATACATCTATGTAGAAAGATGGGTTTAGAAGAGCAGAGCTCAGCCTGCAACCTGTGTAAATTTTGTATCTGTAGTGTGGAGCTAAATTAAGTCCAGTGTAAAACCACTGTACTGGAATTTTTGTCACTTTTTCCATTCTTTTCAAGGCCAGTTTGGACAGGGCTTGGAGCAGCCTGATGTGGTGAGTGGCAGCCCTGCCCAGGGCAGGGGAGGTGGAACTGGAGGAGCTTTAGGGTTCCTTCCAATCCAAACCATCCGTGATTTCTGATTTCACAGTCCTGCCGATGGAGCAGCACAAATCCTCTCATTGCAGAGACACTGCCGAGCAAAACTCTGCTCCTCCCTCATCTCTGCCCCCACACTAAACTTCTCCCAGTGCAGAGAGAATCCTGGAGCTCCTTGAGCTCATCCACTCTTCCCGGAGCAGGAAAAGCTATTCCAGTGATGATTCCATAAGAAGCAGGGGCTCAAAAGGAGCCGAGTCACAGCTGTGCCATTCTGCCCTCTCCGTGGGATGTGCAATGGCAGCGTTTGGGGTCAGCATCTCTCAGCCCTCTGAGCAGGCAGAGAGCAGCCCCTGGCCCCAGCAGGGAGAGGAAGAGCTCCTGCTCCTCCTGCCTGACCTCACCTTGTCCCCTCAGCTCTGTGCGCTGGCCTGGCCACTGCTCTGCTCCAGTTCTCGTTTTTGGTGACATATTGATCTTCAGGAACCTGACATGAGCAGCAGCAAAGGCTACAAAACACACAGAGAGAGCCCTGAAAGCCCAGCGCTGCCAGGGCAGCTCTGTTGGTTTGGTGTGTGTAACTCCGGGGGATGAGCGATGCCAGCCCCAGGCTGCACTGAGACAGCACCACTGCATCGCTCCCTCCCCGACCTGCCACCAGCCCCAAACCCTGCTCAGGATCTGCTGCAGGAAGCCACAGAATTTGTTCCTTGGGGTGTAACCATAATCAGAGCTGGCAAACACGGTATTGTGTACACAGAAAGACTTATTCATGGGCCAGAAATAGTCCCTGGGTACCAGTGGTGCTCAGCACGTGGGTTTTACATCGAGATACGGCTCCTTGAACCACTCCAGTTTTCATCTGGATGCTGAGATCGAATTAAGGAGGAAAGTCACTACCAGGCTAGAGGAAGGCTCACACTTGGAGTCAGCATCTCGTTTCCAGCTGTGCCAGACCGGAATTTTGTCAGAACAAAGCACTCTTTCTCCTCTGCTCGGTGATCCATCCCCCAGGGTTCACATCCATTTGCAGCATCTTCATCACCCACTTGTCCTTCCTGGCCCCATCGATGAACTCATCCAGAGAGAGCTGCCCTGTGGGGAGAGGAGGGGGCACAGATGGGATCAAAGCAGAGATAAGGGAGGAGGAGAAGGCAGGAAGCAATTCCATCTCTATGTCAGAGAAAATGCTAATCAGACACGATCTTAATTTCCCCACCCAGGCCGGGCCAGGCAGCTGGAGGACAAACCAGGGCTGTGACCCAGGGCATTGCCCTGCCCCATCCCAACAGAGACCCCAGGGGCACTCAGACTCCTCCAGGACCACTGCCAGGCAGGTCCTGTGAGCCCCAGGGTGACTGGAACCACTGTCCCTGTTCAGGCTCTTTGTGCCCGGCCTGGGACCTGCCCTGGGGGCTGAGTGACATCAAAATCCAGACAGAGCAGTGACTCCTCGGTACTTTACATTAAAATAACAAAGAAAATGATTTCCCCCTGCTCCACTAAGTCCCTCTTGGCTCTGTGGAACAGAGCAGAACCAAACCCAGTGTGTGCATTGTGTGTAACACAACAGAGCTGGGTGATCCCTGGGCAGCCAGGACCAAACGTGCCCAGCACAGAGCTCTCACCAGGCAGGAATGCAATCGGTGCCGTCCATCACTCACCATCGCCGTTCTCATCCACCAGCTGGAATATCCTGTCCACCACCTCCTCTGGTGTCAGCAGTGGGGTCCTCTCCTCCACATCCGACCAGCACACCTTCTTCAGCTTGTAGATAGACTGGAAAGGGGTTCACAAATTAGGAGAAGGACTGGGAAATGAAAAGTAGTGAACTCTGTTCTCATCCCAGCACTGTGAAGGTTTTTTTCAAAGGCTAGGGGTTTAACCTTTGTGGAAAGATCTGCCCCTCGGCAGCCTCAGGTCCGTAAGGGAACTGCTGACCTTAAGCCTGCACTGGCTGCACATTAATTACTTCATTTGCTCTCTGAAGCTGCTGCCCTCCTGTTTTCCTTACACACATTGGGCAGGCCTCAGGGCTCCTCTGCAAAGAACAAAGCAAGAGTTTCACAGATGGGACAAAAGATGAGACTTGACTGTGATTTTTTGCTGGCATCCAAAGCCAGGCACATGTGGGCTGACCCAGCCCTCTCTCCAGGGAGCTGTGTCCGAGCTGCAGATCAAGGATGTATTAGCACATGTTCTGACCCACAGTTTCTGTTCCCTTTGCCACGGGAAATGGTCAGATCTTATCTACTCCTCCCGTGGCACCACCTGTCCGTTGTTACCTGTGCTGCTTAGGCTGAAGGGTTTTGTCAAAGTCTTCCCAGAGAGAGGATTAGCAGTGGCCTCACGGTCGTGGTCAATTCTTGGCTGACCTCAAAACGAAAAGGGACCGTGCCCCAGACAGGCTGCCCTGCTCCCACACCTGCTGCTGCAGGTGACCAGAGCTCACCCTGCGCGGCCACCAGGCCCTGTGGCACAGGGGCAATTCCTGACCCTGCCCCTCTTGAGGTGACAACCACGCTCTGGTTGTCACAGGGCCGAGCACTCTGTGCAGGGGACACTCCTGTGCTGCTCCAGCACGGCCACCGAGAGATTTCACCTCGGCTGGGAGCTCAGGTACCTGTGCCTCCTGTCTGCTCAGCCCCACGGCATCCTTTGGTTGGAAAAGACCTTTAGGATCGCCCAGCCCCACTGCTCCCCCAGCCCTGCCAAGGCCACCCCAACCCCTGTCCCCATGGGTCACATCGACACAGCTTTTACATCCCTGCAGGGATGGTGATTCCAGTGCCAGGGCAGGACAGCACTTTCAGGGAAGAAATCTTTTCCTAGTAATCATCTAAACCTCCCCTGGTGCACCTGGAGGTGATTTCCCCCTGCTCTATCCCTTGGGAGCAGAGAGCAGCCCCCACCTTGCCCATCCAACCATGGAATCACTGAGAGGCCTCTCCTCACAGCTCCGCACCATCACTGGTTAAATCTGAGCGCAGGACACAGCAGAAGGGATTCAGGACAAAAGGAACTTCTCTATCCATTGGGACCTCTCAGGGTATTCTCACCAACTCCTCAGGGAGGGCTTGGGGTGAAAGCCTCCTCCCCAGGGCAGCACAAGGAGCCTTGGTGATGAGAGATTGAAAGGAAAGGCAGAGCAGAGATCCCGGATCTCCACAGCAGCACCCAGAGGCTGCATTTCTGGGCAGCAGCAGAGCCAGGCTGCATTTCTGGGCAGCAGCATGGCCAGGCTGCATTTCTGGGCAGCAGCAGAGCCCGGCTGCTCACCGTGGGCACAGCAGGTCCCTCAGACACCCCAGCAGGCTCCCAACCCTTTCACCAAGGTCAGGCATTTTCACTCCATCACCATCCCCAGCTGCCCTGAAACCTGATTATCACAAACCCCAAAGACATCATAACATTGCCAAAGAGCAGCGATTGCTTCAAAAAGTGATTGGGCAATGCCCACTTACCTCAACAATTTCCAGCAGCTCAGGTTTATCTATGCAGCCATTCCCGTCCTTGTCATACACTTTGAACGTCCATCTCAGCTTGTGTTCCAGTTTTCCTCGTAAAACAAGATTCAAGGCAGCTACATATTCCAGAAAATCGATGGTATTATCCTGTGGAATACAGGATAATCGTCAGAAGAGCAGCAGCTGATGACACTTAACTGGGTAGAAAGTTGATAGAAAACTGCTCTGAAAGTTCCAGAAAATCTAGGCTAAAAGTGCCAAAAAGATAATCCATGGCACAGGTATTTGTTTGCCACTTTAAAGAAGGTTTGTAGCAGTTCAGGAGCAGCAGAAGGCACAGCCACACCCCAGAGGCTGAGCTCCTCCTCCTCCATCCTGTCCTACACCAGCATCCCTTAAAAACAGATCCTCTGTCCTCTTAGGAAAACTCCTACAGTTAGGAATTGGACTTCACCTTTTATGCACAGTTTGCTCTGCAGCCTTCTCTGCACAGTTTTCATAACAGAATTTGGGACCTGAACCTTTAATTTTTTGTGGGAATTTGAGTTCTTACAACTCGGAATTCTGATACAAGCCTGACCTGCTCACATCTTCCATGGCCTTTATTAATCCTTTCCCACAACGGACTTTTGCTGCCACTTCAGTGTGATTTTGCCACCGTTTTCAGAGGGAGCTTAAGGGAGATCAGCCCAAAGATGAATCACCTGAGTCCCCTTTTCCTGTGTTGATACAAGGCAAAAACCAACCCCACACTCGGAATATGATCAAAAGCTTCAGGAACAAAAATAATGGAACTATTTGGCAAATGCTGCTCAGCCATGTCAAGATGAGAAATGCAGCTGAGTTCCACCACCCTGAGAACCTAAAGCATCCCAGGCAGCAGTGCAGGCTGTGCAGGAACTGTGACTAAACCAGAAAACCCACTTTTCCCAGGTGTCTCATGACAAATATGGCAAAGGGAATCAAAACCAGAATGTCTAAATTGTTCGACATTCCTTTGCTTTTGGAAAGCAAGGCTAAAATCAGTATTTTATTTCAAACCACCTGTTCATACTTGATATAGACACTTCCTCCGACACGGAACAAGCCTGAGTAGGACTGTCCTGCACTGTGATTTCCCCTCTGTCACAACAGAGAAACATTTCTGCCATGGAGGAGCCTTGGCTCTTCAGGGTCTTACAATACTGTCTCGAAACGGGACTGCCGAAAGTTCAACCTTTTAATCCAACCGTAGTCCCTTAAGGGGACGTTCTGACCTTAATTTGAGGAGAGATTTGAGGAGATAAATCCAGAGCAGCCTGTGCTCCTCCTCCGGACCTCACAGGTCCCTTGCCCCTGCCTCAGTCCCATTTGGGCACCCAAATGCCTCCACATTACAGAGGACAGATACGGAAATTATGGCACAGATAACTGTAAAACCTTCTCGGCACTTACCCCATTCTTGTCAAAAGCCCTGAACATGTTCTCAACATACTCTGCTGCCTCCTGGTTGTCCTGGACCCCGAAGAAGCGCTTGAACTCGTGCATGAACAGGGTCCCACTGGGACATTCCACCACAAATTTCTTATACCATTCCTGCAGCTCTGCAACATCAATCTCTCCTTGCTCCCCTTCAGCATTGGCAAACTGCTGTCCCATTTTCCTCCGGAAGGCAGGATTAAAAGCAGAAGGAAAAGACAGAAAACCCTGCCAAGGTCCTTTTGTTCTTTTTCTTCTCGCTGTCTTGTGCCTTTATCTGATGTTAATGCTGTGTCTCGCTGTGGCACCTTCTCTTTTTTGTGCTTTATTTTCTCGTTCCTCCTCCCGTGCGCAGCTCCCGCAGCGGCAGCTCCGTGTGCTCCCCAGGAGATCTCGGAGTGGCTGCTCTGCCCCAGAACGCTGAGCACTGGGCACGGATAAAAATAACTAAAGATCATTAGGAGATTCCCACCAATGAGCCCCAGAGACCTTCAGATGTTCTGAGCTGTGCCCTATTTAGAAGCAAACTCCAGGGCTCAGGGTCTTTCTACACATTAATACCTCCATGTCAAAGAATTTGGGAGCAGAGATTCCCTTTACACACAATACACAGCCCCACTCTCTGTACTGTAGGGTTTTCTAGGAGAAAAAAGGGATTTTAAGGGAAGGAACATTAATATTTTTAATGCTGGCTTGTATTTTTTGGCTGTGGGGGTTACTCAGTGAGATGGGACATAGGAACAAACACAATTACAGACAGGATATCCTGAAAAAACAAACACTTCCATTAAAAACCTGCTAGTGCATTAAATTACTGAATGTCTGCTGTAGGCTGTGCTCTACTAAATGGTTGAGAGAATTAGTAAAGGCACCTGAGATACAAATATTCCTCTCATTGTCACACTTCCATCTGAAAGCTTTAAGCTAAAAAGAACAGGAATTGTTTATTTCCATATTTTTAAAGCATATTCCCCTTATTCCCTTCCCCTCTTTGTGCCTTTATCCATGGAAATTCTCCTGAAGATGGTTTAGTGCTTTGATTACAGAGTGCAGCTCTGCCCTGGGCTCTTTCTGCTCAGCCCTCCTGTCCACACTCAGAGTTTTCCTGCACACACCCCAGCGCTTCTGAGCCCAACCACTATCTGTGTCAGCTGCAAAGAATGACCTGAGCTATAAATGTGCCCAAGCCAGCCCCATATCTTCATTAAGAGGATTGGAGTAGCACAAATAGGAAACAATAGATTCTCTTATGCTAATGCCCTGCTGCATTTAAGCTGCTCGCTTTTTTGGGACTTTTTTTGGTGTTGGTTAGGTAAGAAGAGCCTCTCTCATGGAAGAATACTGGCTAAGAACCAGGCATTTCAAACTGAAATTTGAATTTGATATTGCAGAACAGTGGAGCAATTCATGCTGCACTGTAAGAGCAGGATTTGCTCTGAATCCACTCACACCTGCAGTGGCATTGTGTGTGTGTATATATATATATATACAGAGATTTGCAGGAGTATAATATAACTTTACACTTTCACATGGAAGGGTACCCAGGCAAGGTTTGGTTTCACTAAAAAGCAAAGGGAGGATAGAGACAACAGAGCAGAAGCCTGGAGACAGATGGGAAGGGCCAGAGAAGTTGCCAGAAAATTTAAGACTGTTCTATTTCAATTAAAGTGTTTTTATCTAATAATATTCTTGCTTGTCTATCCTCGTGCCTAGAAGAATGCAACACAGTTAATGACCTCAACCCTTCCTTTTGTAAATGCTTCAGCTGAACTTGAGCCCCGACTCTGACATTCCTCAACCACAGCACAGCAGCTCATCAGAAAAATAACAGTAAATCCATCGCCCTGTGCTTTCCTCTTCACTAGATCTACTGGAAAGAAGTCTGCAGCAGCCACACTCATATTTATGAATTATTTATTATAATTTTTGGAATGTCTTGGCTGGTGAGGCCAGGAGTTATCTCTGGGTCACAAAGAGCTCCAGGTCACAGGGGTGCTGCCAGGACAGGGGTGGAGATGATTAATTCCTCTTTTCCACAGCACACCTGGGGACTTTGGGATGTGCTGGGGTGAAGCCTTTCCACCATTTTGTGCTGCTCTCCTGCATGGAGCTGCCTGCTGGAATGTGAGCGCTGAGAGCACACAGCAAGACTCCACATGCCCAGGACATTGTCTTGACTCATTGCATAATTTTGTTTTGCCTTATGGGAACTTGGTGCTCTGTTCCCAGGAGAGAAAATGGTTCCTCTTTGTTTTGATGACTGCAATCTTCTCCAGCTTGGAACAAAGGGCTGCAGGAGACCTGGAGTACAAACAGCTGCTGCTGTTGCAGGTATCATGACATACAATCGTGTTGATAAAAGCACTGATATTAATTTGGCACCGAAATAAAGTAAATCCCATAGCTCCTGGTATGAAAATTCCTCTTCATATCCTCTGTGTGCTCTGTGACTGCACTGAAGGAGCTGCTGTCTCCCAGCCAGCAGGATGTCACTTTGGAGGTTTATCAGCCAAAATATTTCTTACTTTGATTCAAAACCAATGCAGGTAGAGGTACATATAAGCTAAGAGACATAGAAATAAAAAGAAAAAAAAAAAGAAAAAAATTAAAAAAAGAAATAAAAAGAAGAGGTGGGAGCTGTTGGTGTGCCTGGAGGAGCAGGGTCAGTGCTCTGTGTGCTGTGTCAGAGGGAACGCTTCGGATGATCAGTTCCGAACAGGTGATGTCTAATTGCATGTCCTGCCTAATGAGTTATCCCTGCATTATCACCTCTGCAGCTCCTAAGCTGTGGAGTTTCCCAGCCAAGAGCATGGAAAAAGACAGCTTATTTCCCGCCAGCTGTCTACCCCGACGTGCTGCCACACGCTTCGGCAAGGCTGGTAGAAACTCAAGAGGCAAAAAAAAAAAACCACCAAAGACTGCAGAGGGCTGGGAAGACTCATTAGTTTGGCATCTGTGTCAGTGCTGGGAAGGCATCAGGGGCTGTGACAGGGACAGCAGGGGCAGCAGAGGCTGTGACAGGGACAGCAGGGGCTGTGGCAGGGACAGCAGGGACAGGAGGGGCTGTGGCAGGGACAGCAGGGGCAGTGGGGCACAGCTGCTGCCAGAGGGGACTGACTGCAGGGACACTGCAGGCAGGACTGCAGCCTCCTCACAGGCTGGAGCTCCCCAGCTGGGGCAGTCCTCACCCATTTGTTTTGCCGCATTGCTCCATTTTTCAGAATCCCCCAGCCCTGACCTGCCCCCGGACCCCTCCTGTGGGCTGGGCATCTCAAGTGTCCTTCCAGTGGGGCCAGGATGGGCAAAACTCTGCCCAGGCAGCTCCCAGCACTGCCCCAGCCAGCCAGGGCAGCATCTGACCACAAACACAGCCAACCCAAAGCACCCAAAGCATCCTTAAATTTCCCCGTGTCGCCAGGAAAGGACGGAGGCGTGGACAGCAGGAATGCAGGGAGGATGAACGGCAGCTTTTGTGCTGACCCATGTGAGGAAAGATCAAAGATCCTTCAGAGCTTGGCCTGGAGTTCAGCCCAATATCTGCCTGTGCCTCCTCCCAGTTGCTCCCGAAATTGTCTGTACCACTGTGTGTTTTTACACAGCAGGAATAACAGCAAGGGTGTTTTATTCTAGGAGCAGCTGTCCCTTGTTTTACACATCAAAAATGGTCAGGGACTAATGAAACCCATCTCGCCCCACACAGAGAGCGCTGACCTCGGAGTGTCACATCTTGTCTTCTGCTTAGTGCCTGAAAGATTTTCTTATGTGCTGACAAACTCCTGCTAAATGTTTCCTCTGAGCGGAATTCCATGCTGAATGAAGCCTGAAATAATCACCTTGCACTTGGCATCTGGCAAGGCAAACTTCCACAGAAAAATGTTGAATTGTTTTGTTTATGCGTGAAGATCTCCAAAATTTTGTCTAGTTCCAAACTCTTGTCTCGGGACTGAGCGGCGGATGTAAGTCAGCTTTCCCAAAGTCAGGGTTCAGCATTTTCCATAGTGTTCATGATGAGGAGAAGGGAAATTCCCTTTTTTTTCTGGTTTATTGAAACTGAATGGTGAAGTATTGTATGATCCTTGAAACCAAGATTCACCACTGAGTCACGATTCTCCACCTACGAGGAAAATAAATAAGACGCGAGGCTGGAGGGCGGGAGACTGCAGAGGGACCACGGAGAAGTTGCTGAGCCCCTTCCCAGGGGTAGGTGTGACCCCAGAGAGGGAATGGAGGGGGAAGAGGGACATTTTTATGCTTTTCAGAGAAAAAACGGTGTGCCTGTGGCTTTATCAGAGCTGACTTTGGGGTTTGGCTTCGTCCTGTGCTATCATTGACTGGATATGGATATGTGTGGATGGATTTAAGACGAGGAAATGTACTCAAGTTGTACTAGGGAAGGTTTAGATTGGATATTAGGGAGAATTTCTTCACAGGAAGGATGGACAAGCATTGGAACAGGCTGCCCTGGGAAGAGGCAGAGTCACCCTCCCTGGAAGTGTTCAGAACCCTGTGGATGTGGTGCCAAGGGCCACGGTTTAGTGGTGGCCCTGGCAGTGCTGGGTTAATGTTTGTTCTCGATGGTCTTAGAGGTCTTTTCCAGCCCTAATTATGCTGTGATTCTGTGACTCAGCTGAGTGCGCTTTGAACTGCGAAAAAGCCCAGGAACTTTATGTTTTCTTCCCGAAATATTCCATTTAAAAGGCAAAGATGTCCCGGGGGGGATCTGCGGGGCTGTGCGCTCCCCCCGCGGGGGCGGGGCGGGGGCGCGGCTGCGCACCTGGGCAGGTGAGGAGCGGGGCAGGTGAGGCGGGGCGGGGCAGGTG